>JAPZDY010000002.1:5676697-5698871 GCA_029783645.1 Ctenochaetus hawaiiensis
TAAACGTTACATCTCATCCTTTGCGTCTGCCTCTGTCTGTCTGTGCATTGTAGGAACTGCTGCATACACTCCTCCAGTCTAACAGCTGAATTCGCTGCTCTATAAGCTGTCAAACACCAGTAACTGTTGACTCAGGAACTATTATTGGCCTTGCTGTGTACATCGTGCATGACATATTTATCTCTTGCTTTTAGCTTCATGTCAATAAATGCTTGAGAACTATAAATAATCCAAAGGCTTTCTGGCTTCAGAGTTTCATCCTTACACAAAAAAATTCCGGTTTCATAATGATTTAGTAAAAAGTTGCATCTGATTTCGATTGAACTATCAGTGTGTCAACACAGAAATATCAGTTTCTCACTGCAAAACACAGCGAGCTTGATGAAAAAGTTGCAAATGAGTTCACACTTTATGAATGATTACTTGTTAAGCCTAGTAAGTAAGTTTGGTTCTTGGGTGTGTTCAAAGGAAAAAGCATCCATATTAAATTTAATATACAAACAAGTCAGCACGAGTTAGCTTCGCTTAGCATTAAGACTAGGAACAGAGGGAAGCAAGTGGCTATGCTCTGTCCAGTGACAACAAATGAACACAACTTCTTTATTATTTAGCTGCACAAAGGACAACACAAACATAATTTTCTGTACTTACAAACATAAATGCAGTCAGTCTAAAAAACAGAACACACACCTATTCCAGGCCTGAAAGAACAAAAAAAATCTAGCCTCTCCTTGAAAGGGAAGGGATACTTTCACTTCAGCCTATAAGAAAGTACAACCCTGACTCAAAAGGTGCACACTGTGTAGAAAAAAAAATAAACAGAATGTGATCATTTTTTTAATACAAATATTTTTAATTTATTCAATTTAAAACAGTAAAAACACAAAATATTTAATTTTGTACCCAATCAACTTAATTGATTTTTGCAAACTAAAAGACCATAAATAGGTAAAACAGGCAATCAGGTTGATTGGTAACAGCTGATGGTGTTATGATTGGGTATGAAATGGTCATCCTTGAATAGCTCAGTCGTTCTCAGTCAAGGATGGGATTCACCACTTTGTGAACCACTTGACTGATGAAATGATGTTACCACATGGGGTCAGGAACACTTCATAAATGCACTTTGTTTGTCAATTATTGCAGTTTTTATTTGCATTTCACACAGCATCCCAACATTTTGGAACTGGGTTGTACTTATTAATATACTATTGCCTGTCAATTATTCTTTTCACTTGTTCAACCATGTCGTGTGTATTGACTTGTGTGTCACATATACATGTGAGTCTTAAGCTGACGGGAGCTCAGCGGGTTGTTTTTTAATGTGAGCTTTCCGGGGACTTTGGCTGCCAAAAACTAAAGTTTTACAGTACTGCTGTCTTCTCTATCTAAATATATAAAGCTGGAGGGTTTGAACTTGAATAAGACTAAAAAATCAGGATGCCTACTAAAATAAATATCCTGGCTGTCATCTTTTGCAGTTCTCCTGGTGCAGCACCAGCATTCAGATAAAAAGCTTCCAATTGTGGTTTCCCTATCTCATGATAAAAACTTACAAAGCAGGTAAGCACTCCGAGTGGCGGCAGTATCATAAAGCTTGACCTGTGCATAGACACAGCAGCCATCGGCTCTGCTTTCTAAAAGAACTCTGTGATTCCACATGGATTTCTGCCTGTTTTTTACAAGCATAACTCCCCTCTCACTGCCTCCATGCGGACAATGTGAGCGACATGCCAGTCAGACGGGACATGGACTGCACCTCTTTTTCTGCTCTGCTGGACAGAGAGTCATGTTGACAAGCGGCTGCAGAAAGGCAAGCAGCGCCTGTCCTTTTGAGGCGCAGCGGACCTTGAAAGAACAACACAAACAAATTCAAGTGCAACAGCAAGGTCCCTCACGTAATTACTGAAGATGCAACGTGCTCTTCATAATAATTTTGACTGAAGAGTTTTTCATCTTTATTGCTTCTTCCGGTGGATCATTACTGATTGACTTCAAGATAATAGCGAAGTGCTGCAGCATTTGCATGCAGGTACGTACCTAATGAGAAAATAACAAGGTTTCAGAAACAGAAGCATTTTCACATAAATAAATGTAAATTACACTGGTCTCAGATGCAAAAAGATAAAATGATTCAGTGTAGCCAGTTTTGAAGGCTTTTTTTATTTTCTATTCTCACACATAAGGTGAATAAGCTTTTTAGCATACCATAAAATCCTAAAAGGTCTCCATAGATTTGCATATACAGTAACAACATCTCCATGTGTTGAAATCGTTATTGTAGTGAAATGCATACTAGATCAACAATCAAACTTAACAGCTCAACTGGAAATTTAAGTTAACAACATCATAGAGTCCAAAAGATCATTTATTTAGAGATTTTTAGGAAAACTTGTTTGATAATGTTGTAGGAGGCTGGTGGCTACCTGAGTATTAAACAAGCCAATTTTCTCACAGGACAAAAAAGAGAAAGGGGCATGCCTTTTGTTCAGCACTTAATATTTATTATTAAAAAGGGATGGCATTAGCAGTTGAAGATCTGAAGACAAAAGACATTTGTAAGTCTGAAACAACTGGCTTTTATTTCCAAAGCTAATAAATAGATAAAACAGCAAACTGAACCAACCGACTGCAATCTAAAATAGGACACACATACAGGAATGTAAAATACACGACCTGGCACCAGGCAGCGTACTTACTGTGGGGAGATTCTACCTCAGACCTCAACAAACAACCACATGGGCACACTAAACACCGCTACACTGCAACCTACACTGCAGTTAAGTTGGTATAAATCTGCAAACTGCTTCAGGCTACTACCACCTTCAAGACTTACCACACTGTGTGCGAGGAGGGGTCCCAAAATTACTCCCTGCAGGTCTTTTCACTGCCAAGGAAAAAAGCAAAATTCAAATTCAACATTAAAAAAAAAGTTCAGTTCACTCAGTTGTAAAAACACTAACAGTTTGATCCAGAAAATAACACAATTACACACAGTATTTAAATAAAGTGAATCTTGACTGTTAATTCATAAACCTATGGGACTGTAACAATCAGAAAGCTTTCCCAAAATAGAACAAACCCTCACCCTTAATTTTCCCTCACCTGCACAAACAACACAGTGCTACCACACAGACCAGGCTGAGACAAAAGAGGCACTAACTGCCTTCACTTTTTCTTGTAAAGAAGAAGAGCTGTACTAAATGATATGTCTTGCTTTGTTACATTTGCTTGATGATTGACTGTTTTATCGAAGCTGTTGACTAATTAGTTTTTGATCATGAGCCAAGTCAGTCCATTTTGATAAAGTATTAGCCGATGAATGTTATAGCCAGGTGTTATTAGCGTTTTATCTCTGGTTCAGGTTATGTTAGCTTGGCACGATGCTGTTCTTAGTTGTGTGCAAGTCTTAGGCAAACTTTGACTGCTTCTTCTGGACATGACTCTTCAAGATATAACATGTTAGAAGTTTTTAGGGGTTTTTTGTAATTGGCATGTGCATTTCAACTGACAACATTGTTACAGAAAGCTGGCATTTGTAAGTAGGACGAGGGGTCTCCATCATGAAACTGTGGAGCAAAACACATAAAATACTGATTACTACATAATTCTGCTATAAAGCGATAAAATCACAAGACTGAGGATGTGAACATATACAAGTACTCCCACACGTGCCATTTCATCTTGACATAAACTTTGTTATCACATGCAATAGTTAGACTGATGTGTGTACACATCAGTCTGCAAGGTTCAGGCAGCGGCCATACAGGGCCTGACCTACCAATTCATATGATTTGTGGTGTTGCTGAAGTCAGATCAATAGTGCCGTGTCAATAGAAGGACGGTGATTTCCACAAACCAAACTGCAGTCACTATAGAGATTAACTGACCTGTGTGCATGCGGACGGGAGCCTCTGAGAGCGTTGCAATTATAATATGTTTTTCTTGTATGTCTCAGCTGTTCGGATCAAAACACTAACTCTGGAAATTCAATATGGTGCCGTGCCCCAAGAAATTTAGCTTATTTTCTGCCCTGTCAAATTCTAAACTATATGCACTGATAGCCCAACAAAAACAAACACCAAACCCTGTGGACTAAGACAGATACAGAGCCCATCATTTTTTAGTTTCCAACAAACACGCTTCCATTGTTGTATCTCACTTTTCTGCTGGAACTGTGTCTTAGTAGTGTTTGTTTTTGATTAGAAATGTTTAATGGGCTCTACACATTCAATTATCAGCAGCCTGCTCCGCCAGTCGATAGTCATCCTCACATTAATGGCCCAGAACTGATTACCAAGGACAGAGAGAGAAATGGGTGAAATGTTATTTATTCAAAGCTCTAATTAAATCCTCCTAGGTGGGACTTTCACTCCCACTGGAAACTTTGCCAGCATTTTACTAAGTACCACTTGTAGTAATAGTATGCCTAAAAATAACAGCTATCATGAAACAGCGTGCTCATGGATTTCTCTGTTACCTTGCTGTCTAATTAATTCTCTTCGCTGCTGCTGATAGAGTTGAAAATATCACGTTTTGGCTTTGGCTTCCTGTATTCATTCAGATATCTAATCAGGGGCTCAAATTGTAGCTCTGTGAAGCAAAAGGGGAGAACAGTGTGTGATTTAAATCAATGTCATGTCAAAACTTTTGTGCGTTTGTGTTTCTTCTTTGTTGAAAACAGCGAGGGGTTATAAAAGCTGGAGAAATTTTTTTTTTCTGGTTCCTTTTTTTTTTTTGCAGTCTGCGGTGTGGAGCTCCTTTCTCTTTCTCTCTCTATACTAAGTGGAATTAACTTGCTGCCAAACAAACTGAAGGAGCCTCTCTTGATGGAACACTTTCCTCTGTAGTCTGGATCAAATGATACTCCTCAGATCCTCATACAGCATATTGTCAGAGCTGAGAGGAACTGTTCAGTCTAAACCTCTCAAAGGCTGAACTAGGCTCGCTGCCAAATATCTATCCTTCCTGCACTGGGCCGCTTGGTTTGAGGCCTGGGAGGAGACGATTCACACGGGCGAGTATGCAAAGTGTTTGGGTCTCAAGTTAGCTCTACCCAAGATGTCCTCAATAAACAGGGACAGAGTAAGCCTGCCTCCTTATCTTTATGTCTTCATGCATTTTGTCTCCTTCATTTCCCAAAGTCAAAGATCCTCTGTCCATTTAAACACGAGCAAATTCAGAAGGCTTACATCACCAGGACAATCCAGCGGGGAGCACTGTGGAAGTATGGGATGCCCTACCATTGCTACAAGCTATCTGGTCCCATGGGAGGATTATCTCTCTGCTACAAGTATGTTTTGCTGGAAACACTTTGGAGATTTCCTTAAATTTGCCATTTTTGCCACAGTAACAGTGTAGCAGTCAACCACACAGGCCTAAACTGACTTTGCCAGTGACATCAATGTTAGTGTTTTGGTGCAGGACGGTGTGTACTGCTGTACAGGGAATAGGACAGGTGTTTGTAACATCAGGTTACCCAGGCAGAGGCATTTTTCTAAAGTAATGTGTCAGGCATATCAAGACTGTATGTAGTTAAATAAATTGGAGAGCTTTTTACTGTCAGAAGGCTTTGCATTGTGTGTTACTCCCAGCTTTAGCTGCTTATCAGCCAGGCACATGAAGACAGAGGACACTTGGTGCTGCATCATATCACTGCACACAGAGCATCCAGACATCAGCATTACTCATGCAAATGTTTCTTTGAACTCTGGGATATTTCATGGACTGAACAACCTCAGCAGAGAAATCCACATTCATTCATACAGTTTACTGTTTCTTCCCACCAACCACGGTCTCGTTCTGCTGTCGTGTTTGCTGTGGAGGAGCTGTTGTGACAGTCAGCAGTAATTGTTGCTGCATATGTTCCACTATCACTGACGCCCAACGTCGCAACATTTACTGACTTAAATCTACAAGGAGGCCGTGAATGCATCTTCTGCCCATCTCGGACCCAATGGAGACATGCCCCCTTGGATTTCCATCGAAGCTGCTTTTAATGGGAGCTGTTGTAATCGCCGCCTGTAGGCCTTTAGGCATCTCTGGTTGAATCTTGATTCCGAACTCCTTGGGCCGCGGGCTCTCTCATGTGTCAGCAATGGTTTCATCACACAGGGAAAACTCAACATGGAGGAATACCTTCAAACCACTGAAATATGTATGAGCATACCCTGAAACTGACAAAAGTGCGCAGTTTGTGCTGGTTGAGTGGGTGACTTGGGTGCCTTGAATTTCACCACAGCGTAACAGCACCGACACACTGTATTTCTCTTTGGTCTTCACCTCCAACAGAAGGGGGAAAGAGATGTGTGACACGACTTACTGTCACTGCCAAGAGGAGCAACAGGGACAACCAAGAGTGCAACAGTATAGTAACAAGTATCTCAGGCTTGTGTTTCCCTCTCTCTCTCTCTCTCTCTCTCTCTCTCTCTCTCTCTCAGTTTCTGTCTATCTTTCAGCTGCTTTGATGCGTTTCCATGAGAACAGCAAGACAGCGCAGGTAGGTGTTGTTGCCCGTGGTATAAGAACAACCAAACTGAACACAGAGGAAGCAGTGCTGGAAGACTTTTGTTATCTGTGTCTCTACAGCCTGAGCACTGCTAGGCAGTACATGGAAAGGCTTTATTTGTGTACACATGTGGCCTTGCACATGTACATTGAGATAAATACAGCATATGCCTGTCATCACACATACACTCTCAGAACATCATAATGTATACGGAGGCTGAGTCACAGATCCCTCTCTAAACCAGTTTATAAGTGGAATGAAAGGGAATTGAGGCTGGTATATTAGATACAAATTTGGTACGAAAATGCCTGCATTCTGAGCAAGAGACAGCAACCCACAAGAGATTTAAAAATCTCATGGGAATGTTTGTATCCGACAACTTTAAAGATTCAGGCTGTTCCGTGCATACAAGGTTACACAGGGCTGCAGAGATCCCATTTGTAAGAGCCTGAGAGTCTCTCAATGCCATTTAGAGCCTTCTTGGACACCATGACAAAGTGGAGTGGTGTAGCACTATTCATCTTCCAGCTGTGGCCAGGAGCCTCTGACACCCCAGCAGACAGAGGGAAATGAAAAGAGGGTGCAGCAGCCAATGGCGCTGTACTTTATCTGCTGAGAGACTTGGCTTATCCTCCAGCTGTGTGGGCACTGCCTTTGAATGCAAACAATATGGCTGCAGAATGTAGGGCAGGCGGGAAAAGAGGCTTGCATGGTTAAGTTACGGCTGCAGAAGCCATCGACGAACTTTCTCTGCAGAGGATTTAGAAGTTGTGATGTCTACTAACAGGGGGAATTTGCACAGCTGTGAACTTACTGTTAAATGTCAGAGAGTTAAAGGATAAATTTGGTTTATTACAATATGGGTTTCATTCTTCCTGATTCTGGTACAAACACTGTACTCCTAAACTAACCGCTGATATCTGGGAACATTGTGACATACAACAAAGTTCAGTCTATCAAACAGGTTGTTAACAAGCGGATTGTCCCATTTACATTAACACATTATTAGGAGGTAAAACTTAAAGTGAGTGCACTTAATTATTACTTGGAAAATAAGGGAAACTGGAAAAATCTAAAAAATGGGATCCATCTGTTAAGGAGAGTAAGTCAAAGTTGAACCACAAACTCAGTCTGTAAACTGTGATGGACAATAAATTCATCTCTGTTGGAAGTTTGTTTAGTTGCTTTTTTTTTTGATGGAAGGCTCAGAAAAAAGCTAGTAAATAAACTTTGAATCAAGATTATTTTATTATTATTACTATCCTGAATTTTTTTCCATATGAAAGTCAAGGTTAAACTTTCATGCTTAAGAGGGACGATGCGATAAACCAGAGTTATCCTTAACAATGGGTATATGGAGATGAAATGACAGCGCCACATTGCTTTTGTCACTGCTGTTCCAAAAGTCACTCAGTATGCTAAAATTGTCTACATGACACAGAAATTTAATTTTAACACCCTTCTGCCAAAGACAAGACTGTGTTTCCTCCACAGCGGGAGTAGCCAGCAGGTGAGCTCTCACTTCTGCAGACTTCTTGTAACAAGTAAAAATTTATTGGCCACAGTGTATCATTTCTCCGGTAAAAGAGTGAATTACAAAGCACACTTTTGATGATCTTTCTGATTTTCTACAGCAATTTAAAAGCTATCTGTCTCCGTAGGAGCTGTTGAAATGATAGGCAGTAATTTAATCTGTGCTCCTGAAACTGCACTTTGAGAGAGATGGAGAGATGGGGAGGGAGAGGTATGGAGGGAGACGTCTCATGTGGGTCATATTTTTAGGCTGACATGAGTAGGATCGAAGCTGCCAAACCCACTAGTCTAGTTTGTTGGAGTCAAAGATTGATACAATTTTTAAGAAAAGGAAGTGAGAGAATATGCAATGTGCTCTTCACAGCTCTGTAGCACAGCGCTCACTGTCTCTGATCTGCAAAGCTTCACCTTGTGCTAAAAACAGTGGAGGACAGTTCACCTGCAGCGAGTGCGTCATTGTAAACTTAAAGGATGAGTTCACCCACATTATAAAAATCACATTTTTTCCCAATGTATAGTGGTATCTAGCTGTAGAGATGGTTTCTATGTGATTCTTTAAGGTTTTTAGATATTAGTCTCTAAGATTTCTGTCAACACTTTATTGTCTGACTGGTGAAATAAAGGGGGAGCAGCTCAGCCCCTTTGTAGTTATAAGGAGAGTAACGAAAACATCTCTTTTTAAAAACTAGTGTAATAAACTACTGAAATGTACAGAAGCCAAGAGCAACCATGGACACAACTATATATTTTTTTCTTTCTGTTCTCCCCAGGTCAGGAAATAATCATCTCATTATCACGGGACAAATCACAGGTTGTTATCTCCTGATAACGGGATAACGGGATAAATCAGTGCTTTGAAGATCAACTAATTTTCTTGTGAAATAAAATGAAGTTGTCTTTAAAATTAAAGTTTTCTTCCACTTTACTAACAATGTTTATAAGAGATCATCCCCAGCATGTGTCAACCCGGCTCTTGACAGGCGTAAGTAGCTGAAAATGTCGCAAAAGGGAATATATGTTAACACAGACTGAACTTCAACACTGTCTTTCTGCTACCCCCGCCCCATTCAAAATGAAAATGCTTTGCCTTCCCCAGTACTGAAAATAAAATCAAAATGCCCTACCGCTTTTTCAACTGGACCACCTCCCAGCTAAATATCCAATGGTGCCTCAATGAATTCACTGAAGATTAATCTGGAAGTTAGCTAGTCTTATATAAAACATAAAACTTAAAACAGTATAGCTAAAGCTATAACCCGTGAAAAAAAGATAGGATCACTGCAGGCTACATCCATAAGACAACCTCAGGGGAAGAAGAATAAAAGTTCTGTCCACATCTTTCCTTAACAGATGTCTCTGTTTAGACAATATATAGATGTCAATGAATTATTGGACATCCAGAAGACGTCCTCAGGGGAGACAGAATCAGTGTTTTTTGCTTTTGTTACCAAGGGAGTATTGATCAACGCACGTACTTCTACCAAGGTCCAACGCAGGCAGAGGTTACAGTCTTGCTGTTGGAGATAACTTTCAAATTCGCCCTCCTCATTTTAGGAGAAGACTAGCCACTTATTATTTATTGTCAATTAATTTTACCTTCCTCCTTTTTTTAACCAAACCCAAAAAATTATTGCCCCCAGAGGGTAAATACGTAAAGAACGTTGGGGATACCCTGACTTACTTTGCCACAAGTAGGCCAAAGATTTATATTTTTACTCTGGTTTATAATCAAATATGTATGAACTTATGGAACTTATAGTGTCCATATCAGCCCGAAATGTGTGTTTAGTATCAATAGCTAATTTTAGCAGTCAGACAGCAACAAACTTAAGTAAGCATTTCATTTTAAACTCAGCATTTACACTATGCACTTTCATTATTTACATATAAGAATGTGTGTATATACATATAGACACACACAACTCACACACACTCACACACACACACACACACACACATACACACACACTAGAGGGAGAGAAATTTTCAGTGATGGAGTTAAACTGTATTTTGGCAGCCGGCCGGGCGCACAGTCACAGCAGGAAGTTTGTGTTTGCTTGTCGAGCAGTCAGAGGCAAAGTCACAGGCATGGAACAGCAGTCTTGTCTCTGCAGCTTCCCCTCATGTTGTCTCCATCTCAGCGGCTCATATTAACATTTTATGAAGGAGCAGTTAATGCGTCTACGGAAGAAAAAAAAAAATTAATTGGAATTTGCAGTGGAAAATTTTTACCATCCTGACATTAGCCATTCACGTTCACCTCACCTCCCTCAGGAGCTCCTGCCCTATTGTTGCAGGAATCACAGCCCTGTCCACTTAAATGTCGGCTTTCTTTACTTTTCATAGAGATTATAATGACTCATCCTCTTACAGCAGAGCTAATCTTAGCATCCATTTAGCAAAAAAAAGTGTTCCACCATTATGACAAGTGACCCCTATTTCTTTTCATGGAAACGACTGCCTCCTGCTTGAATCAGAGAATAGCCAGCAGGCACATAACTCAAAAACTGTCCAGAAAACTGCTGTGCCTGCAGATTACAATGAAGGCCTTGAACTGCATGAAATATTAAAGCATTACGACCACATGAAGAAGTAAGATCTTGCCAGTGTCTAGACACAGGTAAAAGGATGACAATTTTAAGTTGGGGACTTTACAAAACACGTCTGGTCTTCATCCTCCATCAGAGACAATGAATAAACTCTAGAAACTGCACAATGTATGCAGTTTAAAAGACTAATAGAAGAAATATACTACAGCAGAAATGCGGGCAGAAATCATTGTGCAAAGACAGTTATTTTAAAGCGGGTCTACATACTAAGTTAGAGTGATCGGTGTAATTATACTGACACTCCACATTTGGATAATTAACTTTTTTAAGTGACAAAGGCCAAACAAGTAAAAGTAGATAAAGAAAAGAAGGGCTGAAAACATTAAGGACATGAATGAACAGAGAAAGAATGATCAAGAGCAGCCAGAAGAGATGAGAGAAAAAAAAGGAAAACAGACAAAATGAGAGAAGGCACAAAGAGCAGCAATGAAAAAAAAAAGGGAGAAAGAAAACTCAGATCGGAGATAATCAAGCGTGAGGCAGTTGTGCAAAATTTACAGCCGTAATTTGGAATCCCACAGGCTTGGCATCTGGATGGAGAGGGAGGCAAAACAGATTCTCATTTGCCAGAAACAGTCCATGCTTGGTGGGTGTTTCTGTCACTGCTCCCCCCATCCTCCTCCTCCTCCTCCTCCCTCTGGAGTGCTCCTCCATCCTGCACGGTGCGCAAATGAAACCTGCAGCAAAAGACAGGCAGCACATCTCCTCTATACCTGAGCAGCCAGCCTTGAAGACACAACACTGTGAGGGATCATTTCCATTGTGGAGGGCAAAAAAAAAAGAAAATGTGAATTGATAGACTCAGCAGACAAAAAGGAAGGAAGTGCTTCTTTTAGGGCATATTAAGCTCCTTCCAAACTGCTGCGCCTCTTTGGAATTTTCTTTAAACTAACAATCCGTGGCATCTTTATATCCACCCAACATGCTGATGTTCCCGGGGGAATATTTTACCCATTTCCAGGGGCCCTACATGAGGATGCAGTTGCCAGAAATTATAGATGTGCACTATTTCAGGGCCCCAGGAGAGCGGTTTCCACGGGGCCCACACTTACAAGAAGCATCCCTGTAGACACCGCGAGGAAGAGGAAGGCACAGCGGTTATTTATTGTCCTATTTAATTTCTCACAAGGTCACTGCAGAAACCAAAAGAGATTATGTCCATCTACTGTAAATGTATTTACAAATTGAACTGGCTAATGAACTCTGTTAGCTGATGACATTTACCCGCACTTCATCAGAATTATCCATTCATACATATCAGTGGCTTGCACAGGTTTCAGAAGGTCCTCCTGAGACTTCCTGAAGGGTTTCCAGGACAGATAGGTGTGAATGGATTCCTCTGGTGAGTTCTGCTTGCACCTGGGCTCTCTTCCCACGTGAATTTTCCCCGGAAGAAAACCTACAAAGGGAGGCGTCTCATGGAGAAACCTTCAGATGCCTGCACCAACTCAGGTAGCTCCTTTCAACATGAATTCTGAGAGTCTTCTTGCTATCTGAGCTGTTCAGCTTGTCTCTAACACCATGCCCCCAAGGCCTCGTTCAGACCAACTTTAGCCCGGCATGAAAACACACAGCAGCCTTATCTGTTTGAAAGAGGCTAGTCTGGGGATACAGCGGGGATGCTGATGCGGAGAATTCCAGATGAAACACAACACAGTCGTCTGGCTAAAAAAGTTCAACTCAGGCTCAACTTTTGTCAGTCTGAAATTTGACGGCAAAATGCTGCAAGAGCCGATCAATTACATGTAATATGATGGTGTTATTTGTAATCTTTTCTCCAAATCTTCATGAAAACAGATAAAGTAATCGCAAGGATGGTGAATTTCAACAGTAGCACAAACCTGCACTCATGCTTTGTATGAAGAGCACTTGTGTTGTTTTAATCCAGGGCTGTTTTTGATTTGAATACCTGAAGCCTCATATGAACAGCAGCAAGCAGCAGCTTCAGTCCTCAGAAGGTCTCAACACTGTCAGTCCCATTTTAATACAAAGTCATAAATACCCGTGGCTTCTTTTTCTTATAGCCCCCTGCCACCCAAACCATGAGATAGTTTTAGCAACATTTTACACAAAATCTTGAGGATGTGATCCATGTCATTGACAAAAGTTTGACTTACTGGAAAATTCACAAGTTAAAGAGACCAGAAGAGCTCCAGCATCTTTAAAAACAATGAAATTATGTCTGTAAACTCTTATTCTAATAGACTGTGATGCACAGCAGTGGTGAGGGTCTAAAAATACAAAACAAGAATGTTTCCTTCCTTACTGTATCCAGACATCTGAAGACAGTTTTCAGCTGAAATACACCACAAAAAGTGTCTGTCATTGACAATCATTTGCATTTGAAATAGAACATACTGTTTTGTCTCAGGTCAGGTTCACTTGCCAGTCACATTGCTGCAGAAAAACAAAAATCAATCGCACATCTTTTTCAACGCTGCAAGCCGCAAATGTTATTAAAATAGGCCGAGCTGAGGCAAAGTTATGTGCTGACAAAGTTTCTCTTGCACAGTACAGGGCTGAGCTCATCTCTGTATTGGACAATACCAGGATCATCAAATGCTTTTAGTTCTAATCTGTCTGCACGTTTGATCACGGCCCATTACTTCACAGACATTTTTCTCTTGTACTTCATGAATATAACAGCAAGGTAATTTGTAAAGTACAACAACAATCTACACCAGAACAAAGTCGGCTGTCGATAACGTTTTAAAAAAAGCGAAACCAGGGGCACGTCTCTGCACCACTTAGTGATATTCATTTGAATTAATGGCCAAGTGGTGCATATTCACTTCACAGCTTTCAAACTCTGGTTACTCAGAAGAACAGCCTGCAGATTAATTAGAAAGCTCTTGGCTCCATTGTGAGGAGGGGGTGAAGGAAAGGGAAGCAGGAGGAGGTGGAGGCAGCCGCTGATGGAGCACTCTGTCTTCAAACCCATTTAGTGGACATGAATGTAAGAAGAAACCTGAGGAAGAGAGACAGGGGAGGGTGAGAAAGCGTGTGATCGTATCAAAATGATGGAAAAAAATCAAAGAAAATGAGAAGAGTATCTGAAAAGCATGCAAGTCTTTCTTTTAGCTTTATTCAAGTAGCTGCCAAAGGAGAGGGAGGAGCTTGTCAGGGACATCATTTGGCTTGGTCTTCAGGCAAAACGTAAACTTCACGCTCTGAACGGGTCTCGTGGTTTCCTGCGCAGCCGGGCCTGCCAGCACTTTGTCACAGCTCAGCTTGCAGCCATTTAACCAGGCTAAATATGTTGGCTGTACAACAGGCCGCTGTGCTGCCCTGTGGATAACAAGCCCACCGATGGCACCAAAGCCACCACCGGCCTCGCTGGACATGCAGCAGTATCGAGTTAATGCCATAATGCTCCCATGATGTCTTGCTAAGGGAGGGAGAGGGCCACCGCTGCCTGCTCGCCTGCGGTTTCGCTGTGTAATGAAATATGTCTCCCTTGATGTATGGCTGCAGGAGAAGCCCAAATCGAAAATTGAATCACACTAACTTAATTTGTGGTCGGGGCAATCAAATTACTTGTTTTGGCTGCAGTGCTGACGATGAATTCATCTTTGTGACAAAGCTGTCACGGCAGCGTAAAGGGGGCGGAGGAGACAGAGTGTATATATGTGTGTGTGTGTGTGAACTGGAGTGGGTGACGGTGAAAAGAAGTTAGCAGAGGAATTTGCCCGCCAGTGCTTTTGTATGCAGCTCTGTGTTATGTGGCAACCACCTTTGGCTGTGATTTGCTGTCAGTAAAAAGCTTGAAGTTGTCAGGTTTCATGTTACTAACAACAAAAAGAGATTTTTTTATACAGCAGCCGATAAACAACCACAAACGTGTCAGAAAGCATCAGCATCTTGGACAGGATGTGTTCATTTTTTTACTGCAGCCCAACAGCTTGACATCAGTGCCTCAAGACCCAAAGCTTTCTGTGGCTACGGTTGAGCTGAATCACCCATTAAAGGGTCAGCTCACTCAAAGTGAAAAACAAACAAACATATTTTCTCACATACCCTCTTCTAAAATCATCTGTATGTAGCCAAGAGAGGCTAAATGAAATCTTCTTCCAGGCCTCGGTTTGAGTTTTGGAGTCAGTTTTCACACCCAAGGCTAACATTCAACTGCAGCACATGTGATGAATAAACAAACTCAAGAAAACGAAAAAAAAACAAAACAAAACCCAACAACAATTCAAACCTCCATATTCCCAGAAAGAGGTCACAGTAACCGTGATGTACTGTACCTTCAGCAGGTCCTGCCACAGGCTCAAAATGAGGAGCAGCGGCTCATCCAGGAAGTGAGGCTGATGGGGGGAGACAGAGAGGGGTGGGGGCAGTGCTTGTGTGTCACTCCTTCTTCCTTCCCCTCACATAACACGTTGTAAAGAACAATGCCGCGGGCGTAGAATAGTTACGCGCCAAATAAATCCCATAAAAGCAGAAAGAGAGAGTTTTTACTCACCGAGTTGAACGCGCCAAGCAGAATTAACAAGCTGAAAGATTTGTTCCCTGTTCAACCAATTTCCCCAATTGAGAATAAGTGTGTGATGGGCCATTGCAAAATAAAGCCTGGCCATGCATGCACCCGTACTTCACGTCCGTAGACGTTTCACGCTGATTGATGCTACACACATAAAGCACATTTAAAAGGGCAGATTACTCCCCCTCCCTTTTTCAACTTTGGGGAGAAACTGACAGCCAAGCAGAAAAGATTTTAAAAATGAGTCAGTGGCCAAACTCAGAGTGAGGGATGGATAAACATCCTCGTATCCGAACAGTTTCGGCAGCTCAGACTCAATTTATTAAGGAAAACTAATGATGCGGGGTCCAAAACACAGTCTCAGATGTGTTCTTGGTTTGTTTGTGTGGGTTTGATCTGAAGTCTTTCAAAATAACAAGGAGATAAAAACACCTCCTATCAACATTTAATTAGCTTCCTCTGGTCTTATCTCATTATTTATCAGCCAGAATACATGTTATGATGCCAAATGTTCAATAAAAAATGCAAATGTGGTTGAAATGTTTGCTTTTTTAAATGCCTGTTCATTTTGATGCCATCTAGTTCTTCCTCCTGTAAGTTGAATGCACTTATTTTAAGACACTTTGAACCAAATTTATCCTCCAAGTGACTGACATAATCTGATTTTATTCACTTTCAGAGTTATGTGTTTTTTTTCTTGTAGTTCCGGCGGGACGTTGCGAAATTTCTGCGCAATAAATTAATGAACAGACTTGCTTGAAATGGGGATTTTGCTTGAGTTATGCAATCACTTAAATGTCAAATCGACTTTTTTTTGTGTTGTTGTTACATCAGATTGTGTGGTGAGCACAGACCGGTTAAAAAGTTTGCACTACATTACTCCACAGCAGTAAAAAACAAACTAAAAGCAATGTAGACTTGGTATTTACTGTGATGGATGAAGAGTCTGCTTAAAGACTGACTATCATAATGTACTGTATGAAAAAGAATGTGCTCAAAACAGCAGACAATACACACATAGGCAAATGTGAACAGAGAGGCTTGAGTATGTTTAGGTCGAAGTTTCTCTAATACTGATGGCATTACTTGTGTATGGTACATTATATTTGTTTTTATCTGTTTTGCAGAGTTGATGTACAGGAGCTGGGGGTGGGGGTGGGTGTGGCAGAAGCCTTCTAGTTACTTGAAGGTTTATTTTCCCATATGTTAAATTAAGAAGATGTGATGAGTTTGGAGTTTTCAGAGAGCCCCTTCAATCGAGCTGGGCTAAAAAAAAATGAAAGTGAAGTAACAAGTGATGTCTCTACGTTTTTTTAAAATAAGTAATAGACAATTAATAATTGATAACTTGCCCAACAATATAAGTAAATAGTCTGGCACAGTCCTTTATCAAAATGAATTCAGTAAGAGATTAGAAGTCACGGTTCACCCTCCCACTGAAGTTCTGCTTCTGCATAGATGGACGTAAACATATGCAGAGAAGGGTCTTCAATCTTGTTAACCTGTAAGCAAACTGCAGGCAACAAGCTGTTCATTCAGCATCCTGTTGAGAAGTTTTCTCTCTTTCCCCTCCCAGAGTTTGGGTGTCCCGTTTCTTTCAAAATAGCACTGCCACAATTGGAATTAAACTTCTCTTCTACACACTGTCCGTTCAGTCTCTGTCGTGTTCTTTTTTTTTTTTTTTGATTAATTCAATCTCTTTCATGGATGTAATGGTTTGTTTACAGTGTATAGATTTCTGTTTCCTGTTTCTTTAATATTTCTTAACATTGTAGCAAATGTTACATTGCTGCCTTAAACAAACAGCATAATGACACACGCATACCTTCACCGAAGTGCAGCCCAGTGAGGCACACTGCCACCTCTCTGTGCAGCTGCATCGCTGGTCGTAACGTGTGAACCACAAGCCTGCATGATAAAAGCTGGATCCCAGCAGCACACACACACTAGCATCCAACCCATCCCGTGTCTCATTAACAATGCCAGCATAATGACTCTGGTCCTCTGATATCTCGATTTTACTGTCGTGCACAGAAACCACACTGCTTTTGGCTTCTTAAGGACAGGCGACAGCGACCTAAAAATAGTCCCTGTTTACCCTCCTGCGTTTTGTTGGGCCTGTGCTCTGCTGTGACTCTCTGTGCCAGCTCACTGTTTTTGCATTGCCAGTGTCACCTTCCATTTCCTTAAGAAGAGAGTGAGCAGATGAGTTTTTGCCGGAGAGGAAGAGGTGGACAGGATTACAAAGGCAAGATATGGGTGATATTCAAAGATAGAAAGATGTTAAAAAAAGGGAAGGCGGGAGGTAGGGAGGGAGGGAGGGAGGGAGGGAGGTAGAGGAGGCAGGAGCAGTGTCAAAGACGACAGAAGAGAAATTTCAGGGGGTGAGGGGAGGACTTTGGAGGTTTAGAAAGAGACAGCTTTTAAGAAAGTGAAGGGAATGGGGGGGGCTGCAGGGAGAGTTTTTAAAAAAGAAAAAGGAAGAGAGCAGGCAGACTGAATGAAAACAGCTGGAGAGGGAGAAGGGAGTAAAGATGCAAAGGGAAAGAAAGTGTGTCAAAGGAAGCGGCTGCTCTTTTGAGAGCTCCCTTCATGTCCTGGCGGGGCACCACTCTGCTGTCAGGTCCACCTTCCCTGGACAAGGACTGCTTGTCACGTTAATGGCCTGGAAGGAAGACCATGTCACTTTATCACCTCGTCGCGACGCCAACATGGCCGTGCCTTTTGTCTCCTTGGCTCCCTCTCTGCTCCACAACTCCCTGGAAGTGACTAATTGATCCTGGGAGACGGAGCTTTTTTTTGTGTCCCGAGGGCTGATGAACAATGTGAGAAAAAGCTGCTGATAAAGGGGAGGAAAAAAAAAAGGGAGAGAAAGGGAGCAGGATGTGCACCCGACTCAGGATAATGTAGCCTACTGTCTGCTGCAGTGCTATCTCATTTCCCCACACAAAAGTAACATTGCCACTTTGTAAATGAAAGTCAGTCAGGCGAAAGATGCCCCTCACGCTCTGGCGGCCCCTTCTTGAGATAATGGGCTCATGCACATTATTTCTGTAGACACAAGATCGACCTGGAAAGAAAAAAAAAAAGCTGTGTGTGGGTAGTAAATGAAATTCACTCAAGTGCATGTGTGTGTCTGTGTATGTGTGGCTCCAGTATCCAACCCTCCAAACATTCCTAAGTATTCTCACAGGAACGAGGGGAATGATTGGTGGGCTTATATCCTGCAACACGCATCCACTTGCTTCACAGTACGACGCCACGTCTCGACTCATCTCTGCTGGATCCAATCCCTTCTTGTCTCAAACTGCTGGAGGAGTTATTGTTTACTCATCAGCCTGTTGATCCTAAACGCCCTGGGATTCATAACGGGAGGAGGGGTGAAATGAAACGCTTGAGCAAACAATATGGAAAAATAGATCAGCTACATTTCAGGAAAGAGAAGGAGGAGGAGGAGGAGGAGAAGGAGGAGGAGGAAGAGGAAGAGGAGGAGGAGGAGGCTGAGGCCACAGAGCACTGCTGGAAGAGAGCCAAGAGAACAGAAGGGTGGAAAGCTATCTAAAGGAGGCGAGAATCTCCCCTCCTTCAATAGCTCTGGCCTTGTCAGATATGGTTATGCTTATTGGAGACACAGGCGAGGGGGGTCAGTGCACCAGCATGCCTCAGAACATCACCGCGCCTGGGCTACGATAAGAATAGTGCACTGAATCATAGCTTACAGTGCAGTTATGTGTGTGGATGATGCATGGTGAATGAATTGAAGATAAGGCCAGGGAACTGGATGTGCTGGACACAGCTACACTTCCACTCATCACATAGGGGGATGGTGTTTGTGTGTGTGTGTGTGTTGATCCATGTGGCTTGTGAACCATAATTTTCTAGGCTCAAGGATGCTTGGAAGGCTGAATTAAGTGTAAAAAGGGGCTCAAGTTTCCTTTATTCCCTCCCTCTCCTCATTTCTCATCTTCAAGACCTTCATATCTCCTGAAGGAACATGGTGGACGATGAGAATATTTTTCAAAAGCTCTTTGATTAAATATGACTGGAAAAGACTGATGGACACAAAAAAATGTTAATGCTTCAGCTAAATGCATTGTTAGGTCAATAAAAAATCAAGAAATGCTAAAAGATGCCTTGTATCAGAGCTTTGTGTGAGATCTACAATGTGAATTTAGAATCATAAATTATTTAAAAGGATAAAGCTTGTGTTTTTTCATAATTCTTTTTCTGTCAACAAATCCCCTGAAAAGTAGAAGACTGGATTCAAAATCGCTCACTTTTTGCTTTACATGGAATTGACTTAACACTGATTAGTTTAGGCATTCAAATATGTAAGTTAGAAATCATGTAAAGGAACCTTACAAATGTCCACAATGCAGAGAAAACTTTACCCTGATCTATCCCTCTTTGCATTTCGAGGCATTGGGTGGATGTGAGAATCACAGTTATGATTACGCCTGTCAGTTATGACACACACTGTCTGAAGTGTCAATTTACTGCTCGATATAGATGAAATTACTGAGTGTTTACTGGGCAAGACATGGAAAGTAAACAAGGGAGTGAATATGGACACAAATGACAGACAATATTTGTTCATGGGATTGATGATTTGGTCTTTCAACATTTTTTCTGATAAAAAACAAGAAGAATGTCACTTGTCTCATCCTCAAATTGTTTTGCTTAATTTAATGGTTGTTCTCAGCCTACTGTACTTCCTAAAATGCTAGATCAGGTATTGCATTGCATGAGTAAATGCACAGATCTGGTACCATTTTAATATTTATTAGAAACAGGAACTTGCTACCTTTCAATAGCTTCCATTACATCTGTTTGAACCTTAACTGACTTTTTACTCCACAAGAAGCTGATATCCATAAACAGCAAGTGACTTCTAAAATTTCAAGCACATCCGTGACATAACATCAATGCAGGGCAAGAGGTATACTAAGAAGTATACAGCTGTTCAAAACATAATAACAGTAATGTTTTTTATATACACTAGTATTGGATCAGTATCTGCTGATACATAAAGCTCAGGTATGGAAAAAAGTGCTATTGGAAGATCTGTAATTTTCTGACGATCAACAAGCACTAAATAAATGTCTGTTGTTGTGATTTTCATTTCCAGAAAGTGAGCCAGTGTGCACAATGGCAGAGCCCTGAAAACTGAACACCTGATTGGAAAGCAGCCATTATTAAGGTTATTAATTAGCTTTTCCAGCTAAGACATAAAAATGTCTGCGGTGAAAAAGGTCCTTTCATCCACTTCGATCCTGGGTATTGAATGTTTCTCTTTACATTTGAAGCTGTGCAGCGAGTTCTGCTTTTCAGAGACGCTGATTCGGAAAGGCTGCAGAAACCCCCCGGAGCAAGCCCGCCACGATTTAAGATTTGAGAAAAAAAACAAAACAAGCACAGCACAGCGCAACAGTTATGAACCCACTCTAAAACATTAACTCTACCTTCATTTTCCCACAGTGTCCCAATCTCATCTCATCCCATTCCACCCAGCTCCTCTCCTCTCCTCCCATCCTCCCTCCCTCTCTCTTTCACACCCTAATCGTTTAGACTTACAGAAAAATCAATTTCCACTACCCAGTGGAGAGGCCCCATGTTTCACCACTGTGTCTGATTGATGACGTGCAGACGCCATCTCACACCCCGCTGCTTTTTATAGCACCTCCGAGTTGGTCGCCATTCAGTGCATTTTTATGGCAAATAATAACAGGAGATGTAATAGCTATTCCCTCTGGTGAGTAAATCTGAGCAGGGAGACAAGAGGATGGCCCGCCCAGACAGCTGGAGGACAGCCGCACGTCAACAAGTTACTTAGGCTGAATGATTGGGTACATGGCAGTGAAGGGCTGGGGGGCAATTCAACAATCAGACATGAAGGCTGTTTTCTGACATCACACACATCCAATTTGAGCTTTCGGTTCTAAAGGTGAGAACAACGTCCACTGCTTTGATACTGCAGAGTGGCCAGCTGTTGATCAATGCTCAGGTGGCTGTTTTTAGCAACCTGGCAGCCAATCGCATGACTGCAGCTGCAAATGTGTACAGTCGAGCATGTTGACGCCTCCATGGAGTGTAAGCGCTGGTTGACTGCACACGGCCACATGAACGGTGCATGTGGGCTGGTGTTGTTGGTACCTCTCAGTGATTTTTTTCACACATCCTCAGAGAATGGTGTGAATGAAGAGGCACGCACACACCGGCAGCTCCGTGGGAGACAACAGCTCGTCAGTGAAACAGGTCGGAGGGTGACCGCAGACAAGCTAACAGGCCGTGCTCACTCAAATAACAGCTCAGTGAAATGCTGGCACGCAGAGGGGATGTGGAAATAATAAACTCATCACACCTCTCCTCAAAGGGGAGACCAGCTTCAAAGAAGATGAGACCACAGTGGTTTTTATGATGAGCAGGGTGCTGATCCGAGGGTTAGGGCTCGGAAACACCTAAAGGGGCCCGAGGAATCAGTGCACTGCTGCTAAAGAAAACTAATGCAACAGAACAAAAAATATGAACTTGACAGCATGTGGGTAACATGTAAGGAACACACAAACACAGAAACACAGAAAAATGCTGCAGGCATCACAAAACGGGCATCAAGTAGTATCGGTGACAAAAGAAACAGCTCCAAGAAACTAAAGTGATGAATATAGCTGAGGCACATTTCTTGTTGCCATGGTTTGTGACTCAGGAGGTCATTTAAGTCAGGTCTGTTCAATCAATTTGTTCATGTAACCCAGAAAAGGTTGTAACAGGTCACAATGCTCTTTCATAGGCTTTTAAAAGGAAAACAACTCGATCTTTTCAGGATTTTGTCTTGTAGTAGCTAAAGTAGCTAATCTTCTACACAAGAAAACAAAAAAAAATGTTATTGTCTTTCCGTTATTTTGTTGTTCTGTTTCTTAGCCATACACAGTGAGATTTGTAATGTGTACTTACCTGGTGAGTGTGTGCGCCTGTGTGTGTGTGTATTGGCGGGGGGGGGGGGGCATCAGGTACGTAGCATTACGATTACATGTAGATACACAC
>JAPZDY010000002.1:5720936-5749476 GCA_029783645.1 Ctenochaetus hawaiiensis
CTAACATATCCACGTTTGTTATATAACAGACTGTATAAAATATTTCACTCCTAAGTTTACTGGAATCTTTTGCCTGTTTATTTGTGTTTCGGAAGATGCTGTGAAAGTAACACAAAATAAAAAAGTGATGTAAAATAAAAAAGTGGCACAAAAAAAATCATTAAATCCTTCTTAGTTACAAACACCCAGAGGAAAATCAGTTACAATTTAAAGAATCCAGATATGACCTGATATCATTTAAATGTCCCTGATGTATGCTGATTGAGGGTACGCTGAGTGCCATTTCTCCTCTTTGACTCCCATCATTCCTCTGTCTTATAACACTCTGCAGTTTTTTAACATCTGTCAGCAGCAATTTTGTCATTTTGTTTCATGATGTCAAGAATGAAATAAATCCTTTGTTTCTCATCATTTTCCTCCAACCACTGCTGAATCTCTCTACTTTATTATTTTTAGGACTAGACCGGAGACGGTATGTACGGTTTTATCTGTCATGAGTCAAAGAATGAGTCAGTATATGAAAGACAAAATATGTTTCATAACATCTGATAAGAGACTGGAATGGACAGGAGAATGCAAAGTAGTGAGATGTCAGCTCTAATTTTCCCATAAGTCTGGGAGTTGCCATTTTGGCGGATTCTTATCAACCACATGTGTATGACTTCTATTAGTTTGTGTATTTGAGGTTCACTGTTACTGTCTTTTGTTCCTTTAGTGAAGTGTGCTTATATATTCCAATATTTACAAACAGGTTTTAAATAAAAAGTTAATTTACATCAATGCACATTCAGTATTTGTATCTGAGGCAAACTGCAGCAGTTCTCACAATGTTGTTTGTAAGTAAAACTGGTACAACAGATTCAGTGCAGTGACTCTGTGGCTTTCCTCACCTGTGGCAGCTGTTTGGAGATGCGTCTGAATACATGGTAGTAGAGGTCCCAAGCCTGTGTTAGGTCTTTGACGTTTCCGGAACGCATGTACTTTCTGCACCAGTCCTGAGCCTCCATCAAGTCTCTGCCATAAGCCTGTAGCACAAAGTGAGACAAACACACTCTGTCCCTGCACAATGACTCATTCAATCAGATGAAAATGTTTCTTGCCAAAAGAGAACTTCAAAAGTGAGTGTTTAACATAATGTTCCAACTGGATTAATCAAGGATGTGAGTAAGTATTTTGTTTTGAACCGTGCACAAATGCAAAGGCAGCTCTCGAACGGAAACATCTGAAACTGCTTGTGCAGAGAACAGGACTTACTGGTATGACTTGGGATGTAAAGTTAATAAGCCAGTGTACAAACCCAAAGTTCATTTGTGGTGATAAAATATAGTTTGTTCATTTTAACGATGCCTACATAAACATTCACTCTTTCATCAGCCTTTTATTATTGTATTGTTTACAACTTTGGATTATAGTGTATTAATGAGGCTTTTTTGACCCTCATCAACACAAAATACCACAAACTACTACTATAAAAATTTTTTCACCTCTTGGGAAGTAAATTTGGAAACAAGATCAGGAACTAAATGTTCCTTCAGTGCATGTGTATATGAGTTTCCACTGAATGTCAAAACAACAGATTAAAAAGCCACAGCTTCATTTGTGGCTTCACTTTTGCACACAAGCAATCAAACTGCTGTGGAGCCTTTAATCTGTATTAGACAGGAGACACGCAGAGGCAAAAGTCTGTAAACAAAACTCTAAATTTAACCCTGACCTGAGAGGACACATACCTGGTTAAATGAGGTCTCTTTGAGTGTCTGTGGTCCCCTCTCCATCATGGCATGTAGAGGCTCGAGCACTGCAAACATGCCCTTGACGTTGCGCTCACCAAAGTAAAGACGTGACGCCTCCTCAAGGCCTTCATGCCACATCTCGTGCCACAAGATGGCCACTCGGATAAGCTCCTCACTCACCTGGATTAAGAGGAAAAAGGATGTAAAGACTGCTTCATAATAACAGCCTGGCATTGTAAATTGCACAATGGTTTTATTGTATAAATGTTTATGATTAAATCCGTGTACCATGATGGCTTGCTGGACCAGAGTGTTGCAGTGCTCACACATGTTCTTCAGGATCTTGTTAGCAGCATTGTGGCGGGCTGTTGTTGTGGATTTGGAGGCCACAGTCAGCGGGTAGATCAAAGCCTGGAGGTGAACAATCCAATGGTCACTCATCACTTCACCTTTAAGAAACATGCTCTTGCGTCTGTTTCAAATTGTGGAACAAAATTAGAAGTAATGTGAGCAGACTTACTTGTGGATGATACCGTCCAATGTCTGTCAGCAGCTGGTGGATGAGTCGACCCACCAGGGCTCGAGGAGTATCGATTCGAGCTATGAGCTGAGGAATCACCTGCACAGGCAGAGAGACAAGGGAATAAAGTCTCAGTTATCTTGGTTTATCTGTCAACTGTAAAATAAAGCACTAACACAATGAGTGCTAAAATGAGCAGAATCATATTCATATATGTATACATATACATACATATATTTTTTATCTTTTTCAATAACTCTCCCAAAACTTTCTCACTGATGAATGAGTCACAGTTCTTTACCTATAAGCCATCTCCACTCCACAAATGCATGTTTGTGTCAGAGAATATGATTGAAGCAGAGTGCACAGAAGCACAATAGTAACTTGCTTAGATGAAGTTCAGAGCAAATCTGTTTTTTTTTTAAATGTTGGAGCATTGCATTTTCTTCAGCTCACACTAAACATGACCCTGAATGCTTATCACGCACACAGTATTTTATGTCAGAAATCAGTTACTGAGAGCTTGAAAGTGTATTTGAAAAGTTATACAGAAGGAGTGCTACTTGAAATCTAAAAAACACATATTTGAGAAACATGACAGTTTCAAGAACAAAGAAGAAGTAGATATCAGTCAATAAATCATGTTGTGGACAATGTGAGTGTGCTTTCTAGCTGGACCTGTGTGGGATGGGGAGTAACATTTCAATGATTTATTTGTTTATTATATATTTATTGCTAAGTCTGTGTGAGGCTCTGAGAATGAGGGAGGTCTGAAATAGACACGAGAGAGAGAGAGAATTCATACAGGATACGAACACTTTTGTTTTAACAATTGTTGGTTTAATAAAAAAAAAAAACTCTTGACATTTATTAACCTGACTGTGTTTATTAGCTTTAGAGAGAAACATTAACCTAAAGTTTGAGTCCATTTGTGCTTTCATATAAATAAAATAAAATCATGTTATAGTGGCCTTGGAAATAATAAGATTACTCTGCTCAGCATGTGTTTTACACTGGCCAATTTCAAAGTTAAAATTAAATAACAGGAAGCCCTCCTGTTACGCAAAGCAAGCAGTGAGCGAAAAAATCTGAAAGCAGGGATGCAAAGGAAACAATCAGCTTCATGAGGGAGGAGTGAAAGTTCTCATCACTTCACTCTGCTTATATGCTTTGGTGTGTGTGTGTGTGTGTGTGTGTATGTATTACCTGTAGCCAGGTGTCTATTTGGATGGTCTTGATGCCCTCAACCAGAGCTTCGTTCACTTCAGGCCAATGACCATAGTCAAACCACAGAGTCAGAACCCTGAACAGTTACAAAACGTAAAGGAAAAGGATTAAATCTCATCATGTTCTTTTGTTTGTTACAATCAACCACTAGAGGTCCTCCTATCCCTACACACCCTGTCTGTTGAGTGTCCATATATGTAAATATAGGTGCCGTCTGTTAGCTTCTACTCTTTGCTCAGTGTGAGATTTACTGCCATTTAACTCACCTGAGAGTATCCTGCAGGTTATTGCCTCTGGACAGAGAAATTGAGCGGAAGAAACCTTGAACAGCAGGAACCGTGTACAGGAGCAGCGTCTTGGAGAGGTCCTGCGGGGGGGAGACAGAACCCATGCAGATGTTTAATAAATGACAAAAATAAAAAAAACCTGTAGCAGAGAACAGACTGCACTGGAGGTTTTGGCTGTACATGGGGATGAAGAAGTCTGCACAGTCACTGTGATCTTGTGTTCAAAATCATTATCATTACTGGGGAGAACAAAAATAAAGTGAAATGGAAATGAATATTCCAAATCTCAAACAGGAACAGAATAAGGTACTGCATATGATTAACTTGTCAAGCTAAGACAAGGCACTACAAGTTTCCAGAAGACAGTGTAGTTGTGACGATGAGGGATGTGAACTAGAGATTTCTATCTTGGTTGGATTGTGCGTACTGGGAGAGGAGGAGAACACTGAATAGCTGATGATGTTGATGGGTATGAAAAGGGCTTTAAACACTCTGTGACTCTTACCTCATTGACCTTTTTCTGGCCCGGCGAGGGAACGGGACTGTGGTCAGTGCTGTCGACCTCGCTGTCACTGTTGCTTGCTTCACTGGTAGCACTGGCACCGCTGGCGTGTCGTAGCTTCTTCTTCTCATCACGTCCTTGGTTCTGGTGCTTGTAGTGCAAAACCGCCTCAAAGTTCATCACAGCCCAAGCGTGCCAGGCCTGTTGAAAGATGGCGCAAAGTGGGTTAAACTGCATTTCTAGAACTGGAAAAGACCTCAATGCTTGTTCATGATGTTTGTTTTACAGTTTACTGAGGGACAGATGTCTTGCTATGGGCTGTCATTTGTTTGATCTAAACATGAGTTTGATGTTTTGCTGTGTTTTAGCAACCAGTTATCAAATGTTGAAAGCTGTAGGGAGCTGATGAAGATGAATGGGGTTATGTTGGTATAGTGACATCTGTGCAGCCTGCTGCACAGGCGAGGACAAGGAAAAGCAGAGATGCTCTTAACTCTTCCATCACCTCATATCTCTGATTCATCAAAAGAGACACCACATGGAAAACATCCCAAAAGCACAACAAATGAGCTGTGCACACACAAAATCTAAACAAACAGCTGTTTATGACGTGTAGTTAAAGGGTAGTAAAAATGGGGTCCAAGGTTTTCCTGGTGACATGCCACTGTCAGGGCAACCTCCTGTCGACACAGCTGGGATTTTACTGCGGCCAGAGAAGTGAAGGGTTAGAGGTTATAAGGAGGGACTGACCTTGTACCAGTTGCGGTCATGTTCTGTGGAATGGCTGTAATACTGAAGGACCTTGGGGATGGTGCTCTCATTGATACCCTGCAGACTGAGCTGCCACTCCCCAAGCTTCAAGAAACATCTACATGGAAGACAGAGAGATACAGAGAGAGAGGGAGACATTTCATCCAAGATTATTACTTAAAGAACTGCTTTTCTCTCTACTGAACTACTTACTTTTATATAACATGTCTATCCTTGTGTGGCAAGACTATCACTCTCTTTTTAGCTTATTTTTTGAAACCTAATAGTGAACTTGCACTCAATCAGTGAAGCTCCTGTGAAAAGAGCCTTAGGCAAGAAATGATAAAATACAAACTGAACTTCTCAGACATTCAAATCTAACATCAAACTTTTTGGCAACCATAAAAGTTACTTTTATTAAAAGCTCTGCAGTGATTAAATGGCTAAATGATAACATCAACAATGAGGAAACAAATGCACTAGACAAAAGGGAACATCGTGATTTTATAACCACCTTAACTTTGTCATTGCTGATGCAGAATTGGCAGTGACGTTCAGTACACCCGGAGGCAGTCCATTAAAAAGAAGTAAGATAATGATACAAGACTTAGGAATCACACAGGCATTAATCAAAAGTATCATTACTCCAGGCTGCAGTGAATCTATCAGATGAAAGGTTCTGGGATTACATCCGTAAAGTTTCAATTATTTAAACCACTTTTTCCTTTAGTTTAAGCTGACAGTGAGATCTGTGGCATCCCTGAGGGGCGCTTCATCAAACTAGTTGTGTTTGGTACGGCCAAGACTTAGTGTATTATTCAAAAACAACTACATGTAACTTTGCAACTGGCAAGCACCGTTTTATGGTCCCATCTGACAGCAGTCTGAACACTGTTTGCAGAGCACTAATAAATCCAATAAATTGTCTTACGCATTTATCTTCGAAGAGCTTTTCCATGTGAGTGTACAGTCTGCGTAAAGTGTGTCTTTGCTTAGTTGTTTCCTGTTAACAGGTTGAACTTTGAAGGAAGATGTATTAGAAGGAGAAGGAGGAGGAGGGAATGTTTGGGGAAACAACATGTTTATTTAGACAGAAGACGCCAGGGTTGTTGATTTACGGAAAATAGCAGTGAAATTACACTGGATTCTTCAGGGAGAGGGTCCACGTGATAGTGTGTGTGTGTGTGTGTGTGTGTGTGAGGGTCTGACTGAGCGCTCCAGGTGTGCTCCATACCACACAGCCGACCTGTATCCATGAAAGTGTGTCAGCATGTCTGGAGAGACCCCGTCTTGACTGACATTTTACAGGTGTTTTCCCTGCCATGCATTCCTCAGACAGCCAGAGTCACTGTCTGGAAGATGGGGAAAATAAAAAAAAATAGAGCCTCTTCTGCCTGTTGTCACGCTTGTGTGTTGTCACGTATGATTTATGAAAGGGTGGGAGGGTGCATATGTTTGCTGCATATTTGTGCTTAAGGCCAGATGAGACCTCTGTATGTTTTACTGTACATAGGACTATAGCTGTCTGCTCTGAGGTCTCCTCGCTCACAACTCTTCTCTTGCTTGTTTTGAGTTGTTGTACCAACACAATGCACAATAACAGTGCAGTCACATTCTTCAAAAATGTATCATCCTCTCTGCTGCACTGACAAGTAACTGACATTCAAACCAAAAGGAAGTTCAGATATCCTTCTTTTTTCCTCATGAGCCTGCAAGAGCATAAAAACAACTTCTTTAGGACTTTGAAGTCAATCACAGCAATTGGAGGGAACACAAAACTTTCCACTCACTAACTCTGAATGTCAAGGTTTTTAAAAAAAAATCTGATGTTGTATTGACAACTGTTTGAAAAAGACCCCATACTGCTTCTTTTCCTACAATGAGGTAAGTGATGATAGTGGAAATGTGCCAAGGCTATTAGCTGAAGAGCTCACCAGCCAGTGTGAGAGGTGTAGGTGCAACCCACCTGCGAAGAGACAAGCCTTCTCTTTGGTACCTGTAGGCACTGAGACATCATTAGCTATAAAATCTAGATGTGTTTGACAAAATGCTAAAAGGGATTGTTTTATTGAGGAGTAATGAGACGTGAGGTGAGACATTTAGAAAATCTGGAAAGCCTTAAAAAAAAGACCACAGGACGCCAAAGGACTAGTGAACGGTGTTATGCCAGACCTGGTCATGCTCATGGAAAAGAAGCAGAACGCACTGTTCATGACCCTGCGAGTTTACAGCATGAAAGCAGAAAATAAGTGAGGTTATTTTTTCCCTACTTGTTGTTTCTTTGTGTTTTTTCCATTGTACTGGAGGCCTTTTTTTCTTTGAATGGCGACAGATTGGCTCGCCTTTCTAATTGGCTAGTATTTGTTGTCCTCATTAGTTGGGTCAGTTAAGTTGAGGCCTGATGAGGAGCGATGATGGTTAGGGTAAGCATATCAGGGTGAGCCAATGGGAGACATAGTTTGAAAGGGACTGGAGTGTTTGCATGGACATCGGCGCAAAGTTACTTCTAAGATTCAATACAACTGAACCGCATCTAAATACCTAATGACACGTTGCCATTAGTTCTGGTAAACTGGGTTTTTCTCAGGAATCTTATTTGTGAAATGTACCATGAAACGTCAGCCATGGAGTCGATCTTATCTGAGTGTCCATGGGCATGAATAAAATGAGAATTTTCTTTAAATAACTCATTGTTTTAAACGAAGTGCACCAGTGCTTTCTCAGTACTTTTACTGGCAAAAGCTGATAATGTCTCATCTAATCAATAGTTACATTTAATAAAATAAAATTAAAAAAAATATATTTCAATGGAAAATACAAACATGAGGAAAGATGCACTTGTATTTTTAATCAATTAATAGTGGAAATTTTGTGAATTTTTATCTGCCCACTGAAAAGGTCTGCAAAGGCATGTGGATACTTCATATCTGCCACAGGTCATTTCCATAGCACATATTTTGAATTGTCACAGTGTGAGAAGGACAGGCGATACTCATAACAGTAATGATAATATTCAAGTATCCTGGTGAGTCACGACAGCCTGACAGCAAGCTGGCATGCAAAACATTGGGAACCTAAAACCCAAGTATCACAGCGGAATTCAGCCATCAATCATTTTATTATTTACACCTGTGCTTTTCCTACTGTGACATGTGAGAATGTTTTCTGTGAAAAAGCTCATTGGGTGGTGAGTTGCTGCTACTGTGCTCTTGGGAAAAGGGCAGACCTGGCCATCAGTTTGTGAAGCTCCAGCTTATGCTGTTGGTCCTCTGCTGCGATGGCGTGCTGGGCTTGCTGCTGCATCCCTTGTACAAAGTGCTGCATGTGCTGGAAAGCATCAATCTGGAGAAATACAAAACAAATACAGACAGAGGATAAAGATTATTTGTCAGGATAAACTCATAAGCTTTGGACCTTCCTGAAAATCCACTGAATTAAAGACAAACATGAGTTTGTCACTGACGATAAACAGACAGCGCTAAGCTGACTAGCGCATTTGTCACACTAATATTCATCTTGATAAATTCAGCATGTAGTCTGTAGCCTTCCTTTTGAAACAACACGAGTGTGGTGGTAAAATATTGCCAGACATTTATCTGCCTGGTGCAGCTTCAACTTAAGGCTCCTGCAGAGCCAACTGCCTGATCTAATCAAGGACAACAACGGACATTTTTTCTCTTTGTATCAGTGCTAAGGACTTCCCAGCAGCTCATAGAGGAAAATCCTCTGTCATCATGATCACACTGTTTTTGTTACATAAACTTATATTACCATTTGGAGGACTGCCGTGCTGACTCATTTTTACTGTTTTCACATGAACTTCCGAAGTAGTTTACGTATGTGACTAACTTTAAAACTCTTTTTGGGGAAAAACAAATTAATAAAATACAACTGTTCAGGCTCCGATTCATAAGTCATGCCTTAACTTCTAATCCATTATTCCTGGTGGAGGACTCACTATTGCATGGTTTTCACTTCCAGTCATAGCGAGTGTGATGAGTCACAAACTGAGCTGAGTTCCCTTCAGTCCCAAAACACAGGAAACAGTGGATGTGTCCTTTCCAACAAAGTGTGCAAGTGTGTGCGAGTGTGTGTGTGTGTGTGTGTGTGTATGTGTGTGAGTGTGTGTATTTTCTTATTCTGATTGGTCCGGTGAGTGGTGCAGCTGGGCCTAGCAACAGCAGCTCATACGCTCACACTTACCTAAGTCTTCTAATGAGATCTGCTCTCTGGAGCATTAGTCACTATTCAACACCTGGCAATCTAATGTGGGTGTGTTTGTGTGTGTTTGGTACATATGCTATGAGAATGGATGTGCGCAGCAGACAAATTGCACATCGGAGAGCAGCTTGACACATGCTGCTCGACTGACATGTAGTTTCAAACATTCAGTATGGTGTGAAGTCATCACTGCTGGAGGTTTTGGCCAGTGTTTCTATGCTGGATGCTCAGCCACAGAAAGCACACATCTCTCTGAACAAATCCTAACATTTATAAGTTACCTGTTAAGTAAGAGTTACATCATCTGCTGTTTCCATGGATATGAAAGATTAAGAACAACAACATAGAAAAGTATTAATCTAAAAGTAAAAATTTAGTTGTTTTATTGGACCTTCCTGAAATTACACAAGACTGAGCTATTAATTAATACAAAAATCAATCAAACCCATTTATGAGCAGCTGGGTTTACTGAAAATTCACACCACCCTCAGATCTGTCAAATAAGAGGAACACTTACAATTTTTACTTATCACAGCACTGTCCAATAAAAATATTTTTTCTATTAAGAGTTGCTCTCACAAAGGCCAAATAAATAAAATTGAACTTTGACTGCAATCAACCAACTTCACTGCAGACATGTTAACAATTTAGGGTTTTTGTTCGGACGCTGTTGCTTTCAGATTAATGTAAATCACTCCCAACAAACTCTGCCAATTTAAATCTCAGCTAACAGCAGCAACTTCACAGTTCATTAATGAAGCTTGTTGGAGGGAAAATCTTCCTGACAGGCCTGTCTGAAAGCAAAATTACACAACATAATTGTCTGGCCAGTCTCCTGTACATACAACAATTTACTCAATATTTCAAGAATGTACCGATAAATATCAAAACAAACACTCATTACATTTTTTTAAATGAAGGTCGGTTAAACTGTATGCAATATGTTTAAAGTGTTTTATATTCACAAAGTAAAAATAATATGTGTTTTTTGTTATTTATTTATTTGTTTGTTTATTTATCAAACTAAATGTACAGTTATTTGATGCTCCATTTTTATGTCATTAAAAAAATCCAGTCATTTTTTAATTTTTGGCTATCTTAAGAGAACTAACTGTTGTGACTGGTAAATCAACTGAGACTGGGTTGTTAGTAAAGTGTCATTTCCTTTGTTTTTTAACACAGTCGCTCTGTAACACATGTAACTCGTAATGTGCACTAAAGTAAGCTCTCCCTGTTCTTTTCTTAAGGTTGATCACTAATATAAAAGCAATCATCAAATAATTACAAAATGTAAATTGTAGACAATCGACACAGCACATCATTTTCTTCATTCCTACCTTACGGGCACTCTTCCACATGTACTTCATATAAGCATAGGTGACGTGCGGGTGGGCTGTGGGTAGCGGGTGATCAAGTTGCTTGGAGGGGTCAACACCCAGAAGGAGCACCAGGGTCTTATGGGCCAGTGCCTGGAGGGGTGAAGAGGGCAACAGAGGCAAATGAGTCACCAGGAGGTTCATAATTAAAAAAGAACCCAGGAAGTTTATAGTGACTCCAAGACAATATAGAGCTTGATTAAGCAGCTATCTTGTTACAACTTTGGGAATGAGCAAAAACAACCAACAGGTCAGAGCATGAGCAAGCACTTAAGATTGTTTAAATAAAGATAATTTTAAAGGAAAAACAGAGACAAAAAGTCTCAGTGCAGTCAAATTAATGTCATGCTTGACATTGGCCAATCACAACTTGCTTTTCAGTCACATCAAAGCGGCAGATTCTGGCATTCATACCGTATAGTATGTTTCACTGTATTTATGAGGTTTGAAAACTGGGAGCCCATCAGACTTGTGAGGTCTGAAAGTTTTGTGAGGACCAAAATGCAGGAAATACAAGTTTGAGGGGTAATACATGGCTTAGGGTTGAGGTTTATGCATTCAGTTGTAATGGTTGAGGTTAGGTAAGGGGCTAGGGACTCCAGCATGTTGATGACGAGTCCCCACAAAGATTTAGAGTATTACTGTATGTGTGTGTATGCGTGAGTGTGTGTGAGTGTGCATGCCCATGTGTGCTTACATGTGAGAGTGTGTAGAGAGAAAAATTGGCCAATTGTCTGCTGCTTGCAATCAATTAGAACAACAATGAGGTAAAGGTAAAAATTGCGCCGCTCTAATTGTGCTGATATGCAGGTTCACATTTCTAAACAGTGTGATTGAGGTTGTGCTGCTTTCATCAAATCCAATTTAAAACGGGTTGAAATGAAGTTCAAATTCATCGCTGGAGTTCACAGTTTTACTGAACTCCATCAGAGCTTGACTTCACTCACTTTTGGACAAGACAGATTAAATCAACTCTGATTTATTCCTCTTGAATGCTATGTTAATAACATAAGCTCTGCACCACCAAAGTCTGATCAGGAAATACTGAAAAGCTTTGCACAATATGTCCATGTACTGACCAGGCGTCCACTTTTGCCGCAGAGGCTGGCATACTTCAACCAAGTTCTCATGTCCTCATGTGGGCTGATGACAAGTGATCTGACCATCAGGATCCTTTGCCAGTCCTCTACAATACGCTGACAACCCTGAGGGAGAAACACACAGAAAAAACAAAACACACATTTCTCTTTTGTTTCTCCCTTTAAAGCGAGGAACCTCATTGTTAAACTCAAGAGAATGAACACACGTGAGAGAAGGATATAGTCTGAACCCTGGGAAGCTACTATTATTACCAGTGGACCCTGTCATAAACATTTCCATGTGAGTTCACCTTCACGTGTCAGAAAAAACACAACACAAACACAGGTCTATATTAATACAGTTCTACCATTAGCTGACTTCCTCTATTAAATATTCTCTTCAACCTAACTTTGGAGTGAGGCAACACAGAAAAGAGACTCTAGAGTAATCCAGTTACTCTCTGCGTGATTTGAATTTAAAAATTACAGACTTACAGGGGCAGGTCAAAATAATACACATTTCATGGGAAAGGACTAATTAGACCTCATTAGATTTACATAGATTTTTAACACTTCTTTCTACAAGGAGGGATTGCATTAGGTTACATGTCGATGAGCTGCAACAAATGAGGTTTTTAACTTGTGTTTCACAAAAATAGTTTTAAAGATAATGCAACTTTGTGTTTGAAGTGGTGATTGGCTACTTCAAGTTATTTTCATTCAGTGCTGACAAATTTACTGCATTACTTAGATCGCAAAATAATGTCAGTTTTTTTATTTGTCTTTTCAATAGCTTTAAGTAAAAAGTAAGCTTGGATGTCACCTGTCTAAATTAGTCACATTACTGTTGAGGGTTCTCAAGAGAGAGAGAATATGTGGAATAGGCCCAAGTATGAGGTCATTTTTTTCAAAATGCTTGTGGATGAGCACAGGAAATATTAGTTAGGGAAGAGAAGAACTTCGGTTCCTCAACTTTTCCTAAACAGAAAGTTAAAAATGTCTCATGCTTTCATTTTAGAAAGCCAAGACACCAGAGGACCAGAGATACCTCAAACAGGACAGAAGAGTAAGAACTCACTTTGATACATTTACCCACAAGCAGTGGGGTGTGTGTTTTCATATGCTTTTTGCCATACCTCTAATCCTTTGATGAGGCAGAGACTGTTGTTAAAGGGAAGAGAAAAAAGGAGCACGGACAGTGACTCCCTCACAGATGTGTGAGGTCAGCCTCCAATAAATCACCACAGAGCGAGCAAACCTGTCAGGCACTGCACACTCAGCTTTGGTGTTGCTATAATAGGCCCTGTCTGTTTGCTCAGGAAGACCCCTCTTGATCCTAAATACCTCCACCAACCAATTTCCATCTGTTACGAATGGAAAAAGTCAGGCTGATCAAGAGTATCTTCATTTTACTGCTCAGGGAAATGTGTGTAACGCTTTCCATTCGGTGCTCAAGTTAATTTTCTCGAAACTTTAAAAATGTCATGAGGAAATTACTTAAAAGTGGGCACATTTCTAACAGCTATTATACATTATAAAAGAAAACAAAAAACAAAACAGTCTAAAACATATTTTTGACAAATAGTTTTTTTTTGGTCCTGGACAAGTTCTTCATGCTAACTAATAACAAGTTTCTATTCATAGGCAAAAACAAAATAATGTGCTTTACAATATTGTAATGGAACAAACTAAGGGTTAAACTTTTTTTAGTTTAATTGCACCCAAATGTATTTTTTTTTGACTAATGCTTTTTTAAAAATAAAGATGATCATATTGGCATAAATTAACATCCAAGTTCATACTCCAAGCATATCCTGCTAGAAAAAAACACCATTTTGTTTTCCCTTTCTGACACTTAAAATATGAGCCAGGCTCATTTCTACAAGAAAAAGAAAGAATTACTCCTGACAATCAGTTCTCATTTTTCATGAAGTGAAAGGTAGAGCTGTTTTTGATTTTTTACAACATAATCTCCTTCACTGTGACCTTCTTATGTGAACGGAAATCAAGAAGCAGTAAGCGTCCTGCCATTTGCACTAAGCACACCTCCAATGTCGAATTAGATTTTTGAAAAAAGTATGTTGAAGCCCCGTCGACAGGTCCAAGCAGTCTGCAGACAAATACAATCTTTCTAGACTGCAGTCAAAGTAAGGGATGACGTAACAGATGATGTTTTGCGGTGAAGAGGATTTTGTGAAATGTCATTACTCTGAACAGGGGGGATGAGGAACAGGAATGCCTTTAGGGATTGGGAATAAGTTGCATTATGCATGCTGCATTAAACTGAGCAGTCTGGATGACTTGGTATGAAGAGTCAAGAATGGTGCATCACAGATCAAAGGTTTATCAGTTTATCTGCTTGACTTATTTCTTCCTTCAGCATACACATATGTGCATTGCTGAGGTCTAATGTCTGATCACATTTTGATTCAGCTGTAAAAGCCAACATGGAAACGATGAACTTGAACAAAATTACCTTAGAGCGGATGGCATTCGTTTCAAATTACAAAGATTTGGCTGGCATCAAAAGTTTTTCCATTCACTTGTGGATTTGTGGTTCCTCCACAAGTCCTCCTATCTCATTTGACAGCATGTTCAACACTGTAATTCACAATTAATAATGATAATAGTAGTAATCATAATCATAATCAGTCTCAGGAAGTAAGAAGGGTTTGGATGAGATTAGAGTTTGGATTACAAATGAAGCACGCTTTTCTCCATAAATATTTAGGTTGTGTCCCGCAGGCAAAATTGTAACATGTAGGCAAGCAGGCAGCCATTTCATCAGAACTGAACTTCTTTTCTTTTTAAAGTGCTTTTGGAGAAATTGGTTCATTTTACCGAGTAGAACACATAAATCATAATTTTCAAGTCAATTTACTGTATGTTCCATTTCTAACCTCTGGTCATGGACTCAGGTTAATGGCCAAAACAATCTGAGCACAAGAACAAGTTGTCTGTTTGAGTTCCTTTCAACTTGGTTCATCTGATATCTCTTTATCAATATGCCACTCACATTTTACAAGTGTCATTTTCCCCTGGGACACTTAACTTGACCCCAGGTGAGAGGCAACGTTAACTACAGTCAGAGAGACAGTGACGACAGAATAATCAGTGCACTTTACATCCCTGTAACTGATGATGCCAAATATTATAATCCAAGATTAGAAATGATAAAATCTAGAAAAATCCAGCATAAGATCACATCCATTCTCCAACAGAAAACTGAAAAACCACAAAAATCAGATCTGGGTATTTGTAAACTGCAGAGAAGACACTGTCAAAACCTGTTTTGACAATGTGCTGTTATTACCATTGACCTTTATCTGACATTTATTCAAGTACACTGAAAGTTACTTCCTAGAGGCAGTTTTTTTGGACTTTTTGCCTTTTACTGGAACCATAGCTGAAGACAGATAAAAAGGGTGGAAGACAGAGAGAGGAGGGCATGCAGCTATCTCACCCCAACATAACTCCACAACAGCAAACACACCCTAAAATTAATTCCAAATGTAAAAATTAACACACAAATTGACAAGGTGGTGAACCCTTACTGGGGCATTAGCGTGTCTTTGCATGTATGTACGTATGTATGTATATATGGTGTCTGGCTTGTAATGTTTCCCATTAGTAACAGTAGCCTGTCTAACATCTGCTTTACATTTGTATTGCACACGTGAGTTTGTGTGTGTGTCTGTGTGCTTATGCTCTTGCACTGCAGTTACCTGAAGCCTCTCCCACCACGTTTCTCTGATGATGTCCCTCCTCTCTGGCACCAGCTTGTACTGGATCACCTCTTCTAGCTCGGACAGCATTTGGCAAGACACCATGGCCTAGGAAACAAACACACATTCATTTTAATCTACACATTTATTTTTGTAATTGCAAATTCATAATGTGCCGCAGAGTAAACGCCCCATCTTGCTATATAAGGGGATCATTAATGCATCTGAATTTATCAGAATCTGCAACTGAACACATTCGGCAACCCAATGAATTTCATGTGGGGCATCTGTCAGAAGAGGCTAATCATTTCCATATGATGGCTTTGTTTACGTGTGTCATTTGTAACAACATCCAGTGTCCAGATGCCTGCTGAAACGTGTTTTCTGCTGCAAACATGTGCATCATCAAAGTGCTCTCCTGATAATTCTGCCAGACAACATCTGCATTAGAGTAACACTGCTGTGTTCAACTTGAAATGTTTGGATATTAATGAAAGAAACAAATAATCAAATAGAAGTGCAGAGCGGTGGAGAAACTGTAAATATTTATGCCTTGGACTTTTAAAGAAACTAGATCAGAGGCTTGTATATCATCGCTTTAATAAGATTTTGCTGCTGTGGCCGTAATCCCTCTGCCCATTAATGCTATGAAAAATGAGATTGGCGAAAGGAGCCAGGCCTTGAAAGCATTGGCTGTCTCAGAAAAACACTTACCCCATAGGCTCGACTGTAGCTCTCTCCTGCCATGGCCGTCAGCTCAGCATCCAGGAGGTCTCTTGCTTTGTCGATACACTACATCAAGAAAATAAATAAATGAATAGATAAATAAATAAAATTCATAACCTTGCAGCTTTGCGATCATCCATAAACAATAACAGTCCATTTTAACACCACACATTCAATACCAACCACTTTTCTTTCTAGATAAATATTAATTTTTTGTAGTTTTTTTAAGTTTGCCTAAATGGTGCACCAATGGTGGTAAAGTTGTTGGTTATCTTTTGAAGGAATGAAAAAATCTGGTGTTATTTATTATTTTAATTTTGTTGCCCCCAAACACACCAACTCTGTAGTAAATAACCCCAGATTGCACTATGAAACAATGTCACGTTATCCTAAAAAATCTTTGGATCGGGACCAGCCAGGATTGGAATAAACCCAGGGAATAAAAACACTCTGTGCAGAAGAACTAAGGCATGTAACTGCTTACTGGCCTCACCCTTTCCACTTAAGTGCAGCCAACAGTGACACATTACTGCAACCAGGACTAGAACGTCCGCTTGTATAGCGAAATGGCCTGATGCCCTGATGGGTGCCAAGTGTTTTATGAGGAGAAGTAAATGAACTGTCAGGAGCAACAGCATGAGAGTTATGTAACCATGATTGTGGATGTCACATGTATTTAAAAAAACAGTATTAATGCACACTAAAAGAAAGGGAGAGACACCGGAGGATGGTGAAGAAGAATTCCTCAGTTAGGGGCTGTTATTCATAGTTCCAGACAAGACAATGATGCGAAATCCAGATCCGTTCATGATGTTCAACCAACTGTCAGAACACATTTATCCTGAAAATGTTTTTCCTACCTTCCTGGTTTTTGGGAGCATTACTGTATATTACTGAGTCATTTGTAAAATTCCAGTTCCCTGACTTTTCCTGAAAGGACTACCCTTTTTTAAATTCAAGGATGCTGCAGACATTCCATTACCAGTAAGAGTCCTGAGAGGTGGAAAACGGTAAGCAAGTGAAAGACCTGATCCAAAGCAGCAAAAGGGACAAACAGGGACACAAGCACGTTGGCTGATATGCTGATTTCTTGAGCTTCTACACCCAATGTTTTTGGGAACTGTTATTAGTGGGAAGGTAAAATGAAGGAGAATGACTGAGGAAGTTCTCTGAGGCCAGGGCACACAGCTGTTTCAGACCGACTCCCAGCAATTATTTTTTTGCAGGGAAGGAAAAGAGGAATGGTGTGCACCAACACCTCTTCAGGCATGCACAACAAGAGGAGGGGTTATGGGAAGGTGGTTGAGACGAGGTGACAATGAGGCTACCTCTTTACAGCCTCCACTCTGTTAGGGTTCTGTTTACTCCTGAATTACTGTGCGGGGGCCTCATTGGAAATGTGCAGTCCAGACGACTCCTGATAAATGCAGTGTCTAGCTTCTGGCAGCACAAACAAACCGTGACCTAATCTTCCATTCTCTTACATAAGCATTGCAGTTGTGTGCTTACACAGGTTCAGTACAGTGATACTACTTTATCATTACAGTGTGGTATAAAAGCATGTATTTGAATGTTTGGAGTCAATTAACCAATGGAAGAAACTTGAATACTAAGCCCAAACATAACTTAAGAAGGGCTCTGGTTTGTAAAAACCATGAGACAATTTAAAAATCAAACACACACTGGAAGACTGGATATATCTTGGCACGGTGGGATGCTTATACTTTGGGAAGCACAACTGTGTCTACAAATTATTACTGGAACAGACCAAACAATAAGATTTATGAAGCAAAGTAACTTGAAACCTTTTACAAAGATGCACGCCAGGTTTCTCAGAGCACATGTCTGGTTGTTGGGGTAGAGAGGAAGGAAAAGAACAACCTTACAGAATCAAAAGAACTTAAGTGTGAGGATTACCAACCACATCCGGAAGACTACACTGAGCTCATGTTGACATTTGAGCTTTTAGCCTCGCTCCATATGCTTTTCATTGCTCTTTGTTCATTGAGAGTGGCCTCAGTGTTGCTACGAGTCGGGAGTCTGCTTTCCCTATTCAGCTGTTGTATTATCCTATAGGCCACACCTGGATCTAATCTCCAAATTAGAGGAGGGAGGTGGACTGTGGAGGGATGAAGGGGCACAGAGAGCAGGTCCTCAGGGCTTTGTGGTGGAGAGGGGACTAGGAGGATGAGCCCAGGGTAATTGGTGGAGCAGGTGTGTACTGTTGTCAGTGGTAGAGCTTGTGTTCGTTAGACACGCTGGCATCCAAGCTTGAACAAATCCATCTCCGGGGACCATGAGCTCATCTAATATCCCTGCCCTCATCAGATGGGGAAAACACCACCCTGACCTCCACCAGACCTTGTTGACAGGCAGACGGGAGCAGGAACGGACTCTTTATTTGTTTGAGGCTAAATGCTGTGATGATTTACAATTTTAAGGATTACATAACATTTCCACATTGAGGAGGTACCACATTGTAAAAGAAAAAAAAAAAAAACAATCAAACTTTGTCCACTTTATTCCTTTTAATGAAAAGCCTGAGTTGATGGGGGAATTCGATCCTGTCTGGAATAGCTGTAAAGCCATTTTATTTGTGTCTACGCAGTGTTGGTTCCCAGAGATTTTAACATTTCATACCTTGCGATGAAGACTAATGAAAATTCCAGAAACCTCAAGGCCAGACAAATTCCCCTATGGCATGTCTTTATTACATGTTTTCTAAAAATATGGACTTTTAATGTACGTTTAATGAGGGGAAATCTTTGGCATTGGGTGTGTTTGTGAGTAGTGATATAACCCACCTGCTGGGCTAATGAGAAGAGGTCCTGATGTAGGGCTAACACTGCTCGGTAAAAGGCACCATCATGTGTGTCTCTTGGGATCATACATGTGTACTCCTCCATGCTGTCCCAGTGACCTGGCGAGACAACAATCAAGTTAAGAAAAAGCATCTGAGATGAGACCTAACTTTGCTGAAGCAGATTAAAGTTAAGCAGCCTATAACTTCTGTTTTGAAGAAAGAACCACATCAGCTTGCTCTATTATAAATAACTGCCACTTCAACATTTTGCTGCCCAATGACAACAACAAAAGATGTCTGGATCTTAAGAAACACAGGCCTGCTGATTAGGTATCCTTTCAGGATTTATGACTGAAAGTCTAAAACAGAGACCGCAGAACCTCAGAGGGTGCCTCTGCAGTGTGGTCCCTACTTTTCTCCCCCATTGCATGTTACGATATGTCAATGTTATGACTGGATACCGTTTCCATCTGGTTAAGTGAGGAGCACTTGGCACGTGCTGTTAGTGTTTTTTCGCTGCAGCTCAGTTAGATTGCATCACTGTGCTGATTCAGAGAGAAGCTCCATGGTAAATCTTTTCTTGAACCTCCACTGGCTGCTTGTATGTTGTTTACTCATATTTGATATGATGTAGTTACCTAGACCCCAGGCGGCAGCAGCAGCCATACGAGCCATCTTGGCCTGGGTTTCCTCGCTCACCAGTGTCCACTCCTCACAGCACTGCTGGTGCAACTGGCCCCTGGAAAACATTAACCACAGGCTTCATATGGTAGAAAAAGTAAATCCAGATTTGTTCAGTCCCCTGTTCATGGTGATGACACAGGTTAATCAAAAAACACTCTTAGTTTTCATCAGGATCACTAGTTGAACAGATAATCAGAGGCAGAGAATTATTGTGCATACAGCCATATTGCAGCATGTTTCTTGTACTGATAACAAGCAGTTGATCAGGAAGGGCACAACAGATTCCCAAGAGCCTTGAATTCTGATCTTCTCTGTGCAGTGCTGAAAAGATTTGCATATCAATTGATGTTTGACAGCTGTCTAAAAAAATTACTGCTTATTTACAGCCAAACATGGAATGCACATCCAGTAAAAGCTAAATTATTCTCCTGTTGAACATGATGAGGTGAAGCTTTCATTCTTGATTGACTGACGTGAATTTGATAACCTCAGTGACATATTGACGAAAAACTGATCTGACTGCTGCTTTTACAGCTTCTCTAAATTGACGTCACACTCTACTGATCTTATCACCAACAGCTAAAATCCAAATCCCATGATAATACATACATGTCAACACACTTAAACTTATGTGCCAAACAGCAACAGAAGAAACATTCATCTGAATAGCAAAACTTTTTTGGCCAAAGATGAGAAGGCGATAAGACTAGGATTCTGCTACATCTGCAATTCATTATTTCTTAATTTGTTCTTAAAGATGAACATCTTAAAGTCAGCTGTACCGTCCCACCACAGTCTGATAAAATCAAGTATCCCAGCAACCAGACGGATGTTCCTGTCAGGGTCAGGTGCATCTAACCAAGACTAATTTCTCATTAACAACAATCAATACGGCATTGTCCAGAGGGGGATCAAACCCACCGCATGTGTTTTACAGGCAGGATGCCAGAGCGAGCTTAGATGAGGGAGAGAGAGCAGAAAGGACAGAAAGTAAGAGCGAGGCAGGTTTGGATGAGGGTCAGTGAAGTGAAGCCATTCTCCAGCTGCATGGCTATCATATAACATGAAAGCAACAAGTACAAAACGCTCCAATAAAGCGGGCCTACGTGTCTATGGCAGACAAACACAGAGTTCAGCAGAAGGACGAGCTTGAGTTATTATTTGACATAATAATAAAATATCTTTATGAAGCAGAGTCCTGACATTAGAAAACGCATTGTTATAGTTTAAAATATAACATACCCTTAAACTGATATAAGCAATTTTAGATGGGCCTCCCCACTGTGCCTGTGCATGGTAGTGCATCGTTTGGCCTTTCTTTCAGTACTACTCTCTGCTTCTCTACTGTGGGTAACACAGATACTATTGATAACTACCTCATAGAACCAGACATGAAATAACCTGAAATGAACTATCCCTTTGAAAAGAAACAAAGAGTCTTCTTAAGACTGATCTCCTTTGACTCTTGACCCTGGTCAAATGTTTTATCCTCTCCAAGCCTTACTCAACAAAGCACAAACACACAGAAAGCCTCTCTTCAGCTGAATTACTTTCTTGTAAAATGATGGAATCATTTTCTTGTGAAATGAATCATAGCGTTTGCAACAATAGCACAAAGACGGCAGGTTACATAAGCAAATTAACATCTGCCTAGCGTCAAGAGCTCTATGACGATCTGCATATTTGGACCATTTTGACAGCCTGTGACATAATTTTTCCCCAAAAGTGCTCTTTGACGGTGGGCGGTCATGATGGAGTTGAGCCTTAGCTGTAGTGAGCTTTCACTGGAGTGGCTGTGCCTCCTACTAGCATTGGATGCCTGCTCATTTTTTCTCTCTTCAGTTATTAAAGGCCTAGTGTCAGGACACATTAAGAATAGGCTGCCTACACATAGTGAGTAAATACAAAGTGAGAGAAGGAAAAGTTCACAGCTAGTATGCTTCCTCAGACACTGTCTATATTCATTACAGCCAGGAAAATGAGTGTGATCTCTGTTTTGTCACTTAATGGCCAAAATCCCCAAGCAAAATGTGTGAGAATAAACAAACTCAGGGCAAATTGGAAAAACAGTCAGCAAATATAACAAATTATGACAGTGCCATAACTGTTTAAAAATGAAAAGACCTATCAATGAATGAGATACCCGATAAGCTGAAAAACTGATTTGTACAAACTGTTGTAGCTCTACAAAACTCCCAACAGATATGACTACTAACATACCATTCTCCCAGGGCCTCTAAGCAGCGCATCCTGCCCAGGATGAGCTCTGGATCCTCTTTGTTCATGTCGATCTTCTTGTCATAAGACACCAAGGCATCCTCCCACTCATGGAGCTTCTCATACCAGGTGGCTTGGATTTCCTAGTCAAAAAAGGCAACAGGGAGTAAACTAAAACACATTAAACTAAACTGGAACCATGTAACTACATGACAATTTAATTAATTGTTCAAAGAGAGTTTTGGAGCCAAGCTCCTTGACCACCTGCAGTCAGGCAGGGATTTCCATATTCAACTTTGATTGCAATATTACATGGCTGATTGGAGACTCCCAATTTCATCAATCAATCCTGGGTTGCTTACATCTAAACTTTTTACACAGACTTCTTCCAACTTGCTTCACTAATGATTCCAGACTGGTTTACAAAACAGGGAAACCTTACATCCTCCCACAGTAAACCTTTCCAAGCGGTCACCTCATAAACTAGGTTCCTGGAAGTGCTCAGTGAAACTGTTTAACTGTGTCTTTTCACTTTTACCATGTTTTCCCAGAGAAACATGAATGCAGTTCACAAAGGCAGAAGAAAGACCTTTTCCATTGAAGTCCTGAAGCTTGTGGATGCATTCTCTTGGGAAATCCTATATTTAGGTGTATTCGAAGCACAAGCCCATTACCTGCACTGTTTACGTGCACTGAGTGAATACATTAAGTTTCTTATCAGCACTAGCCAAGATCTTGAATGCCCCCTGTAAACTGTAGGAAAAGTTGAGTTTTATTTAACTTCTATGTTAAGTCTTTAATTTCTAAAAGAAACAGAAATAATACTAGCCATGATGACTGCAATCAAAACCAAATATTGTCCTATCTAACTAGTGCTTATTATTGTCAATACTGGTTTTGTCTGTTTATAAAGGGTAAGAAAGCTGCCTGGTACATAAACACAAGAAGCAAACAAAAGCAAAAACCATAGTTACAAGTTATGCAATTTTGGTAACAGGGAGGGAAACAGATCAGAACCAAAAATGCTCTTTTCCTCTTATGTAATTGATGTGGAAAATATGTGTGAGGGTGTCCAATGCATGTCCACTGCTTGACAGTTTTTTTTTTATATCTGGACCAGCTTCATCTACGGATAGCATAAAACACTCTAGTCACTGATTCATTAAGTCATTAACTGAAAACTATGCAAAATAAATAAAGCACTATAAGTACAAAAAATACAATCAATTTAAATTTAAAACAGCAGTTATAACTTATTCAAGCAAATTTAGACATTAGCTCAACATAAACACTGCAGACATTCAGAAGTGACATTTTGTCGCTTTAAGCTATGAGCTGAACTTTTTACCAGACAGCACATAGGGAAGTACTATAAAATGAAGCTATTTAAAACCTGACACACAACTGGCCAATAAAAAAAATAATTACTGTTTGTTTTGGAATGAAACATGACATCTTTTGACCACAGGCAAAAAGTCAGAGTGGTCCCAACTACCTTTTTGAAAAATATAAAGCAGAGACACATTAAAGGTTTGTAAATATGTAAGAAAATCCAAACATCCTGTCAATTGGAAGAAAAAGTCCAGAATTTTACTCTTAGCTCTTGACTACTGATCAGTTTAGCAGATGTTTTTTTTGTCGACAGGCTACTCATGAAGAACAGGGTGTTCTGTGGGTATGTGTCTCAAATGACCCTCATCACCACGTAAAGCTATGTATGCAGACAAGAGGCCGCATATAGTATAACCCACAAAGAATGTATTTATAATAAAAAATGCATCAAGACATAAAAAGGTCTGAGTTGGTGTGTCGATGGTCACCCACCATCGAGCGAGGTTTTGCTCGAGAGAGCCTGTTAAAAGGAAGTCTTTCCTCACCTCTGTTGCCAATTGCCTCATGGAGGAATAGTTGTTGTTCAGTCTTTGTAAAACATACTTTGTACTCTAGAACTGATCTATATGAAGTGCTTCATGAGATAATTAATGTTGTGATTTAGTGCTGTGTGAATAAATTTGACAAGACTAAGGACAAACTACAAACCAGGAGGTCCAAACCAAAAGTACTACTTAAAAACTCTAAATATGACGACTCTAAGTATGTCGACACCAAAATGAGGTTTATACTTGTATTAGACAGAATTTTACAACTTTAGAAAGTTATCATTACTGACATCATTTTCTCCTGAGTCCTACAGAATTAGCAAAATGTTACACATGAGCACATACTGCAAGGTATTGTACTTGGAACGTGTGCTTGTCTTAGTGTTATATTGAAGACAACCTAAAACAAGGTTTCCTTATTTTCCTGAAGGAAAATTAATGACCCAAGAGAAGAAAAAAACACTCACCAGCTCACCAAAATGCTTCATGGCATACTCCAACACCCCAGATGCTGCTTCTGGCTGCTGCAGTTTATTATTAATGCTGCAAGAAGTGACAAAAGCACAGACAAGCTTTTAGACTCTTTAAAGCACACTTAAAAAACAAAACAAAACAAAAAAACAAAATTTAAAGCCAACAAACAACCAACTTAAAAAAAGTAGACTTCAGGAAATGTTTGGTTAGATGCAGTATGTGGAAAATATGTATATGCAGGTACTACTATTCTATAATACTGGCAAATAACAATGTGAGAGCAGTTTGGGAGGTTTAGCTGTATCACTATGTATTCTGTTTATACCTACAACAGAGAACTAACTGTACAAATGCAACTGAAATTAAGTGATAGATTTGTATATTATCTTTTTGACTGATGACACACAGGTGGGCGATGAGGTAGGTGTTGATAGTACGTCAAGTTTCTAACCTTTCGGGTAAAGACACTTTTGACACTTTGAAATAACCAAAAATAACACTAATTCCAATAAAAAAATACTTGTTTCTCTCATTTCTCCCCAACCCGTTATGTAATTCCCTTGCAGGGAAGTCTGTGTTACTGCTATGTCCACTGGTGAACTTGGGAGGGTGTTGGCTTTCCTTCTCAGCTCCTACCCCTCTCCTTGCAGACGCCAACCAACAAGTAAGGCTTACTCAGATCAAATCAGGCATTGTGGCAATTACCACAGGTCCCTGCAGTGGTTAGGGAATGTTGGCCCATTTACAAATGCAAATGAACATCTTCATACTCTCTAATGGCAGGGTTGTACAACACTGTTTGGTCTAACTGGCCAATCAGATGACCGGCCACAACAGCATGACAATGGGTTTCATTTCCTTAAGTTAAGTGTATTTCAGCTTTCATTGTCTCATTCCCCTGTGCACTCTGAAAGCTAAAAACACACATAAGTGTTAGAGTTTATGAGAGAACTACGCCTAATTTGGTCTGAATGAGGTCGGGAGACACTGGTGCAGAGTCAGAAAGTCATGATTCTCAACTGGCTTCCTACCCACACACACTGCAAATGAGTAAAATGCAGAATTAAGCGAGTGGAACCACTACATGACACTGAACCCCAGGTTTCTATTGTGGTGAGTGAGAATTGTGTCCCTGTGCCATCCCTCATTGACTCTACAACCCAAATAAATCAACCAAGAAATATGCCTAGATAAATGTTGGCAATGTAAAATATACGCTTCCCTTCTCAGGAAGGTATTTACTGTGAAAAGTGAATGCATTTCTTGACAGATAAAGCATCATCTGTCAAACAAGCGTGACAAATGTCAGGACACCCCAATTCCCATTTGTACACCCTCCAGTCACCCACAGCGACACCACATCTGGAAACACTCTGATGAAACCGCAAGTCTATTATATTTCCTCAACTGCAAAACCTGTTGCAAAGCCATGGCCAATACATCTGTAAAATGTAGCGTTTGAAGAGTGCTGGTATGCAGTGGAGTTCCTGAGGACAGCAGGCGAAAGCTGATGAAGGATACTTGAGCATATATGTCTGAAATCTGGTTCGACACAGGGTCAAGGCCAAAAAATGTGATGACATGGCACAGCGAGTGTTTATGCCAAAGCTTAGAGAGATGCTGGTGCAAACCTGCATGATGACAGGTGAAATAACAAATAATCTCAACAGGAGCTATCTTGAACATTGTTCCAATAATCATTCCAAGGAAGACTTAAGGCAACTAAGGATTCTTTTATTCTACTTATTTTCCACTCCACTACTATTTTTAATTTTCTCAATTAGGGGGCTAATTGGGATTAATCTGCTGTGTGTAACATAATATTTCAACTATGACTCAATATTTGATAATATATATTGATGCTTTAATATATACTGTGATGATAAAAATTGCATAAACATATCGAGGTACAAGCTCAGTGGAAACAATTGATGCATGTATCAGCAAGAACAATTTCAGTCATGAGTGAAGGCCAATCATGTATGTGGGCTAAAGCAATGTAGTGCCACAACAGTAAAACCGTCCATCCGTTAACTATATAATCTATTAGCCAAAGGACAGGTCATCAATCAGTCACTGGGCTGAGATACGTAGACAGGCAACCATTTAGGCTCAAATTCACACCTGCAGGCAATTTAGAGTCACTAATTAACCTGCTTTGGACTGCAGGATGGACAGGAGCACCAGGGGGAATCCGAGGTAAACACAAAAGTTTGAACCCGCAACTTTTGAAGCAATAGTGCTGCTTCGCCTCACATGAATTAGTCTGCTACTAAACAAGTTACTGGCCAATAAAAAATAAAAGGCTGGCTGAGATGCTGAAGGGCTTCCTGATGGGAAACTGTACAGTTAGATCTAAGATCAATCACAAACTTAAGTAAACAGTGACGCAAGATATCCTTTGCTCTTGCGTGACGATGAATACTGTCCTGTCACACACAATAGCATTTGAAGTGATTTTTCAAAAGAAGCTGGTGTAAACACAAGAGGAGGGTGCAAGACTTAATGACCTGTAGGAAATCAAACTTGACAGAATGTGATTGCATAACACAAGAAAAGTGAGCTCATTTTAGTAAATAAGCATTTGTCTGTGTGTCTCTCATGGGGCTTGAAAGAGAGCCATGCATCTTTGCAGTTACCAATTAAATGACTATCCAACAGTCTACAGTAAGCCCAACAACTATCTAGTAATCTCACTAACACTGACGATATCACACAAGTATGTTGTGTATATCTGGCCATTTGGTGGGACCTTCAAATACTCCCTGTTGTCAAATTATCAACTTTTAAACACAAAATGAACAAAGAACTGCAAGGCCCCCGTGTTCTACCACACACAAGCTGCAGAGTTATGTAAAGGCTTTTAAGATGTGGTTGCATCTGAGGAGACAATTAGAATAAGGGCTTTCTCCTCTGCGGACACTGGAGATTTCTTTGTCCCTCAGCGGTAGCCATCTGGCTGCCAGTTCCAAGCACACAGACTAAACACATCCAGATGATAAGGCTCACATTGTGTTCTCCTCCAGTAAAAACTCTGTCAAACTATAAGCAGGCAGAAAACTTCTTGAAACCTTTGTCAAACTACCGTTGCGAAAGATTCAATATCACTCCACAACTGAAACATTTCTCTGATTTGCTTCTGTGAGACATCGACAAGTCACTGAAAGGAGCTTGAGCCTAAATTATGTCTGCTGTAAAACTGTCAGGATTTGTTATAGTGAAAAGTGAAGTTTAGACAACGTGTTGAGTATCCTGAATTACTTCTTTTTTTTTTTTAGGTTAAACCCTAAACCCTGAATGAGGTTTGCATTGAGCTTTTTTCCACAGAACTTCAGAAGGAAAAATCTTTGATGCCACTTTTCAAATGCAAAAGGCAAGTGTGCAGACAAAACAAAACAGCCAGACAGTGATTTATATATTTTACAGGACAAATGCAGACTCTATGCCCACCTTTTCGACATATTTTCAGCCAAATACTGAACAAACTGTTTTGCATTTGAGCTTGAGAAATTTTTATTACCCCATCTATTACAAAAACAGAGCACTTCACTCATTCCTATCCAAACAGTCAAAAAAAATCACTTTAAACAGACTCATACCTTGTGTTTGGCTTTCAACTATTCAAACATAGGCAGTGATGGTATATGTTTTTGGCATACCTTAACCAGAAATGATGACTGAGTATTAGAGTCAGGGGCCAAGGTGGATACATGCTGTTAAATTTTCAGCACAGGGGGAAAAAAATCACTCTCTCCTTGTGTGGCACTAGAGTTTAACACAAATAGGGTATCAGACAGCAAACTCTAAACCAGCATGTATGCACTGGATTTTGATTTATATATTTTTAACAATATTTTTTAAATATTCGACTCCAAAGGGAAATTCACCACTCTTAAATAATATAATCCACAATACCTCTCTCAACTATTTTTAAGTTGCCTGGCTTTTTCATTGAGGAGAGTGTGTGATCCCAGGGAAATAATAGCTATTTCCCTCCACTGAGGAAAGATGTTTGTGAGGCGGAAAATTCAAGCCTCACAACTGAGCCTGATGTAATCGAATTTGAAAGATATCCACTTGATTCTTACAGATTCTTTGGCCTTGTGTTTGTCAGGTGCCAACTTCATTACCTTAAAGTTGAACATAATAACTTCAAAATGGGAATGGCTATCATAACATAAACAAGGTCTACCGACTTGATTCACTTTGTGTTTACTAATATTTTTGTAATAGTCTGAACATTTCATGAAAAAAAATCTTTCATAACAGCAAAAGTTATCATTAGGCCTTTGACAAAAGTATACTGACTCATCATTCAAAACAGCTGTATTTACTC
>JAPZDY010000002.1:5771035-5783040 GCA_029783645.1 Ctenochaetus hawaiiensis
GGGGGTTACTGAAATGCTGATCATGAGAAGCCTGCAGGTGGGAAGCTAAAAGCAGTCTTCTGGATTATTGCTACATCTAAAGAGAGGCCTGGGGACAGCAATAGCTACCTTTTTGCCCAACTGGAACACTAGTGAGGACAGGGTGTCCATAGAGGTGGAGCGTAGCTCAGGCGTGCTGTCAAGTGTCCGAACAATTGGGTGGATAATGCGTGAAGCGTAGTCGGTGAAGTCCAAGGACTCTGTCAGGCGCTCCAGTGTCTCCAAGGCAACCCTTTGCCACACAGAGGAAAAACAGATCAACATAAAACGCTCACTTTAACATTTGAAAGAGGGAGAGACATGGCCAGCTCCAAATGACTTTAAAATAGCTTAGATGACATGAGAAGAAGCTGAAGCATTTGCCAGTTAGATTCTTCTATATCAAAGAAACTACACACAAAAAATGTTGTAAAGAACTCAACCAATAAATCCCTCTAACCTTCACTCTAGTACTATAGAGCTTCTATAGCATAATCTTTCCAGTTATTTGGTGCAATATACAAAATTAGATTTGGGAGATAATTTATCCAAGACAAATCACAAAAGCCCACTGTGGAATCATATGAGAACAGACTCTTGCTTTTTCCCTGATCCCAAACCAAGACTATAAGAGTAAGTCATGTGTAGCACTGACCTGCGGGCCTGCAGGGGCACATCAGGCGCATCAAACAGCTTTACAATGGGAGGCAGCAGCAAGTGAAGATAGTCATCTAAGTTGGCACCAAACAGCTGGATGGCATTGAGCAGCTGCAAAGGAAAGCAAACACCTCTAAGTCAAACTTACTGCAAAGCTTAACATGAACATTTTGTTTTAATGAGCTTGTTATGGCTAAATGAGTTTTTCAGTTGTCAGAAATCCTTAAAGAAAAGCTGGGCAGTGTTATATTTCTGCAAGGTGCTGGCACACACGGTAACTTTCCAAGAAAGTTCTGTGTGGCTATGAGTGAATGAGTGGGTATCTTATTAGCATGTCACTTTACAGCACACAGACCGTAAAACATGATACAAAGTGCAACAGGGCTAAAAATACATCATATTTGAAGTACCAAAAACGCAGAAAGACAGAACGTGGGCCAGCTGATGTGCCAGCAGGGGCACAAAAGACTTTATATGTTAGATTGATGTTCCTCTTTGATTTTCACTGAAGATCATTGATGTACATTTTTATTTTTTCATTTTGTTGTTGTTTTTCACATAATAAGCTAGCACACTAAACAAGAGTTTTGCCTGAAGACCCCTTTATACTGTGTGACTGAGGTCCGTCCTAGACCTAAGTTACAACTAGGAAGAAAAACATCTAATGATGGTGATAAAAACAAAGTTCTAAACTAAGAACTGAGTTCTTTCAAAATGACTGATGCTACATCCTACATTTTAAAACAACTGTAGAACACTGGCTGACACTTGAGTTACAGGAGCTAATAATGTAAATACAGCCATGCAAATACGACATTGGCATTAGTATTTCTTTGGCAAGCAATGTTTCTGAATGGGTTTTTTTAAAATAAACTTTTAAGCACTGTACATAAAGTGTGTGCGTCAACGTGTCAGTGGTCACGTCATGCTGTGTGAAGCATGTGTGAGCAGTGAGCGTGGATGGATGGCGGTCCTAAAGTATGACGTATGTTTTAGCCAACAAACTCTCCTGAGCCCCCCAACGCGCACCATGACCAGTTTTACTCTTTCCAAGCACCTCCACCCCCACGTCTATGCTGCACAAGGCGAGACAGCAGGAAGCCGAGATGGAGGTGTATAAGTTTGCTCGGGTGTGCTTGGGGCTGGAGGGGGCAGACAGCAGGGGGGTTGCTGGCTGGACAGAACAGCTCCTTGAAATGATGGAAGTATGTTTTTCTTTTCTTCTCCCTTGAACTAGAGGGAAACCCGATTCCCAGTACCCTCATTTCATGACCCCCATCCTGTGTTAAAGATTAGGCTCCAGAGCCAGGCCTGAGTTATAGACTATCCAGACTGTGGGCTGCCGGGCTATCTAATACTGCAAACTCTGAGACAAAACAGCACAAGAGGAGGGAACACTAGATGACAGTGCTTCTTATGATTCTTTCTTTCTGGTCTGTGCCCAAACCATGATTTAGGGTTTGAGGGAAAACCCAACAAGCGCTGGCTGAAGCTGCTGAAATGGGAGAGTGTGTCAGCTACATGTCTATGCTGTCTTTGAAGTTCTGAATTACAAGTGATCGGCTTAGGCCTGAATAGTCTTGATGGATATCGACGGAAACCGCGAACAGAAAACAGCACCCCAGTAAGTCAACCGTGTGCTGAGCTCCTGTGCTCTCTAAAGGAGTGTGGAGTGATGGGAGTTCATTTGAAACACACACATCTCTCGGTAATGCTAGGAAAATTAAGTTATCCACTCAAATAACAACTCAAAATTGACATATGATCTTCTCAATCTAATTAGAGGCTTTCTCCACCAGATTTATGACACATGTTGGATCACTTTTTCTCCATCAATCAGCTACACTGTCGTATGTGTACAGGAGCTCAGTGTTAAACTCTGACTGAAAAAAAAAATCTGTTACTCAGGTTTCTACTACACTAAAGCATAAATTCTGCTCTTCTTTACAGTCTTCATGTTTAGTTATTACTGCTGTTAAAATGGGCTTAAGTAGCAAATTACATGACCTTAAAATTGGAAAACTGTTTTTTCTTGTGTGCACTTTTTTGAACCTGCATTGTTTACACCTCTGCTTTCCCTGCCTTAATAAGTAAATGGGCAAAGTTTATATATGTGTATGAAATCTATAAACTGCTGTTGAACAGCATTACTGTCAGCAGGAATGTGTATCGTGTATCATAAATGCTTGTCCTTATACACAGTATGTGATTAATTCTTTTTTTTAAAACACTAATAGGATTTTCAGTTCAGTTCAGATCAGTTAGTCTGTTTTTGTTTGATTATGCTTCTTGATACAATGAGTTAAGATCAGTCTTTTTTCCTTTATCTGACTTTAATTCACAAGGTTAATTACCCTTTCTACATCAATAGTCAAATTTTATTCTCAGGAATCCTGCTGCTGAGATGACACGTTAAAATCAGCTTTGATCAAAGCCAACCAGTTTAAGTATGTAAAGGGAACCAAGGGTGACTGTAAAAAATGGAAAATGTTGTATTGCTCGAGGATTTGGAACATAATGCAATATGCAGTGAGTGCATCATTAAAAAGTACACACACTGAGGTCTCTGATGATGATACTGTTATAGACTTGGCCACAGCAGGCATTTCAGTCTTTTTATTGCAGGTATTTTCAAATGACTCAATTTCTTTTTTATTTCAGCTACTACTCAGCTCAGCAAGTGTTCATGGCAGCATTAACCTGTTTCCAAGCAGTACTTTTTATTTGTTAAGCCTTTGCTCCAGGCTTCGAAGGAACTTTTTTTAAAGTTGTTCCAGCTCTGTGACCGTAATTTCAATTCCAGTCTCACTGGATTTATTTCTTTATCCTCTAAAAAGTACTTTATTGTTTTTCACTTTTATCAATTTCATTTGTTTCTCTGTTCGTATTCCTTTTATTCTCTGAGGATTTCAGCAAAAACTTTAACTTTAATTCTGTAATCTTCCATCTTTAATTTTTCTGGTAAAGGTTCCAGATACATTCACTTTGCACATATACTTAAAAATTTAGATTTTGTGCATTTTGTACCTATAGATCAATTTAGGAGGGCCAGCAGCTTTTTTTTCAAACTCTAGTGGCGAGAATACCTGGTAAACCTTGATCACAAGTTACACTTTTTGGATGTCAACAAAAATAAGAAGATTTGCTACTTTAGCTGGTACTTTAGCTACTTTAGCTATAATCCCACAGCAGGATTGGTGACTTTCTTGTTTGAATTGCACCATGACGCACTCACCTTCATGGTTACACTGCGCCCGGTGCTGTTGTCGTGCATGAAGACACGCAACATGTGTGGGATAAGCTGAGGCAGGTAGAGCTTGAACTCTCCACCCAGGGCCACCACGATCTGCTCGATCAAAAGGATGATGGTGTTCTGCATGGGGTTGTTTGGTGTCCAGTACTCCTGCAGAGCCAAACATGATGTGATGAAATCAGATACAATAATACTGAGTATTTTTAAAAAAAATCAGACAAAACAGGGAATCTTATTGAACATCTGTGAAACACTATAAGTAACTCAGAGTATCTACAGGCCATAACCATGTCCTGAAATGAACAGTGAGAAGTAGAAAAATACACAAAAATAAGCAGTCAGATGTGACCACTGCAGCAGGTTTAATGTGTGTCCTAAATAAGAGTGACCTAAATCAATGCGAGTCCAATTTCAGATTATAAATTTTTACAATACTGAGAGGGTACATCCAAAGCTCTGAGGACAAAGTACTACCTCATCTGCTGCACTCTCGTATAATGCTGAGGGTTGGTGTGGGTCTGAGGAATTGGGTCAAAATGTGTTTCCATCTATGTGCTAAGTGTGAGAGAGACATTTGGGCTGATTTCCCCCTGGAAATACAAAGCTTTGACCGGCAAGAGGCGGGGAGGGAGTGTCACAATACGCGATGTTGTGGAATAGAGACAATTTCCTGTCAACTGGGACTGACATCACGTCTGTGTATGGCTCGTGACACTGTTTTGAAAAATCCTGGCATGTCCACTCAGTTCAATAGAGATAAAGGCAAATGGAGTTAAGTTGGGAGACTTTAAGGCACGCAAGATGTCGGTCAGTCAATGAGGTTCAGCTGTGAGATCTGGTGGAGGTGTTTTGTCAGGGACCAGAGGTCTCAAGCAGCCCCCAACTTCCTGCTTTCCCTGCCTGTGGCAGCTGACTAGAGAGCAAGTGAGTGTACATCCTGAATGGTTATTCCAGCCCCCTCATCTGGATGCAGGAACTATGCTGGAGCAAAAATGAATAGATTCTTTGTTTCACCCACCATTTATTAACTCAGAGGGACCCGAGGTGCAGTGGTCTAGCACTCTCATTTATATTTTCCAGGAGAAGTTACAGTCATTGCAAAAGTGTTGGTAACAGTGTTACCATGATCTGATACAAGGACAGTCATATGATATTTTGTGCCTTGTTATATGATTATGTGCTAGACAAGTGTGTTTGTGCAAGTGCTAGGGCTATGGCTTTAACAGTTGTTCCACATCGTGATAAGAGTGAATGTCATGAGTTCCCACCAGCTCTTGAGAAGAAATCAAACATTCTGAACGTAAATAAACATTGCAGCTATACTGCTGTTCAAAAGTTCAATTTTCAACAACAGCCAAGAGCATGACAAGTATGTAATTCACGTTCAAATAACATGATTTTCTCATTCTCTCAGTACCGCAGCCTCTTTAATTTTTGGGTTGGATTAGGTTCTGCACCACACATGATGTGAGCTGCTGTGTGACATGGAGAAAACTTCTTGCAGGGGCCTGAACACATTACTCCTAATGAGGAAAGAGGTGCATAACTGAGCACAAATTAAGAGTTTGCAGCTGTTTGCCTGACGTACAGGAAAATAAGAGAGGCTAGTTGATCAGTGTTTAAGGACTGGGGTGGGAAGAGGAGGGCTGTCGACTCACTCTTATGAGGGTGAAGATGTCATCCATGTAGGGGCGAATGTGGATCTTCACAAAGCACACCACCATTCCCATCTGCTGGAAGAGGAACTGGAGAACAAAAAAAATACAAAGGAAGGAAAAATGTCAAAGATTTGCTTTGAAAGTAACTGATGTTATTATCCATAGGTGAAAAGCCAGATAACAAGTCAACCAGACCGCTTCTTTCTTATTTTGTAGTGCTACCTACCTCTCGGATACTGGCATCACAGACTCGGATCACATTGAGGAAAGTGGGCATGACTTGGGGCAGGAACTGGACGCACTTGAGCCCCAAAGACTTAAAGATGAAGGTGACAGCCTGGACCACCATAGTATGGTGGTTGGAGAGTGAAGGGTCTCTGAGGATGCGCATCAGAGTGACAATTGCCACGGCAGGGTAAAATTCATCCAAGGGGAGGTTGCCCATGTTCACGAGCATCTCGCTGGTGCTGTAGTCCGCTGTTAAAGAAAATAAAGTGGTTCATTTTGATTAATGTACAAATTTATTCATATTAAACTTGCAAAACCTCACTCTAAAGAAAGAAATGGTTGTTTGATCTGCAATGAACCAGAAGTCCTGATCACATATCGCGGCTTCCAAGTCTTAAACAGACTAAGAAATATCTTGACCATCGACATTGCATCAACTGAACAGGGACTGGGAATACCTAAACAAATAGCCAGTTAAGCACAATATGCATATTAGCTGTGTCCCATTTCCAAGCTTTTGGCAATAGTTGCCTTCGACAAAAAAAATACATTGTTAAGTCTTAAGAATGCTCTTAGATTCAGCTACTTTTCCTCAAATTTGATTATTCTTATTATTTTTATCACTGATGTGCTACAGTGCTCTCAATTCCAAGAGCCATTATTTCTTGCTTAGATTTTTAAATGATGCATTCACGTTGTCCTTATACAAATTGATACAGCATAGACATACTTAATACAATTCTAATCAATCATTTTCTTGAATTGGAAACCTTTTATTTTCTCCAGCACATGAATTTGAGATAAAAAATAATATAAGTTAAGAGTACGAGCTAATGATGAAATATCTGCACTCTGATACAAGCCTTGTGCTAATCAACAGACCACAGTAGAAAATACAGGCCATTTTTCTTGCTGTTACTAAATATTACACGTGTAGTAACCTAAAAAAAACTATAGTAACTTTAATGTAATTACTGTCTGGCGTGAGCCCTGCCTTGGAAATTAGTGGTTTTCTTTTTTCAGTGGAGGGGAAAAAGTCTTTCCTTTCCTCCAGACTGTAATGAAATCTTCGGCTTCCAGCTATTATTCATGAGAATAAAAGGTGTCCATTTAAACTACTTCTACCTTTGCCAAATGTGAGCATACTATCACAAGTATTGGAGCTCGTTTTACAACTATGAATCCATTTCCAACAAAAACTTCATCAACCCAACCCCTGACTATGTAGGGCAGAGGGTTGTGTCGTCATGACACTAGAGGACGGCCATTAGTCAGTCAATGGTTCTCTGGTGCGTAAGTTTGAATATATCAACCATGATTTATGGCATTGTAGATCCTTCTTTACAGTCCAAATCAACACCTCCTTCATGCTACATACAACTGAAAATGCTTCTGGAGCTGGCTATAAACTTTGACAGCAATAATGGGCTGATGGGAGATATTGTTGGCTTGCTGTTGCTGGCCGCTTGTCAGTTCTGTCAGCAACCTCAACTACAGCAGTGGAAAACAAATCAAATAAGCAATGAGTTGTTGATGACTATGCCCAGTGTGTTTAGTCTTTTAGTGAAATCCCAAGAGCAACACTGGAAAAGTTACCTTGTTTGCCAACAATATTGTTTGATTTTTGGGCAACTTTTATTCTTGTGGCATTTTAAGATAAAGCACAATCATATTGGTTTACTCAGTTATGTAAGTTTCATGTCTGAAAACAAACTATTTATGCAAAGCACAGGATATACAAAATGAACGCTACAAATGAAGTGACAGAAATGCATGATCAAACATGCTTGTTCTATGCCTCATAAATTTTACATTAAGTGCAGGGCTGAATTCAGATTAGCACTGTGTTAAACTAATGAGGCACCTCATTTAATTGAATGGGACCGCTGCATTGGCCCAAAGGGGAACATGATGCTAATGGCTCTGGCAACAAAAACGCAGGTTATACAGCAAAAAAACATGTGTTCAACATGTGTCAGCTTTTGGCACGACAGGATGCAGCTTCATCCATAAATATACTACCTTGGCCAAACAAATATCTCACACGTGAAGAGTGACTCTTCTGATTTTTATCCTAAAAATGTCAGATAAGATGACACAGATGAGAAGTTTCTGTCTCATAGCATTTTATAATTATGTAGAGTGTTTTGATGTCTGATAAATCTTCAATCTCCTGAATAAATAATACACACTCTCCCTCCTGGACTATATTTTATCACCTTATAAGAACCCTGAACAATGAACCTGCACTTACACAAAAATTTAGAGTAGCCATGTGATTGTTGCCACATGTTAAAAGCTTTTTTAAAAATCACCCTTAAGTACAGGACAATCTAATAATTATGAAGGTTCCTGCAGTGGCATTTCTTTGTAAATAAAGCAGCAGTGGTTGTTTTTTACCATTTACAACCATATTATTTAAATAAGTAGTTTTAAAGTGTTTTCTGTGACAGGCAATCAAATGGGGTCAGTCTGTCCATTATCAATGCCGAGCTTTTGAGTTTTACAAGGCATCTGAGAACACAGACGTCTGGTTTTCAGCCTTTTTACTGGCCTTTTGCAGGAGTACAGTTTCAGCTGCTCCAGTTGTCTTCCTTAAGACTCTGGACTGTAGACTGATTGGCCCACAGCTAGCAAGCTAGAGAGGGTAGCTTTGCTTTTGGATCTCTTCTTATTCCGGCCTTCACCAAGTTTAGATTAATGATGGTGATAGATGGCTACACATGTACCTTTTACAGCCCACAAACACGCATCTGTGTAGCAAAGTAAAGCAGCAGTGCTGCAGTAATTCAGGCTTCAGCTGTGTGGGAAATGTAATAAAAACAAATGCAAATACAGCAATTCAATATGAGGAATCTGAACTATTTCATAAGTTCAATGACTGACGCATTGCAGTGATTGGCCGTGTTTGTAGTCAGGTGAGGGAATGGGTCCAGCCAATGATCCCAACATAACAAAAAAACATGATGTCCCATACTGCTCCAGACAGTGACCCTGTCAAATCTCCACAGAGATTTACAGCTTCCAATCGTGGTCTGAGTCCAGTGAGCTTGAGAACAAACTGGTAAAACTATTACCACACTGTCCAAGGACACAGGGGACACATAACTGGAGCAGACACCTGCATTCTCTATACACAATGCACATGACCAAAGACAGAGGAGCAATTTTTTACTGTTATCAACATGAATTTTCAAGATCTGCAAGGCATGACGGCCTTTAAATGAAAATATCCATCATATCAAATGTCACAATCTGCTGAATTACTATGAGAGTACCTGTACCTCATCACAGTTACAGAGGGTGAATCGTATTGTTTTGGTGGCACTGTGGCTCTTCCATAAGTGCAATTCTCAAGATAAATTCAACAGTTTTTAAACCCCTAAATAGTTAAAATTGCAATGTTACCAGTATGGCATTTCTTTCATACTGATATAATGAAAAAACAGAGCCCAATGACTGGAGCTGAATAGCACTTGGCATTAAAAGCCAACTCAAGGACTTCAGTTTCTCCAGCTAAATGTTAATCTAGAGGGTAAAAGTCAGTGGAAGATGAAGAGTGGTGAGAAAGAGTATGACCCAGTTGTGTAACCTGGTATAACTAAGTAAGATTATTTGGATATAAGTTTATCTACCAAGGTAAGAAAATGTCTGTGGAGTTGTTTTTTTTGTGACAACAATCACACTGAAAAGAAGAGTTAGATAAACAAGTATATAAAAGTTTAGTTATAGTTTTTATGAATGGTTCAGCTAATGTGGTCATACATTTTAAAAATTTAAAAAAATTATGAGCTGCATCAGTAATCAGTCCATACACATGGAGAGCAATGCAAACCATTCATTTCTAGTCTGTTTTAAACTGATGCCTAAGGAGATGTCTGTCTAAAGTGGGTCATCTTAAATTAAATATCTCCCACTCCAGCTGCAGCAGTCATATTTCCCTCTGAACTGGCAGACCCTCACGGAGGTGGTTTAGTTTAGTGGGTGCATGTCAGACAGAAGCCAGAAATTAGATCCCGAATAATGAAGGCTCCAAAGAATCAAAAACCAGTAGCTATCATGGCTGTTGACTTTTCAAGACCTCCAAAAATGATGTTTTGTCTTGAGTGTGTAGACATATCACTTCACTGTGCTATATTTCTAATCAGCTGCAGATTTATGGAATGTTCAACAGCCAAACTGAAAAGGATAATCATAAGTGCTTTGAAACAGACAGAATATCATTGGTTTTGGTAGTCTGAATAAGCAATTAAAATAAAAAATGAAGTCGATTCCTCTCCACATTGATCATATTCTGACCAAAGAAAAAATGTGCTGCAAGCTTGCAAAAGTGGGTTTTTGTTCACAGTTCTGTCCACAGAGCTATCTTGTAACAAACGGAAACACACAGCATGTGCCCAAAGATGCAACTGTGTGTAAAAATCACACTTGCGCAAATGGTGGAAAAAAGGATCATGGATTTTAAAGTTCATTAGTAAGGTGTTCATGACTTGTGAGAGGTTTAATTCTTCACTAAATTAGACAATATTTAATGGTGTACCATTAAACTACCTTTTTTCAAACTACATCAGCTGTTTTACATCACTAAATCATTCACAAGTATAATAAATAGGTGCAAGGTTCAATCTTTAGCTGGCATTTAATAAATTCAAATGCTGAGAAAGAACTGATGACGCATATATTTTCCTTTGACATCTCAGATGCCTTTTTCAAATGACATTTACATTTATCTTCTAAAATACAAACTGACACTTCAGAAGTTTTGTGACCTTTAAAACCAGACTTGTTTGTTTTCCATCAGGTTACCTTACAGCTGATCTTTAAGAAATGTATTACAGTCTAGACTGTTTGCTACCAGATTCATGGACTTCCTGGTTGGAGCTGATTGTCAAAATTAATGTAAAGACATCCTATATCTTTTCGTAATGTTTCTAACACATCTGACCCCCTTAATATGGGGTTAGGAGAGGTTAAGAGTTAAAAGGGTGTCAGAGAGGCTAATATAGTTCTATGCCTTATTGGAAACTTTTTTTTATTAATGTCTAAACACAGGATCTATAATAACTTTGAAACATGAAAAAATAAGAATCACCACAAAGTTCATTACAATTCATTAAGCAATTTTAAGGTTACAATAACACCAAATCCAAGGCTTGCTTTCTCACACTCACGCACACACACATGCATGCATGCACGCACATGCACGGACACACACAAGCACACGTACACACAAATATAAACACACACATGAACGCGCGCGCACTCACACACACACCACATACACACACAACCCTCAAGTCTCAAATCGACAGACACACAAAATGAAATCCTAAAGGTTCATGTTGATTTTGTGACTTTCTAACTCTTGCACAGAAAATATTAAACAACAATAATAAAAAGCTGAACCTATCCATATTCTGAGTTTTAAAAGTAACTACCAAAATTGTTCCTAAAACTGTGACTGGTAATAGTGATCACAGACTTACCTGAGTCCTGACTGGACTTGGACTCAGAGAGACTGACAGCAGAGGCGTCTCGTGACTGGTCAATCATGCCAATGTTCACCTTGTGCTTGTATGGGTCCAGAGCTCCGAGGAGACCCAGCACACGGATAGCCTGTTCAAGGTGCACAGAACACTCACATTTAGTAATCTTTGACCGAATTATGTTTACCTTGCACTAGAACATAAATCTAATAGTAAAAAATCTTGATCAAGATTTTGAGAGTTTGATTTAACCACTAATTTGACCATTTAAGAAACCAAGGGGACATTTGAGCCTCAATTGAAGAAATTCTTAAGGTGTTCTTCAGATATTGCTGTTACGAGAATAAGACAACAGAAGGATAACCAAAAATACGATGTCTCCATTCATGGCTGTCACCGGTGGGAGTCATAAATAATTACAACATACATCAGTTCAAAGCAGAACAAATAGAGGAACTAGACTTGGTGCAAAAACTACTGGATTCTAGCCGAACAGGACATTGGCTCTGCCAGACCTGCCGGAGCCAATGTCCACATGCCACCCACCACACACAGTGACAATTTTGTCTCTGAGACCCACCTAATATAAGAGGCAAGGAAAGAAACTGACAATTATCACTTACATCACAGATCAAGACTGAGGTAAAGGTTCCATAGAAATATGGAAAATGTGCATAGCCTCATAATGTATGCATTCATGTGATT
>JAPZDY010000002.1:5783140-5801785 GCA_029783645.1 Ctenochaetus hawaiiensis
CATAGCCTCATAATGTATGCATTCATGTGATTATAATTTAACATTCAAAGTGAATCCACCTTAACAGACCATCATTTGTTTTTTGTGTATGTTCACAGGTAGTGTTTCTGGCCTCGTAATAAGTTACTAAAGACAGAAATAGGTTCACCACTGCAGAAAAAAAAAAAACTGTTGGGAAAACAAAGGTGTGGGAGCCAAGATGGAGGCACCGGTGCCTACCTCTCTCCTGATGCCCTGGTTTTGTTCTGTCTTCAGGAAGTTAAGCAGCACCTCCAAAAGGGAGGGGTACTTTCTGTAGGGTTCCACCACATAACCTGTACTAGCCACCTGCTGGCCCAGTGTCCACAGCGCCACCTGGTGGAGAGTCAGAGGCAGATTCTATTAAAAAAACAAAACATTACTGATTGAAAAGCACAAAGCACAATGTTTCAGATGCACTTTTTTGGGAGTTAACTGTCCTTGTCATAAAGTTAACTTTTACTAAAATGATGCCCTAAAAGTAAACAATTAACAGGTGTAAAAAGAAATTCCAACAATGAGTCATGTTTGGCTGCCCCTGCCATCAATTCCAACTAATATTCAGTTCCTCATTGAGAAGCAATTGGTTAATATTTTTGAATAACCCCACCCTGTGTTGGCTTGTGACTGTTTATAGAGGAAATATCAGAAGCAAATGTTCTCAGAACTCTTTCTGTGTGATTTGAAACATTCCCAGAAAATGTACCCAGTTATGTTTACTAAAGCAGACACATATTTACATATATTTACATTTTTCAGACCTTTGAGTGGTGCTGAGAAAAAAAGAGTGAAGAAATTAGAAACAGATGATGTCGATACTCAATTTCAGAATGTACCTGTCGTTTGGCCAATGAGGAGGAGTCCTGAAGCATGTCCATGATGATTGGAAAAAGCTCATCCATCCACTTCCTCATCTCCAAGCCACTCACCTGACAGGGTAGATGCAAGAGAACCAATCAAATCTGAGAAAATCTCATAATTCATGTGATTTTATCTCAGTCAGATATTTAAAAATCCAAACAGGGACTAAATAGTTAATTTTTACATTGAATTAAGAGTGATACATGGTTCAGTCTTGTCATGACAAACCACAGCAGCTGTGTGTACAACATTGCAGTTATTCAAGATTTTGTCAAGTATCTCTCATAACTTTTGCTTGTGAAAAAAATTTGCTGTCTTTGTGTTGCTTTCAGTTAACTAATACATGGGGATCCTGGAGATATTTTTGAGGGTCGGGGGATGGAACATTTACCAGAGTGTTTTTTTAATAATACCTCTACTATACAACCACACTACCAAAATCTGAGATTTCCAGAAGTAAACACGAATGTAAAGCTTTCATTTATCTTTTTTGCTGTGGTGTTTCGAGACTCTTGTTTGTGTTCCCTACTTCCTCTTGTGTCTTCCTTAGCTGACTCCTGAGCATCTTGGCCTCTGTCTCTTCCTGCACTGAGTTAACCCTGAAAACTTGGTCTACATGGGCATCTCCTGCACTCTGTTTAAACTGCAGACTCTGCCTGCCTTTAACTGGGATTTCCTGACTGCTCCCCAAGGACCATCGAACAACCTGTACATGATGGAAAAAAGGCACACTTGGATGGGTGGAGCTCGGACCTGCACTTTCCCCTTCAGGACAAGGACAAGCTCAGAATGCTTGAATTAAATTGTTAAGGTGAAAGACTCCAAAAATCTAACTATTTGCATATGGCAGACAATTCTGAACAGATTTGTTAGCAGAGAATCAGTGTGATACATAGTGTAATACTGTCCCAATAAAACTCCAAGAAATTGAAGCATTACATCGAGCCTTACCTGAGCCAACTCCCCGATGGTTGCAAGGACACTAATGACCACTCCTGGGTTGGGGTCTGGGTCTTTTAGCTTAAGGATGAGAGCCTGCATAAAAGGTAAAAGGTCATTTGGTCATTAAACCCATAGAGCCCCAGTGCACACCTTAAATTTCAGAATCAGAAAAATATGTCTTTGAAAGTGCCAGAAAAGGACAGTAATGGTTCTGAAAGTATCGTTCCACAACAAAAAAAAATGACTCATGATTGCACAGCTGCAAGATGACTGTTGAAGAACATCAAAAGATTTCTGCAGCAGAACTAAAGATGTTCTCTTTTTATTTCAGGCTTTCCTCTTCCTTGTCAAGACATGGCACCTTCATTACCCACAATGCAACTTAATTATCAACCATTCTATCAGATATTGGAGTTTGCTATGCTAGTAGGCTCATGTGTCCACCAGCCTCAGCAGAGATGAGGAGCAGGAAAGATTTCTGGTAGACTGACATCTGGTTAACTTCACACTCCCAAACTTTTATTTTTCTTACTTGTCCTCTTCAGCCCCAGTAGACAGTGACTCAAATGACATCACTTCAGACTATTCATCAAATTACAAAGAGCTTCTTCTGAAGTAACAAACAGGCTCTACCCAACTGTTTTTACACATGAAGAAGTTCTCTCCAAAATCTACAACTGGACTTTGGTAATGTGTAAATGCTTTACATCGGTGGAGTTCCTCTTTAAGCTTTTGTTTATTCGGAGAAAGTCTATTCAGCAGACACTCCTTTTAAGCAACAGCCTGGTTCACACTCATACACCTTCACACTGGAGAACTAGCAGAGATGTACCTTAAGGATGGGCTCCATATATGGCCGTATGAGGCGAGGAGCGTTAGAGACCAGATGACCAAGCATACGAGCACTCTGCTCTTTGTTCCTGCCGACACCACTGTGCTCCAACTCTGTTAGGATCTGAAACAAAATTCAAGAGAAAAAAAAATGTTAAACTCACACACATTGCTTATACCTGGAATAAACCTTAATACAGTTCATACGAGGCACGCATGATGGTGTTATGGAAGCAAAATCTTTATAAAACTCATCCCAGGTCTTCTGGAGGGATCCTTAAAGATATTTAAGTTTTAAATAAAACCATGGCCTCTGCTGCCCTCTAATGGTGCCCAACTGAACAAACATATGACAAAATGATCTTCTCATGCATAAGAAACACATATTAATGTGCTAAATGATAAAAAGCGAAATCTCTTTTGTACATTCATTTAACACCCTCTCCACATATTGGTCAATGTCCAAACTAGAGAGCATGTTCATTTATCTTTTTCTTTTCTTTAATGAAGAAGAATGTATAAATGTCTTGGACAGAATGTCTCCAATCATTTTATCTTCTTGAGGACCTCTTGAATTTCTATTATTTCAATGGCTAGTACTTTACTTGTACTTAAATGTTTCACTTGTACTTTATCTGTTAAAAATCTGGGCATGTCAATGTAAAAACTGAGTGAGAAAACAAATTGCCAAAAAGTGCCTATAAGAGGGTTCAGTTGCACAACTCAACAGTAAACCCCCCTCTTTCAATTGATAAAACACAAACAAACAAAAACATTAAGAGCAAAAGCTTTTTCAAAACTACAAATCACACTGTGCCATCTGTTCTGCCTCTCTCACCTGGATGAGCATCTTGCGTAAGAAGGGCATGACGAAGGCAGGGTTCATGCTGCTGAGACGTCCAATGGTGCAGATGGCCAGCTCTCTGATCTCAAACACCTCATCATTTAGAGCAACAAACAGCGCCTGCAAGTTCTCAGCCTGGGCGAGGTGGGCATCGAAACGCTCATCTAAAGATGCCAGCACACAGTATCGAATGTCTGGATCTGCAGGAGAACAGGGACATGAAACGACATTCTGACTCTCTCATCATTAGGGGTCAGTTGTTAACAGGTGTGTGATTCCTATGCCACAATCGAATATTTCTTTTAGTCACATACTGATTCAGTTCTCATCATTTCACGAAAATCATGATACATCAAAATTGATCGAAAAACATTACTCGATTAAAATCCACTTAGTACTGCTACCACTTTCTCTCCTCTTTTACCTGGGTCAGTGATGCCAACAACTAGCAGCTTGCTCAGCACATCTGCAACAACCTGCACAGCAGTCTGGCTAACAACATGGCCACTCATCAGGTGGATGGAGGGAGTCAGAAGGCGTGAGCAAGTTCTTGCCGCCTCCATTCGTATTTCTTTGTGTTCACTGTTCAGGAAGTGATCGGCACAGTGGCGCACAAACTGGGTGAGGGAGTGTCCTGGTGAAGGAACACAGAATTAGAAAGAGACATAAACTGCAAGATGTACTTTTAAATGTATGTGCTGAACTTTTCCAGATTTCAAAACAAAGCTTCCAAAGCAGGATAACAAGCTACAAGTATTAAGTAAGTCAGCATGGTAAGTGCATGCATTTTTTTTTACCTTTCTAATAAACCAAAATTTCTCTTAAAACAACTTGGTCAAATCATCAAGTAGGGCTGTAATAATTCTTAACAAAAATATTGCCAAGTGCATTCAATTTCTGTTGATACATTTTGTTTCACTTTTAGCTATAAATTAAATTAAAGGAATTAAAGGAACTGAGTTCAAAACAAATAGACAGATCTTATAACTAAGTGTCTAAAACCACATAGTATTTTGACTCAGTGTTTTGATGCTGACTTTTGTTTCTTACAAAATACACTTCAAAATAACATATTATGTCCCTGCTTTAAAATTATGTGTTGCAAGGTTCTTACCTTCAAACTCAAAGCTTCCAAGTGTGCGTAAAGCCAGTGTGATGCTGCCTACGTCACTGGCCTCAGGGATGTTTGTAAGGCTGGGCGAGGCCAGCTGGTGAGCCAGGCCTTTGGGCATTCCAGGGTGACGCAGCGGCTTGTGCATCAACACCAGAGAAAGCATCTTCAGCAAACCATCCTGGATGTCCTTCTTCAGCTGGGGGATTTGACGGCTCAAGTCGTACAGCACTGCTGTCAGTGCAGGACTTAATGAACAGGACACAGTGAACAAACACCACAACTTTATTAATGTTGTCATTTTTACATGAGGACAAAGATTAGTTTTGTGGTGTGTTTACAGATAAAGATCATTTTTAATGTATCTGTAAAAGGCATTCAAGTGAAACACTGGATTTAGACTCTTCCACTTGTATAGATGAAGTATAATCAACAGTAAAGCCTTGGTAACCTCACTGAGTTAGACTTGTGGTGAACTCATTCTGTCCTACCTCAGGCCCACAGCCAGCATAGGCTCTAGCAGCTCCTTGATGTCTGGTTGGATGCTTGGACCCATGGCTCTGGAAAGCATGCTAATACAGGTGAACACTGTTGCATCCACCTGCATGGTCTTCTGCCTCCTAAACACATAAAGACCGCAACAAGAAATGAGAACAAAACTGTGTAATAAGACAATAACTGTACAAATACAACAGAATATTAAGTGACAGTCGAAGCAATATGAATATAAAGAAATACAACGCACAGTATACAGACACTCCATTTGTTAAAGGTCATTTTCTGCTTTTAATTACTGACTTGTGTGCAAAGTCCTTGGGTGGAAGTGCAGCCTTGATAATCTCAAGTATCTTGGAGAGGTATGGCTGGATTTCTGCTCTGACGGCCACCACCAGCAGTCCAAGAGCCTGGAAAGCTGCTGTCCTCTCCTTCTCCTTCTTCAGACAGCCCAGCAGGTAGCCCATAGTGTCTGACAGGTACTGATCTGTACAGTCAATGAAACAATCTCAGCGTTAATGATATACCTTGGAGTAAAGCTCTGGATTGTGACTGAGCAAAACTACAGGTAATTGATTATGTTACAATATCAGAACCAATATTGAACACGTATTTTAATCTTTTTAAATTTCTCATTCATTCCTAAAACCCTAAATAAGTTAGTGTCGATAAATTTACAAAGTATAGTGTAGTAGGAAGCTTGGTGGGTATGACATTGCAACCAAGCAGCTGTAGTTTAGTTTGTTCATGACCTAACTTAAGCTTTTAACTTCAGACAAATATATTTAAAATTTAAAATTTAGAGTAGCAGTGTTCATTTGTAAAAATTATTGCTGAAAATAAGTCTGTGTGTCCTTAAGCTTTTGTTTGCCACAGAACTTATTTTCTGCAATAATCCAAAATCCAATGGAAAAATCCCATTGACTTTTCATCAAGATGCTAACTTCCCAATTTGCCCAAGTGTGGTCCAAACATACTGCAGCACTCTATTGGGAAGGGAGAGAATGAGCAGCTGAGTACTACTGTATTGAAAATAGATTCAAATGGATCTATTTACATTATTAACTAGTCCCACCTGTAAAGATATGTGGCTGGAAGGCGGCCAGGCGTGGAAGCAGGTTGAGGATGGTCATCTGGATCAGAGGATTTTTACTAGTCTTGTATTTCAGCACCCACCGACACACCTGGACAAAGCACATAATATAAGCTTGTGTCAAGTCTGAACACCACTGGCCTTGTGTAGTTGACCTTGAGAGATACTTGTGAAATCTCTTCATAGGACTACTGTTATACTGTGGGAGCAAGTAGTATTATTTATATATATTTATATATTAAGTTTTTAGTGCAAAAATGATATTTCTATATAAATTTAACTTATGGTGGAAAGATAAATCACAGCTCACTAGTCTCTATTTTCCAATAAGTAATCCAACAGCACATATTAGTAATCAAAACAGAGTGCTAGTTCTAAGTCGAAAGTAAAGGATTGAGTGATTTAAAACAGTCTGCTTAATCACTGCTGAAGCAATCTTATCTGACAATAATACGAGATTATGAATATTGTCATATACACACCATGGATCATTAAACACCTTTCTGGCAGTCAGAAAAAATGAAGACTTAACTTCAAGCTTCAAAAAGCATCATTCACTGGAGGATTGCCCAACATCCAAAAGAAACTTGCCATGATTTTAGAGTGAGACTCAATTCTGACCGCAAATGAAACACAAGCTGTAACACAATATGGAGAACGACTGGAGCAGAGTGGGAAACAAACTGCTCCACAATGTTCCCATCATACATTGTAATTATAGCTGAGGATGGTGCAAACAAACAAACAATCGCTGTGAAAGCCAATAAACAAAAACATTAATTCAGAGGTAAAAGTGCAGAGCTACAGAATTTGTTCATTTAAAAACGTATCATAATATGCTTTTGATAAATAATAACAAGAAAAGATTATTTAACATTGTTCTACAAGAGCCATAAACAATAACAATTTTCTTAATGTGTGTTGTGTGATGGTATATGTCCTTCTTTTAACACACATGAAAATTTATCACTACAGAGGAGAACTGCTGTTTTCACTGTATGCAGTACTGCCCTGGGTTAGGGTTAGGGTTCACACAATCACATACATTCACACAATACTTTAAGTTTAAGTAATTACCAAAGCAATTGTTGCGTTCTTTGAAAAGTCAGACCTCTGCTGTAAAACCTACCTGGTCAAATCGCTCCTCCATCAGCTCACGGCAGTAGCGACTCTCCACTAGTGAGCTCTTAGCAGGTACCGGCGTGGCTCCGAAGCTGAGGAAGCCCTGAGGTGTGCTGTAGCCCAGCAGGCCCAGCAGTGCGTTGGACTGCTGTGGCTGCACTGACTGGAAGCTAGTGAAGGGTGTGATGTGGCGGGGTTTCGTTCCAAATCCCATCAACTCCTTGCAGTACTTATCATGGACCAGCTGCTGCTGCGTGATCTCCTCCATCTCCTCACGCATGCGCTGCAAAGTAAAAAAAACCAGGCAAAACAGGCATTTATAATTCACCTTTATTCCAAATATGACAACATTTGCACTTTTATTTGGCCCCTGTTGATTACATATTCTGTTTGAATATTCTGAATTAGACCTTATTCTGAATGAAGAATATTCCTTTAAAGGTATTTTATTCCTGTCTTAGGAGAGTTTTCTTTGACATATATACATACATATATATTTATTGTCCACTGGTCTTTTTAAACACACAGTAATCATAGCTCCTCACTGGCTCATTGAGATAAAGGGAAAGAGAGGAACTGTGATCTAGTGAGCTACAGAGCGAATGAAGACGGTGAGCTGTGGTAATGAGACAGAACTGTGCATCAGATAAATAAAACAATACTGTATGATTGTTTAACAGTGGATACGTTCTAAAGCACAAATAAACACAAGCACACATCTCTACACAACCCTACTGGAAGGACCAAGATTGCTGGATTATGTGTGAATTCAGGCTTCATCCAGTTCATTGTGAATCCCCACTGTAAGTTAATACAATGTCGGTCAAAAAGAGGTTGCATTCATTAACCTGATTGCTGCATTCAAACAGAGGTATCAGTGGAATAATTATTTCCATTTGCCATGAATACACCTTATTAGGAATATGTCTATAATTGAATACTACTGAACAAAGGTAGAAGCTGAATACTTTTTCTGCACATAAATGAAGTAAATGAGAGGAATGGTTTGTTTGTTGATGTGAGAATGTCTCCACAGAGAATTCAGCCCTTACCTCTCCCTCCATGCTGCTGATGCGAACCAGCTCATTTAGGATCAGAAGGGCACCATGGACCCTGTCATCACGATTCATCCCTTTCTCTTTGGCCAGAGTCTCATCAAAGCCTTTCTCTGCCTCCTCAAAGGTTTGCTGTCAAACAAGAGAAAAACACTCATGTGGCCTGATACAAGGATGTAGGTACATACAGCATGGTCAGAGATATCTGATTTGCATCAGAAAGTGGAATGTCTTACTTTGTACCACTGTGGTTTCTGCATTTCCTTGGTTTCCCTCTGAGTGGTGAGGATGAGACAGGCTCGCAGTGCAGACACAGCCCCCTCTCTGATAGCCTGCTTGGGGTCCCATACAGCATAAAAGATGTTGTCAAAGAAGGGCTGCACTTGCTGAAAGAAGAAGGTGGGTGCACTCACAGCCAGCTCCCTCAACACCAACACCTGGAAGAAACAGAAATTGTTTTATGGTGGCTCATCAGTTGCCTTTCTTGGCTTTACTTCTTGAAAGAGGTAAATACAGTATGTCGATATTGTGCTTTTGCACATCCCTCAACAGTTATTATTTCATTCTAGGACTCTAAAATTCAGTCTTTCCCATTTATACCCTTCTTTAACACAAATTGTACCAAGCTGCTAAAACTCTTTCTCTGTACTGAGGTCCTCTCTGACATCATTCACCTATAAGGCTTTTTCTGAGAAAATTCAAAAAATGTTTATGTGTTGTTAACCATAAGTTGTTGTCACCATTTAGCTAAGTACACCACGAAGAAATGTGAGGATGTTACACCATACATCACTAAGTTGTGCAAACTGAAGGTAAGTAAATGTGGAAAGAAATATTAAAGACAGAGCCAGCAAATAATCTATGACATTCACTGTCAAACAATCAAGTCAAGAAAATGCAACAAAAGACAAACACAGTATGACTGGATTACTGGTATGCATAGCAATGAAACAGTGTGTCTACTAATCAGAGCTGAACCAGTTACCAGAACCAGTTGCAGAAATTTTTCTGTTCTTTCAAGAAAATCAAGTTGCAAAATAGAACAAATTTCCACTTGACTCCAACCACCTTACATCTAATATCCAATTAACTCACTGAGAAACAATCAGCTTGCTCTGTTGGCTGAACATCAAAGACAAACAGAAAAAATCAATTTTTGAAAGTTTTTTTTTAAAGGTTTATAAAAGTAAATATGTCAATTATTTTGGTGACCTTGAATGTTTTCATTCTTCTAGCTGATGTCTGCATGGATAGCAGTCTACAAAACTATGAGCAATCATTTACCCTTGGACACTCAATGTTGCATCTTCTGATTGTGTAAAATATATTACATATATCTATAAAACTAATCCAAGATAGAAAATCCACAGGAAAGAGCCTACATTTGATTTGATCAGTGTTTCTATTTTAGCATGATTTCCCCTGTGCTTAGCGTTTTCATGACAGACTCCTCATTGCATCAAAGAATAATTGCAGACAAGATAAACAAGGCCAGAGTGCAAGTGACCACAGAAAAATTATAACTCACTCTGACTGTCCAAGAACTGAAAAGCTCAGGCACATTCAGTTCTTCTTACTTGGAGCTAGCCTGAGAGGCACATTTTAAGCCAGGTTTGAAACAGTTTTTGTGTAATGTACAATTTTAGTGGTTCCCCGTTGAAGTACCATATCCCAGAAAGAGACTTGTAGTTTCCTATATAGACAAAATAAAACACTCCTGAACAATAATGAGAAAATTCCCTACTCAGAAAAGGCTAGACTTGCCAAAAATGAGCCCAGTTCTGCTTTAGACTGTAAAAACTAAAAAAAAAGCCAAGAGCGCAATGGTACAGCACAATCCTGATTCAAACTGCCCTTTGCCCTCATCACCATCACACATAAACACTGCTAAAATGTGGTGGTATTTCAACAGCAAACAACAGAGTCCCTGCTGTCAGCTGGTTACTTACTGCAGCATGGCGCCTGCCTTCATTCCTGTCTGCTCCCAGCCACTCCAGGGCCCTCTTCACCTCGAACTCCACATACTCAGCAGTAAAAGTGTCCCCTGCCATAGAGAGGTGGCCCATTGCTTTAGAGGCCATCTCCATAACCACAGGGTCGCTGGAGGGGAGCAGGTTGCGCAGGTAGTTGGCAAAGCGACTGATTCTGGTGGCATTGCCTCCCTCGACTCCAATCAGACTCACTGGAACAAATTATACAATAAAACATAGTGTTTCACAAATACATGGTGTAGACTAACATACACATTTTTACATGATATACATCCAGGGCTGTAGTTTATCTCAAAATAATTCAATCAAATTTTAAGTAAGGCAAAAGTTGAATGTAAACTTCAAAACTCGACATGTCAGTGTATTAAGCTTACCAATGGCCAGAATCCCTCCTTTCTTCTCATTCACGTCAGAGCTGGATACCAGCTCAAATATGTGGTGGTTTAACTCATCATAGAATGTAGTGGCTTCATCTTGGCTTAACTGTGAAAGTCACAATACCAGTATCACAAAAAAACAATGAGTAGGTAAGATCTCTGACTATAGCTAGTACCAACAATAACAAAGTAATGAAAAAGATGTTTACAGTTGGTGTCTAAAAAGTCTATGGTGTACTGTCAGGGAAAATTTGATTATTAGGATCACTGAATATTAGATATAATATTTATAATCTAACCAAAGCGTGGATTCATATCCATTTCTGGACAAGAGGAGACTTAAAACGCTCAAAAGCATGAATTTCATTGGACAGATAATTACAAGGCAGATTTCTATTATGTTCATGTTTCTTTTTGCTGTTACCTCTCTGAGCTCTGTTGTCACATAGTGCTGTAGATCTTTGGCAGATTTTGCCCTTGTGTCTTCATTTCGACTCTTTAGCCCACTGACAAACTGTTGCAGCACAGTGGCTGTTCCTGACATGATCACCATCTGGATGGCCTGGTCTGCAACAGATAAAAATCAAATAGACATGCTATCACTTAAACTTTCTGAGTTATCAAAAATCAGCAACAAAGAAAAACAATGGCAAGTAAAGTACTAATACCATAACGTCTTGAAATAATACTATTTGACTTGAGTTGTTTGGACGGGTCAATGTTGTTGTTAGCTCACGCTTTAGCTAAAACAGCACACGGCCAAGGGTTGCTATTGCGATTTTTAGTACCTGCACAACGTACGTGCAGATTTGAGCCAAACTAATCTTTCAAAATTCAGGCACTACGCGAGTGTGTTCATAGCATACACAGTATACTACACTGTAGTGTGCTAACGGAAGTATCCATACTGAGATATAGTGAACGTGTCTACTTAGCTACTAATACAACTTGTCAACCTTGGAAATTGGCAACACACCAAACAAAGACATTACACTAAGCTGGAGAGGGATGGCATTATTACGAACAATTTCACTTAACTTACACATTTAAGTACAATAGGTCAACCACAGCCAAAGTCAGAGCTTCAGAAGTGTATCATGCTGGTTTTGTTTAGCTAACGTTAGCTAGTGCTAATGTGGTGCTCTCTGCTAAGACCGTTAGCAGGACAGTAAAGACGCTTTGCGTTACTTACGTGTTTTTATTTATATGCCAGCCACTCAATTGTTATTCTGCCCTTGCAGAATATTTCTCATTGTACGACTGCCGGCTATCATGAGGCAGTTTTGGCCAGCTATGGTATCGCTATGTTTCAGAGCCGTTGGCCGTCTCCAGCAGGGTAATACAGTAACTTCACAAGCGTTGGGTTGCGGGGAGAAACCTGCGCACAGAGCGCAGAGCTGAACACGCGCAGCACAGATGTCCTCGAGCACTGAAACTTCATTTGGACACTTGTATTTGTAGATTAACACTTTATTTCCTTGTATTTCAGATAGTGTCACTAGTATTATTTGTAATATTTACTAACTGCCTACTCCCAACAAGACCTGAAAGCATCATTACTAGTAAAATCCTTTCCATGGATGGTTAACTTGGCATATGAAAAAAGTTATCGTTATAATAATGATAATTACACTCAACAGGATGTGCCACAGGCTTGGTGGTTGGTTTTGAATTGATTTTTAAATAAAACACTGGAACTATTAGTCATGTACATTACATTTGTAATGTTGACTTACTTGAAATATTCCATTAAATTTGTAACTAGCTGAAAAAAAATAATTCAGTAACCATATTATGTCGTGTCATGTTTTGGTTGAGATTCCCTTGAAGTGTGCAGCTCATGTAAATCACAGTTTATACTATACTGATGAACCATGGCTTCAAGTTTATGTTTTGCCATCTACATAGGAACCACCAAAAAGTTAACAATATGTAGAGAAAATTTTAGTAAAATATGGAGTAAAAATCCATTAGTATACATAATACACAATATAAATGGTACACAGTAAGTACAAAAAAATGTATTGAATGTCTTTCAGTCTGTCTGTCTGTCTGTCAGTCAGTCAGTCAGTGATTTCCCAGAAGGCAGAGAGAAGAGGGTGACCTGGGCGACTTCAGTTCAGAATTTCCAGAGGCGGCACAGAGTTAAGGATGTCCCCTTGTCTGATGTTTAAAGCTTCTTGTGAGTCAAATTGTCATACTGTGATGCTTCATATCAGGATAGTGTCCACAGTGCAGTATTAGCAAACAGTTAGGACAACTGCAGAGAACAATGAGATCAAATCATATTAGATCACATTTAATTTAATTGCATTCATTTTAATCCTGGCACTAAATTTGATTAAACTATACCGTGCTTTTCATTCTCCCTAACAGTCAGATCTTTCATATTTCAATCTATTTCAATAGACTTGATTAAAAATGTGATTGTCTTACAATATTGGAGAAAGCACCCCACTACCCTGCGTGCTTCTAATTTGCCTCTCTATTTAACTGAATTTGAACCAACTCTAACCATTCCTGATCTGAGAACAAAAATCTTTATTCTTTATTGCATTTTTGCTTGAAGCTTTTTTGAACCACTCATACCAAAAATATCACACTCAACACTGTAACTCCTTAGTCCTGTGCAATAGACCTACCATGACACAGCTGCATCCCCTGGCAATATAGTCCACATTTCGCATCACTTGGATGCAAAAGCTCACACAGACATTTTATAACCTCTATTGAGCCACTTCCTAATTCAGTGTGTATGGATAAGTTTTTGCATGCATTAGTTTAAGAGATGTTGTTCACCCTGCAGACATTAACACTGCATCCAGATTGCACAGAGTATCACCAAGATTTGGTACACAAATATAAAGCTGTTCTATCTACTTTCCACAGGATGAAGCCTCGAGTCCACAGCCGCCTCTGCAGCATTTTCACAACTGCAAAAGATGAAAAATCTGATTTATCAAAAATCAACACAAACTGCAATTGTGATCTTAAAAAACAACCGACACACTCTTGCCAAGACTTGAACCTGGAATCTTCCACCCAATCGATGGATGTGTTACTATAACACCACAAGAGTAGATGTTTGTTATTTATTTCAGAACACAATACAGCAATTAAATCTTAAATATGTACAATAACGGTGAACTATATATAAAGCTTTTTTCAGATGTCATTAAAATGGTTCTTAGTAACAATTCTTAACAGGAGGCAGCAAGTTAAATTCAAGCCATTCTGAGGCCCTTTTTCTTTTCTACAGTTTAACTAAATGCATTTGCAAACAAGTTGAGGTTTATTCTGTCAATGATTAAGTCTCCTTTATGTGCACTGTTAATTATAACCAGCAACAACAAAACTTAAGGAAGATCAGTTAAGTCCAGATTTCTTCTTTTTTCATTTCAGATTTTACTCACACAATAAATATAACACATTATGATTCATTTAACATTTGCAGATCATATTAGAATTAGAAGCTTCACCTTTAAGAAGACATTATGTAATACACTTACCAAAGGTCTTAATTTCCAAATTTGTGACTAGTCACTTGCTTTGATTCAAACAATGTGCTTATAGAAAAGATTTAATTAGTAGAGGAGTTTTACTAACCAGTATGTTTGATTTACATTAGATCGGATCAAATTTGAACAGATTCAGCCCTATTACACTAGATTTGAATAAAATTTACGTAATGGCTAGATCATTATCTATTATCTTGATAAAAATTATATTAGTTTTAATTAAATCGAATTTTTTGTATAAAATCAGTTACAATTTAAACATGTTAGATATAGTTTGATCCATTACCATCATGTTAGATTCAATTTAGACTTCGATTGGAGTATTTTAGATAACATTAGATGATTTTGAATAATGCACCTTAGTATTGCCATACACCTATCTTTCGTGGAAGGCTAATGTTGCACTCACCAATCTTGTTTGATGATGCAGATGATGATCAGGTGATATGTATTCCTGAAGTTATTGCTTGCACCTGCTGCCTATTGAACAGCACTCAGTTTGTACGAAACAGGAACAGCCCTGTAAGTTTCTGATCTTACTTTGTATGACTTTACGCTGGTCCAGAGTAGATCAGGTCAGATTAATCCAGATTAGAATGTACTGACTTGAATTGAATTTCATTAGATTATCGTTAGATGTGATTATGCTCTTTTTAAATATTAATTTGTAAGCTATTATTTTGTGTGCTCCTAATTTTCTTCCTTAAATTTCAGATTTATTTTTAAACCTGCCTCCATCCTCCTAATCAGAGGACAAATAGCATTATACTGTCACAATTACCATTTAAAAGTTTTCTTTTTCCCCCTATACTGAGTCCAAATAGAGAGCAGGTTGCAGCCAACTCAGCAGTGTGTCCACTGATCAACATCCCTAAACAGGAGCACTGAAAACTGAATTTAATCTATTTTTATTACATTATTTCATAGTTCTGACTCTCATAGGTTGTAGAATATTGTCTTGGATGCTAATTTGTCCTTTTAATATATTTTTGTTTAGACATAATTTAATTTTTTGCTTTTTATTTTTCTTTTTTCTATTAATTGTTTTAGACTTAATTTTACTTTAGAATTTATTTTTAGATTACATGTAATTTAATTTTTATTCAAGTATATTTTCTTGCATGCTTTTAGTTCTTTAATTCTGTTTCCTTTTATATCTAATTTTACTCGTCTTCAAATCACAAAGAACTTTATTTATTTACTTTATTCTTTAGCTTAACAACTACCAATTAATTTTTTTTTAAATCTCTTTATACCAATTTAATAGTAAAAATTTTAATATTAAGTTGTTTCTTTCCTATCTTCAATACGACATTAATGATTTCACGCTCAGATTTTTTGTTCTTTATTTGAGCCACTTCACAGTCTGTCTCACTGCCCCCCACACTCTCACTAGTAAGTCTCTTTTCTTCTGACTGTTCCTTCGTCTCCTTTCCTTCCCTGGATCACTCTGCCCTCCTTCTCTGCTGTCTGTCTTTCTCCTCAAGCTTTTCTTGTTTCTCTAGCAGCTTCTGCCTCTTTTCTTGTTGCCGCAGTACTCTGATTTCCTTAATTTCAGGAGAATCCCCTAAAAGAAACAATAAAGGAAAGGTTAGCCTGTAGTAAAGGTGAACCTGAACCTTTAAATTATTGCAGGATATCGCATCTGACAAAAACATCAGTTTATGATCATGTAACCACAGCAGAACAAGGGCACTTTAAAAAGAATTGTAAAAGTCCATAATTTAACTTTCTTACCACCGAGTTGAATGGTGCGCTCCTTCTTGTAGGTCTTAGAGATGGCATTGGCGATTATCTTCTTCTTCAGCCCCCTGTACCAAGCTTTTATATTTGAAACAAGTCCTTTACTTGGAGCAGATTCACTTCTTCCAGCCTCCTCCTGCTCCTGTGTTTCTCCTTCCTCTTTATCTTCCTCACTTTCCTTCTCACTCTTCTGACAGACTGTCCTCTCCTCCTCACCCTCACTCTCTTCCTCACTGTCACTCTCCTGACAGTCTGTCTCCTCTTCATCTTCGCTCAGTGCCCTCAAGCATGTGGCCCCCTCTTGCTGACTGTCTCTCTCCTCCTCACTCTCCTGATGGTCTTTCTCCTCCTCACCCTCCTGACGGTCTCTCTCCTCCTCACCCTCCTGACGGTCTCTCTCCTCCACACCCACCTGACTGTCTCTCTCTTCCTGACTGTCACTCTCTTGACTATGTCTCTTCTCATCCCTGCCCCTCTGTTGATTTTTTCTGAGTGGCCTCACACTAAATCTCCAGACTTTGCTTTGCTTTTCCTGACTGTGTTTCTTTTCCTCCTCACCTTCCTGACAGTCACTCTCCTCTTCACCATGGCTACGCTGATCAACTCCCTCTTCCTCCTCACCACCACCATACTGACTGTCTGTCTCCTCCTCCTGCTGCTGACAGTCTCTCTCTTCCTCCTCCTCTTTTCCTTCTCTCCCCTTACTCAATTCTTCTTTCACTCTCTTCTGTCTTTCTTTCTCCTCCAGTTTTTCTTTGTTTTTCAGCAGCTCCCTTCTCTTGGTCTGTTGCTGCCATAGTAACATTTCCTTAATCTCAGGAGCGTCCCCTAATAAAAAACAGTACATGAAAGGTTAGCATTCAGTTAAGCTGTATACCTGCACCCTTTCCAGTAGGAAAGACTCAGCTGTCCTAGTCTGAACCTATAGTGTAGGCTGCTATAGAAAGCATGTTTACATTTTTTTTTTCAATTACATTAATGTGAATTAACTTGCTTGATCCGAAAGCATGCAAAATAAATTATTAAACTGAGTTCAGTTGAATATAAATTATTTGATATCTAAATAGAACTATCAAATTTGACCATGTAACTACGAGGAGATACATTCATAAAATGCTTTGTCAAACTGTGTAAATTCATTGTCTTACAACCAAGTTGAATGGTGTGCTCCTTCTCATGGGTCTGAGAGATGGCCTTGGGCATTTTCTTCTTCTGTTGTCCCATGAACCAAGTATTCACATTTGAAAAGGGCCACTTATTTGGAGCCGATTTACTTCTTTCTCGTTCCAGTGTTTTTTTCTCCTCTTTTCCATACTTTTCTTTCTCCTCTCGCACTAGTTTTGTAGTCTCTTGTGTCACAGTTAATGTTCTTATATCCTTTCTATTTAACTGCTTCTCCTCTCTCTCTCTCTCTTCACTCTCCTGTTTTTCTGTAATCTCCCTTATATCTCTCTCTTTCTTCTTCTTTTCTTTTTCCTCATCCCTCTGCCTTTTTCTCTCAATATTTTCCAGCCTTCCTATTTCCTCCTTTTCTTGTCTCTCTCTCTCCTGCTTTTCCTTTTCCTCCTTTCTCCTCCGTCTTTTTTCAGTCTTCAGCAGTCTTTCTTTTTCTTCCCTTTCTTGTCTTTCTTGTCTCTCTCTCTCCTCCTTTTTCAGCCTTTCCTTTTCTTCCTTCCTTCTACGTCTCTCTTCAACTTTCTTTTTTCTTCCTATTTTCTTCATTCCTTGTCTCTCTCTCTCCTCTCTTTCTTCCTGTCTACCTTTTGCTTTTTGATCCAGTTTTATTTTCTCTGGCCTCCACCTTTTCCTCTCTATCTTCTTCTGTCTTTCCATTTCCGCTCTTTCTTGTTTTTCTATCTTCTCTCTTTTCTTTCTTTCATTCTTTTCCTGTTTCTGTCTTTCTTTGTCCTCTCTCCTCTTTCTTCTGTTCTTCATCCTTTCCACTCTTCCTGTTCTCTCTGAATCCTTATCTATTCTTTTTTTCAAATCTCCTCTGTTCTTCTTTCTACTGCTCTTGTCTGTGTGTGTCCCTCTCAATAACTGTAAATTCAGAATCAAAACAAATGATTTAGTGTGATTGCAAAATGAATTTCAACCCTCCAACTTAACAACCATTCACACGAGGCCTCAGTGACCATCATCTGCAGCCCCTTGAATAAGAGGCCAAATATTGTCACATATTCATATATTTTCAGGCACAGCAGAATCCTGCAGCATCATTCAACTCATAACAGCTGAATAATCATCATAATTAACATTAAGAAGGTAACAGAACTATAAAGTAGCAAATTTGGTTCTTTCTTTTCTCCTGTTTTAAATACATAACCCAAATGCAATTTAAAATCAACAGATTTATTTTTATGATTTACTTCAATACTCTAAACTAAAGGCATCCTCAATACCCAGCGGAAAAACATAAAGCAATTGCGTCCTTCAAATTTTCTTTAAGGTAAAGTGATTAGTTTAATGTCAAAATAATTTCACAGGGATAGCTCGGTCAAAAAATACTGTGTAACATTTACTGTTTGCATTTTCGTATATAACCCGTGAAAATGAGGTGCTGTTTCCAGTACTCGAGTTGAGGGGGGATGAGGGCGGATGGCATCCCCCCGGAAATAAAAACGATCAAAATCATCCCCCCTGT
>JAPZDY010000002.1:5801885-5822124 GCA_029783645.1 Ctenochaetus hawaiiensis
ATCCATCTGTGGATCTCTTTCACGATGACTCTTATTTAAACAGAACTCCTCATCTACTTTTTCTTCATACAAGAGAGTTATGAGGCCAGCCCGACCACAGTCTGGCAGCTGGGTGTGCTGCTGTATGAGCTGCTGAAAGGACCCAGACCGTTTACTACCTCCGAGTTCATATGCAAAAACAAAAAATTCATGATCAAACTTAAGTCATTAGGACAATTCTAGTGTCAATACAGTACCTGAGTTTTGGCAGGAATACTAGTAGTGATCAAAGCTTTTTCCTGTTATACCAAAACAGATCACAGCAGCTTCCACCCTCATCTTTGCTTTCTGCTCTGTTCTCTTTCTTTCAGTCTGCTACAGATTTTTGAAAATGTGTTTGGCTGTGGATCCAAAACAGCGTGCCGACCTGGAGCAGATGCAGCTGCAGCCCTGGCTCAAATAATGCTGCACAACCTGTCCCCCAAACACCTCCCATCACTCCTTAGGCTGACCTAGGAACCGTTTTTGGCCTTTGCAATGTAATGCAATGTATGATGCATTAATCTAACCTTTAGCTTTTGCTTTGTGTCTATAAATGCTTGAAAACTTCAAATTCTTGAAATTAATTTTGGCTTCAGTGTTTAATCTTAAAAACAAAAACTTCATGTTGAGGTCACAAAGGATTCACTTGATCACTTGGTATTTGATGTGTTTAAAGAGAAAATTTTGGTTAACATGAAACAGCAATCAATCTGATCAATTTTTCTGCTGTTTTTGATACTTTCAGAAAATACCGGTGGGTCTGTAGTTACTTATAAACATGTGTTCAACTCTTATCCTTCATTACAGCAGCATTATGTAAAATCTGGTGAAATTTGGCATCCCCACTGTTACCGACTGTAATACATCTTTCTGTATCGATATTGTGAGTTGTAATGTACATGCTAACTACAAACAAAACTAATAAAAATGTTCTGCCCTGAAAACATGTATCAATTTTTCCACAAGCATTGCACACAACTCAGAACAACAGCATGCAAGGCTAAAAAAAACCCCAAAAACCCCAAAACCAGAGACAATATGCTGCTAACACTTGCTGATACTTTGAAATGGGCTGACTTTGGTTTAAAAAAAAAAAAAATTAAAATAAAATTAAAAAAAGTTTGTCAATAACTTTGCTAAATTAACCAAATATCAGGCATTTGCTGTCACAGTGTGAAACAAGGACACAAAAGCAAAACACCCACTAAGAGATCAACTAAAGCAAAGCAAACTTTATATAAAAGGCTGATATCAAAACCAAAATCACAGAGGCGAAGGCTAAAAAAAAAAAACAAAAACAAAACAAAACAAAAAAAATAGACCCTAAGAAATAAAAAGCTCAAAATAAAACAACAGATTGTGAAGGACAAACTGAACAGGCATGGCGAAGACTAAGACACAGAACCACAGAGTAAATATAGGATGGAAAACAGATACAGAGCCAGTAACAAAACAGAATCAGGAGACAAAATGTAGCCAGGGGAAGTCAGCAGATAAACTGACAAAGACAAAGGGGAAACATCGAGATTGTATACACACTGGAAACAATGAGACATAGGTGGGGTAATCAGCACAGGTGAAACAGATCAGGGCAGGACAGGTAATCACAAGAGGAAGGAAACTTGACAGGACATGAGTAGATAAAAGCAACATTGCAAGGGTTAACAAAATAAAACAGGAAATTTCTCAACTAAAAACCTAAACTCAAACTACAAATCACGACAAGTGCAGCAACACAACACACATCACTTAGCAAGCAAGCTAAAATGACCTCCTCAACAGCAAGACGGCTTCCTCTGCAGACCGCCAAATTGGCTACAACGCCTGTTCCTTTTATTTGTCAAAGCTCTTGCCAACAATATAAAGTCTGTCCCAAATTTAGGCTGTTTGCTTGGTCACTCTCCTCCTCTGTTCTCCATCATGTCCTCTTCTTTATCTTCGCCGTTGTCATAATGTTCCAGATGATGAAAAGCTCATTTGTGTCTGGCACTGCTCCTGTCCTGCAGATCCACAGCCAAGATGGTGGAGGTGTAAGAGCTTTTTTTTTAAGTTCAAATCACCCCTATTAACAATAACGGCTGTGTAAAGCTACCTAGTGATGTGATTTGATTAGAAACTTTGAACTATTCATCTCACAGACTCTATTTTTCTGCTAAAACTATGCTCATTGACTTTATGTTACCTCATGTTTGCTAGCTTTACTCTAACTCGTCCACCTAAAAATGATGGGTCAACTGAAAACATTGTAACCAAATGACAGATAGGGACACTGTAATTTAAAAAATGAAGTATTTACAGGACAAAACAAAACAGTTCCCTGACCAGTATTCAGACAGTTCTGCTCCAATAGTCCTCTCAAGAAAGTTTCAGGACGTGAGACCCAGAGAACACAACAAGTGCAACCCCCTGGGCCTCCTCTCCTGATACGACAGGGAGAAAAACAAAAGAGAAAGGCTGCTCCTTCCTTTAGTCGCACTTTCTTCCCTCTCAAAGTAAATGACCCTGCGACACCGACAGGATGACATTTTTAAAGAAACAGATTCAATTATGTTAAAGAGTAGTTGTTTGATAGAAACCGTTATCAAATCTCACTATCATTCATAATATAATGTTTCTATTTTCTAAAGTAAATCTTCCAGCAGGATACCTGCATCCCGAGGTAGAAAGAGGGGAAAGATAAGATACTGACATCTTATCAAATAGAAATATAAAAAATAGAGATGACAAGAGATAGTGAACAATAACAACTGTATTATGAAGTGACATCCATGTATTTGTTTGGCATATATATGTATATGTCAAAGCGCTCAAAATTGAAGGAAATATATGCCACTTATGAAATGGCATCAAGCCTCTTTGTAAGATAAACAGAGTTAGCTGGTGGGAAATGAAATAATGGCATTTTACGGTAAAATGTAGGTGGCCAGTTAATGTATACAGTGAATATGTGGTGGATTTTTTTTCACAAGCTGTTTAGTTTTCAGCCTCAAGGGGGAGACGTTGTCCAAGTAAATGACCAGCTCTCATTTCTCTCATGGCTGAGAGGAATATTTTTGACTGCGTGCAGCTTAATGTCTGAATGGTGACATTTACCTCAGTGCAACACACCAATTAGACACATACCCTCTTATTTGTCAGTTGTAGAAAATTGGACCCTAAATGTCAAATGCATTTTCATCATCAAAATGAACCTTAATTACTGTCTTATTTTACATTTCTGCCATCATTAGGTTGAGGTCATGATTTGATAAATGTTTACTTTGTCAAACAAACACCTCACTTCCTCTTTTACAGACCCAGGTAAACTCATCCTGGGGTCTGGGGATCATGAGAGGTCCCTCAGGAAGCTCCAGCAGGTCCCATGCAAAAGATGGAGTATTTCAACCTTGAGATAGTCAAAATAAAGGTTATAATGAAAACTTGATAAATAAAAACTTCTACTGTTTCCATTATTGTAACCAATTTTGCCAGGCTTCCAACTCTTTTCTAGAAATCATTAAATCAAACTTTTCCAGCACATTCTTTAGTGATAATCAAGCTTGTATGACAGAAAAGGATCATTCATCCATCCATCCAGCCAAGCATCCATTATCTGTAGCCGCTGATCCTTTGCAGGATCCCAGGGGGCTGGAGCCGATCCCAGCTGATATTGGGTGAGCTGTGGGATACATCCTGAACAAGTCGCCAGATAATCACAGGCCTGACAGGGTTCATACAATGCACAAATATATGCCTAATTTATGCTCCAATTTAATATTGATGCTGGGTTTATTTCTAAGTAGTACTTCATTTTTGTTTTTGTTTTTTTTGTTTGCGTTTGTACTATTACTAACAAACTCCATTTCAAATAAAATTTAGCATTATATATATGTGTGTGTGTGTATATATATGTATGTATGTGTATATAACAGCAATAACACATTAACACATATAGTAAATTCAGTAATAGTTTCCCTACAATTTTGCCTAAACAGAACTTTGCATCACTAAATATATAACTCATATGTATAGCTCATTGGTTTATCACCTTTGGGCCTGTTTAACCTGTGTTTGATTGTCTGTCCAAGACACACTTGAAAGTCCTGCTGATTGCAACAGCAACAACCACCTGAACTTTAGCAACTGAGCTAAGTATGTAAGCCGGTATGACATTAATCAACTTGGGTTTTTTTTGGAGAAGTTTACAGTTTATTACAGATTTGACAAATAATTTGATTGTACATGTACAATGAAATTGGATGCATACAGACAAACAAAAACAGTAATGTATAGGCACAAATAAAAAAACCCTTCAGCATTACGGTACCCTTCCAGACCACATTGCCCAACCAAGAGCAACATTACAATTTTTATTGTGAAGAAAGCAACATGAAACTGTTGCATAAATCTTAATAAATCTGCAATAGCTAACAAAAAGCAGTGACTAATATTCACATTAAAAAGATGATGTCACAGTTAACTTACACTATTCTGAGTTACAGACGCTCAGGTCAGCTGCCTACAAATCATACCACATAACGTGACTTTCACAATGTAACCAAAGCAGCTCTTCAAATTGTTGTCATCTATACACTACCTTGGAATATAAATGTGATCCTGAATAAAAAATACTGAATATAACATAGCACTTTGGCAATGTTATCTGTTTTGGGGTTCTCTGATAGATAGCCTGGTAGTTCATTCTCAGCTGAATAAATAATAGAAGCAAATTTTCCAGGTCATTTTACTTTTAATCTCATTTTCATGTGTTTTCAAATACTGGAAAACTGCTCAACTTTTTAAAAGGTTTTCAAGTTTATAGGATGTGTGGGAACCCTTTATATATTTTTTCCCCCTAGGAACTGGGCCATAAGCATCTTACCTGGTCACCTGCTTTGGCTTTGTCCACTATAACTCTTCTCCAAGCAGCCAAAAAGTAGCCCTCTCATATTTCCAACCTCACATAGCAATGTAAAGAACCATTATTTTTAATGGACATATTTCACTTTCTCACCTGCAGCTACTGCACTTCAAGCAGTTTGGCAAGTTGCATATTTAGGGTGCCTCTATTTGAAATTTTTCTGCCTATTTGGTTCATTTTCAGTCATGTTGTAACCAAATAGAAAAAAACACATGTAATAGTCATTTTTGCATTGTATCTTGAATTCCTGAAAGCATCACCAAACGCATTTGCTGCATCTCTTTGAGAGTGTGAATCCAGTGGGTGATATTACTGTGACCCAATTAACTTGACACATACACAGTAAAACCGATCCCTGACAATGAACAGAATAAACTTTTAGCATCATTCTGATGTGCCCTAACTTGACATGCCAGACAGTTTGTTACAGAAAGCCATCTGGAAAGCCATCGATGGAGAGTGTTTGTAAAAAGACAGGCGCTTTTAAACAAATACTTGGCAGGTGACTAGACAACCGTATGTCTATCACTGCCAACTAATGAGCTAACTTCAACCAGTCAGATCAAGCCAAATGATCTTCATAATAAGCTCTTTATTCAATGAAGGAATAGTCCTTCAGACCCAGATGATGGACACGATGAATTTACCAGATGATGTGATCATGTTATCTTGACAACATTTTGAGGAATTGTGCTGTAATCAGTACTTAAATGTTACATAAAACACCTTTCATAGATCTCCCTTTGCCTTTGAGATTATTATTAATGTGGACAATAAAGATAAAGATAAAGATTGACACCATCATTTTTCTACCAGCATAAGCTAATTTTGTTGCATAAAAGGGAAAAAATAATTATGCACTTTTTTTGTTACGGTTACAGGTTGGTGATTAATATTCAGAGTTAAATACAGTGAATTCAACCCCGATGAGCAATGTGCATGTGCATGTGCATGTGTATAATAGTGTGTTTTTGTATGTGTGTGATGTGGTTTTGCAGAGGGAGGAGAAGCAAAGGGACCCGGCAGCCTTACAGCACTTTACACGGAGAAAATGAGAGGTTGAGGAAGAGAGTGGGTGGGAAATGAAATGTAACGACACTGGGAAGGGGAGCAGATCCCTTTTTTTGCACCCAAGGGCCCCTTTCCCTCTCACAGGCCTGGCCGCGCCAGACATATTTCACTGATGAGACATCAGTTCACTCAGTCGGCATCACTCACCTCTCTTTGAGACATATGCTTTCACTGGAGAGTTTGTATGTGCGTGTTTGTGAGAGAGGGTGAGAAAGAAAGACAGAGAGGGGGCGCTTTAGGTAGATGAAACACAAACAGTCACTTAACTTTAACACACATAAAACCACTGGAGCACCACAAATGCACGTCCACTTGTGGCCACAAAACGCTCTTGTGCTAACAAGCAGCCAGCTCTCTCTGCAAAGTGACAGACAGGATGTTGGGAGAACATTCATCAGGTGGAGGCTTTGATTCCTCTGCTGTTCCTCCTGTTGATTTTCTACTTTGCCTATTTACTTTACTGTGTGTTCTAAATATTTTCCCCTTATGGAGTCTGTCATTCAAAGCAGATCGAGGGAGGAGAGAGTGGGGAGGTTGAAAGGTGAGCTTGCCCCTGCGCCTACTCCTCCACCCGCCTTATTCATCAACCACCTATCCATCCATTAATCCTTCCCACCTTCATCCTTCCCTCCTTCTGTCACGCACTTCATGATTTAGCCTCCACCACCCCATGTTCTTTTCCCTTCCCGATTTCATTCCTTCACATTCTCTCAGGGGTTTCTGTTAAGCGGAAGGAGGGATTTGGTATGAGTCACAGATTCCTGGGCAAACACTCATGAGGTAACATCTGCTTGTAGATGCTGGGGGCGGCTCTCACCCCCTACCTGGCCACAACCCAGCACTGTATTTTGAATGTGCCTGGATGCATCTACCAACCTGCAAGGGCAAGACACCTGTGGATGCATTCAGTTGGCAATGGTTAGCCCACCATCCTCATTATCAGTTTGATGTCCTACTGTAACTATAGCAATGGGTTGCATGTCATATTTTTTTTAATTTAGGGAATACTTTATTTGTTGAAAAGGATATAAGTCCCATGTTCTATTCAGGTGTTTAACATCATAAAAAATAAATAATAAAGATGGCATAGCTACAAAATGCTTTCCACTGGCGGCATTCATAGATACCATTAGTTTTTATTAGCTCAGTGCCAATAGTAAGCAAACTTAATATCATTACTAGCTAGTTAGCTCTAGCTATTACTAGCTCATAACTATCAAATTCTACAACAAGAGCTGCAACATACTAAAAAAAATTACTTGTACTTTTAAATTTTTTAAAAATATGTCTGACGATTTGACCAACATAAGACACATCACTGAGCTCTAAAATAAAATAGTGTATACAGGTGGTATTCAAGCCTTGAGCATTAAGCAAAATAGCTCAGAAAAATGCTTTACCAAATGTAGCTATTCCTTTCATTGTACATTCTATTCCTGTTGCTCAACATTAAGGTACATATCGCTGGAAAGTGTCATACAAGGGGGGAAAAAGGAAAAATATCTAATATGCTAGTCTTTCCTTTTTGTTGCATTGGTTGAATAAATGCAGCATTAAGACCAACCAGAACATGATGCCTCATTTTTAGAGACAGTTATTGTTGTAACATGGTGGCCAAGCAAAGATGGTAACCTACAAACATCAGTCCATGCACAATGTTGTTTCTCTGGTAGAGGAGAATACAATCACTGATCTGTTAATCTCTAAGATTCATGATGACTCAACAATCTCAGACATCTTTTTGATTGGCACAGGTGAGTCCTAGTTTTATAGTGTCAGTACAATTAGGGGATTAGATTTATCTGCCTGAATTGAATCAGCACAGCTGGTCAAATATAAAAGCGCCAAGTGGCAAAGAGACAATGAAGTGTGCAATTAGCTAATGCAACTGGACAGCGATGCGAACCAAGTCTGTGGCAGAGGGAGCCATGATGATGCTGCACTTTCTTATTACAGAGTGCTTAGTTTGTCTTCTGGCATGGTGCTCCGTTCCAGCTACTCTCTCACACACACACACACACACACACACACACATAAAATCCACAGTGTCAACATATAGATCACGTCCCTTTATCTTGGTGAGACACGAAGGTCAAACATTGTCCAAGTCCAAGGTCAGCTTATGGAAATAAGGATCCTCACATACACTGAGTTCATGTACATCACAAAGTACTTGAACTTTGAGTATTAAAGTAAAGACCGATACCTCTGGCTTGAAATGATATTTGTATAAACACAGTGGCATTACAACATTTTTCAACTACTGACTTTCTATAGGTAAATCTGTTGTTATGGTGAAGTTCAATACATCAGCTAGAGAGGACATGATACAGTGCATTAATGGTGAATTGGCATAGTCAATTTCACATCCAAATGGATCTCATTACATATATCTAACAGAAGCAGCCAGGTACAGAATACAAAATCAACTCCACAGTAGCAACTAAATCACTTGGAGTCAGACAGGTTTTGATCTTGCCATTCATCTGCAGTGGCGCGGTTGTGGGCGTTCGCAGTGGACTCATTTCCTAATGGACTCTGGCGAGTGCCTGCCAAAGAGCAAGATGGGAATGAATGAATGGTATCCATTAGATAAAATGGTCGTCGGTAAATTTAGCCACTCTGCATAAACGAGCAGGAGCAGGGCGGGAGTGAGAGCAGATGGATGGAGAGGTCTCATAACCAACTAATAGCAATAGAAGCTGGCTGGCTATCATTCACTGCTGCCCTGCCTTCAGTATGGCCAGTTACATATCACAGCTGGTTTCAAATACATTGATTTACAGGGAACTCATACTGACATATTGTGTTTGAAAGGAACATTTTATGACTATAATTTTCTGGATATCTCCAATTTCATGTTTTCAGAAGTTTCCAAATGACCTTCAGTGTCTTTTTTAACTTATGTGCTTGTGTAGATAAATTACACAATTAATTAGTGATATTAGAAAGTGAAGGGACTTATCAGAGTCCCTATCTATAATGAGACAGACACAGTCGACATGGTGTTCCTCGCCAACACTCTATTATCTTGTCCCCACTCAACCTTATCCATAGCAATCTATTCAGATAATACAGAAAGTAATGATGGCAGAAAACCTTAGTACCATAACTCCAGGATTTTTTATTAGAACTGAACACATGGAAAAAATATTAAAGAAGGGCCTGTATGAGTCCACCATAATGAACCCAGATGCTGAGTGTTTACCTGTTTACATACACTGTGGTCACCAACAAAACAAAAGGCATAAACTCTGGTCAAAGTCTCAAACTGCAGGCAGAAAAAGAAAGAGAGCAAACAGAAATGTGAGAGGCTCCACAAGGCATTGAACTATCTGACATTCCATTTAAATGCACAGGGATAAAACCAGGTGTGAAACCACCTCTCCTGTTTAGACTTGACGCCACAAAGCAGAGGGCCATCTGGCAAACTGTCAGACCGCTAAATACAGTCTGTTTGCCGCAGCTCCTCTACCTGCATTGTTTGTCTTGAGAAAGTGGTGTTGCAGCTGGAGGAATATAATGTGGCACAACAAAACATCTAATTTTCCTCTAAACTTTCCATCTAACTAGTCTTTAAGCGGCAGTCAGAAAAAAAAAATGATATATTCAGTTCTTAAGTTTCAAAATTAGCTTAGAAAGAGTTCTATCAATGCCTTATATACATTTTAAACAGCAGAATTAAACATATTTGCACAGAAGTATTGCAAACAATCCAGTGTTGTGAATGACAGATTGCACCTTTTTGAGAAAACAAATAAACCCTGAATGAACCAGATGGTCTAATAGCACCAAAATAGATTTGAATTGTGCAGAAACACAAAATTGAAAAAGCAATTTCCTTATGCAAATGCAGGGTGCTGCTATAAACATTTCATATGTGGCAATTCAACAAGGACCTGATGAAACTCCTGCATTTTTGCAGATGCATAAGCAAATGTAAATGCCTGTCCTTGTGGTGAGAATAATAAAGACAGCAGTAAAACAGTTTGACAATTGTCTCTTGCTGCAACATGACTAGTATGAAAAACACCAAATGTAGATTCCAAACCCATTCAGACTGCACTCTCGCTGCTCTGTTATGATAAAACTGAGCAAGGCTTCAAGCATATATTATATATATATATATTTATATTTTTCTCAGCATGCAATGACCTGCCTGCTTCTCTTTGTACAGAACTGTCATGCTCAAACTTTGTGTATTATGCCTGACAGTGAACATGCATTTAGCCAGAGTTTAACCCTTGATCTCAGACACCGGTGTTGGGAAAAATCCCTGTTCACTGATGTTTAACTGAAGTCCCATTCTGCAGCTGTAGATCCATACACATTACTAGTGAGTCATAATCATCAAATATGTTTTGTAAGTTTCTGTATGAACAGGTTTGCAGTCTTTCATACATACATACAGCATGACACATGACCTTTCAGGGATTAAGCATTTGTTGCAGGTTCAAGCAGGAAGACAATTATCATCATCACTCTGTGGCTCAATGCAGTTAATAAGCAGTGATTTTACTGGAATTTGTTCTCAAGCTTTCCTGTTGTTCATTATACCTATTTTGCCTCTCTACTTTGTTGTTGCTTCACCCCTAAGACACCCAAACACCAACGGTGTCTGTTTATGTCTCTCTTGGGAAGGATGCCGGATTGGTTGCTACATATAGGACTATGCTCCTATAGATTGTTTATGATGACAGGGTAGATGACAAGTTTTTTAATTAAAATGTAGCTTCTTCATTATTGCTTATTTGTGATGTCTGTCTTGATGGAATTTAAAATACTTGCAGTACTCATGGTTATGAATCTTTGCAGAGGAAACGAGTCATTAGAGTTTAGATTGAAGTGCAACACATTGCCTGTGATTCTAGGTAACTTGTGTCGATGCAGTCAGAGTAACGTTTCGTACCCAGGTCAATATGAAAGAGAACTGATGAAAACCATGTCCAGTGTTGACTGAAGGTAATTCTGTGGGCTTTTTGGATGGGTCCTGGAGTCTCCAGTGATCCTTTAATGGGTTAATGAGACCACAAAGTATTTACATTATTTTACCCTCAATGATTAAATGATAACAGTGGTTAAAGTTTGTTGGTTTGAAGACTTAAAAAAATACACATTCAGGTATCTCTGCATAGAGTCATAAAGATGTCAGTGTTTGTTCAGTACAAAATTTGAAGCAAGTCCAAATTCAGATTCTCCACCCTCAGAATGACCAAAACCTAATTGGACAAATGTCTCTTGCAAATATTTGTTTATTTGATGGGACAAGTAAATACATGGTCATGTTGCCAAGGTACCTGAACATTACAGAGACAAATATGCAAACAAATAGAGCGGCCAAAATGACTTGTATTTCGCAAACTAAGCACATCACTAGTGGAATTTATTGCCAGCCTATTCTGTCAAACAGGGAGGCAGCAGAGAGAGGGCAGTCTGTGCTGCAGGAAACCAGACACTGTGTCTGTGGTCTGAGGCAGATAGATGCCAGGCAGGCGAGGCTTTCTCCTCTGTTCTCATGCTGATACCTGATAAAGGAGACTGGGCCTGTTCTCCGGGAAAACAAAAGAGCTACAGCAGCCTCATTTGATAATGCTGGAATGTCTCAGTGTGTGTGTGTGTATCTGTGTGTGTGTTCTTCATGTATCTGTGTGCTGCTTGTTGAGCAATGCAAAGTGGGAGTGTGCCTGCACATTATCTAGAGGAGCAATGTAAAACACAACATACCGAGCAGAGAAGAAAGGTACAAACACCGTCAGGATAAGGGATTTTAAAACAGAGCACGGATGCAAGAGCCAAGGAGTTGAATAACTTTAGCAGGAGTGGTGCATTATTTATGTGGCACGCACTGTAAGATATCACTTACATGACTGGAGCCGGAGCCCAAAGGTTGGATTGGTTTTCAGTACTGCACAGTGATTCTCTGACCGTGATGCAGTGATACACAGGGGTGCAGCAGTCAGCTGCTGCTCTGTGAAATGCAGCCCATGGGCTTTGCATACAATTTGGCTGCTAATATTGCATCTCGGGTTACACCTCTTTCTTTCCAATGACACACGCCTGAGTACAGAGTCAACTCTTTCCAGCTGTGATGGGTCCCTCTGTGTAAACCATCATCATAAGTATAACTGATCAAAATAGATTATAATAAAAGACTCCGTCTGGATCCATCACTGTCATGACTGTGAAAAGTACATATTGACTGGTGAGGGTTTTTTAAGGCCACAACCGGTGTGATTCTGCTGAGAGCCAGTATATCATGCTGATATTTGACATTTTCAAATTTTACCCTTCTTTTGATGAATATAATGTCATACAGACAAACTGGTTTTCTTTTGAATGGAAAAAATATGTTGTTTTTAACCAAGTAATGTAGTCTTTTTGTTTTTAAGCAGGCCAAGTCCAAAATTTACATACATAGCAAAAAAAAAAAAAAAGAAAAAAAGATCGAAGTTGGGTAATACACAACATTTACCAGCACACCTTCTCCATGTCATATCTCCTCTGAGGGAATGTAGGTTGATGTCTTTGCTCCTCAGCTCCTCTTTATCTCCTAATGTAATTGCATCTTCCCACACTTTTTTCACAAAAGACCCTGTGAAATGTCAAAAGCCTGTTTACTTTCTGGGACTTTTGTGTTAAAATATTAGTGGGAGGAAGAGGACTGTCAGGAGATAAATTGAAGTAGGGGGACATGATAGTTCAAGTTTTCCAGTAAGAATCACATTTAGAGAAATGTTTCAATAATCATCTTTAGTATCAACAAAGAAAAATGCATGTTTGTCTCAAGGACTTTTCCTTGAGAACAAAGATTATTAAAGATGTCAAATGCAATACTGAATCTTTAAAACTATGTGTCTAGTCTACTGATCTGACCAATGATAAGTTGGCACTGGTAACTGAAAGTCCAACGGTGGAGGAAGACAACTATCCATTCGACAAAGGTGGTAATTCGTATGTCAAACCAAGATGCTCATTGGATCACCTACTGGCGGGACTTCCCATTAGCTACAGAGGCTGGTAGCTAGCACCCTGGGGCTATGTAGAGTAACTACTTATATAACTTCCTCCTTTGTATTTTATTGGCAGAATGAGGCAACAAACTGCAGATATGCTGCACTTGCTGTATATCTTAATGTTTTGAGATTTCAGCTGGGGTCGGTTCTCCTGTGGCCCCATCCCCCGCCTGGCGAAAGTGATGGTCAAAAGAAAAATGGCATACACACCCAGCAAACATGGAGTAACAGTGTCAGTAATTTTTTGGAGTTGTGTTTCCTGGTCATCTCATGCATGTAAGTCCAGCTTACTCTCCCTTTAGCTGCTTTTGGTCAACTCCTAGGGGAAAATATGCTTTCTGGTCCTTTAGCTGCTAGCTGCTAGCTGCTAATTTCTGAAACTCACCAGATATTCACCAAATTGTTAGCTGTTTGTACTGACAGGTGACATATAGTGGGTTTACATGAACTTTTGAACTGGAAAGGGCAGTCTGCCGGAGTAGAAAGCTGGGTTTATGTCCACAACTGAAACAGTGAGCTAAAAGATGCTGAAATGCTGGAGCAGAGAAGGGAATCTGTTGGTTTGTCACCACACATGACACTTTTTATATCACACATTAACTCTGTGCATTGTCCAAAATGTAAAAAAGTTGTATAAGTAATTGCAGCTTTGTCTAGACTTAATGCCCATGAAGAAAAGTTAAATATCTTCTCTGATACTGTCACTCATTTTATATTTGTGTGTTGTACCCTAATCAATGTTGTCATGACACATCACTTTTTTTGTTTTTTAGCCTAAATCAGGGTTTTACAAGGGAACAAAAGATAATCAATTATAGTCTCCATCTTTCAAAATGCCATTTAACCTATGATAATACTATTGCAACACAAAAAAACAACCAATCAACCAACCAACAGCAACAAAACCAAAAGTATGGCGGTAAATACATACTTTTTGTATGCTCTGTAGTACTTGTCAGTTTCACTTTACCAACATTTCCTTACATTTTTTTTGCAGCTTTGCTTCTGTCAGCTTTGTTATTGATTTGCTCCTGAAATCTTTTTTTTTTTCACAAACATGTCCATTAAGCACTTGCTTGCTACATGCTACATTCAAGCTAACTGCCTTAATTTCAGAGGCAGAACAGCCTTGTGGCCTGCACAGACTGACACATCAATAGTTTCAATACGTAATAACATGCATTGAATTGTTTATGGATTTGGGTGTACTCTTGTTCAAAGTAGTCATTACTTCTGTAAAATAAAACTCTTTAAATGTAAAATCAAATGAAAATGTTATTTAAAACCACAGAGTCAGTCTGCCATTTACTTTCAGTGGAGCAGCTCCAGGCCTGATTATATTACAGATTTTGTCATTTGTTGATTTGAGGGATTATTTGTTTGTGTTTGTATAGATTTGGTGGAACTGTCTCTGCCCAGAGGAATATCATTGACAGCGTGTTCTCCCATAATAAGAGCATTTGGACAAATGCGATCCCCTGCTCATCTGTATAAAGAACATTAAACACAAACTGTATCATTTTTCACTCAAAAAATGGTTGTCTATTTGAGTTAACTCAGCTGTCAGAGCTGAGGCCTACTTGAGCAAATTTCTGTAAATATCCTCTCTAGCAACTGTGTACAACCAAGCCTGTCATTTTCCCAGGAATAGAAGGGTAGTTAAAATTACAGCTTCTGAGGAGTGGAAATTTACGCACTGTCTGTTTTTAAACAGGACCTCTAACAAGAAAGCCATATGGTAACAGTTACAGATTTAAAGATGGGAAATTTTACTGTATAAGGGGAATTTTTAATAATATATGACAAAGTGTGAGTTTAGCATCCGCCTTTCTTAGCTGTTAAGTCAAATTTTACATGGATTTCAACACTCGGTGTGCACAGTAGTCAGTATTCACAGCCTATATATTTGAAAATCCTTTTGTCCAAGACCCCAAAGTTAATATTTTAAATCAAATTAAAGATCAAAGACTGATAAATGTTTGAGGGGATTAAAACTGTGAACCAGAGTATAATTAGTTGTTCTATATGAGTGCTATCATCCAGTAAATCATATCACATGGATGCCGAAGATTTTCACAGCCTTTCACCTTCAAAAACTCTTTCAAGGAACTGATTAAGTTTCTTGATCTAAGTTTTAAACACCAGAGTTTTAAAAATGGTAGGACATTGCATTATTAAAATTCAGTCCCTTAAAAAACTTTGAATGGCAGTCAGGGGGTCGGAGGTTACAGTTTGCAATGCCAAGTTGTGTTTATTGATGTTTTGGACACTCTGGGGCAGTGAAACTAGCTGATTACTTACCATTAAAATAACTGTCTTGTAAATATTACCTCATAAAGTTGTCAAGGTCAAGGAGTCAGCAGACACTTGCCTTTTACATATCAATTGGACGCACATCATTAATCAGGAGTTCTGCCCTCCCAATGAATGAAACCCCATTTTTCACTCTCAGTGTATGTCTGTATTTATCTCTGTCAGTTCCTGAGAAAATATCTGCCTCTTTAGCTTTAAAATGCTCTTTTTATTTTGCTCACCAGTTAGAAGCTAAGTGCCCACTACTCTGTGCTTGTCATGGCCCTGAAAACAGTATATGTTGTGGCTGGAAATAGGAGCAGTGAGAGTGAACCAGAGAAGTAAAGTTGCAGGCTGTGAAACCAAAACAAACAGCTGAAAGATGCTAAAACACTGTGCAGAGATTTATATACATTTTCAGTGACACATTTTGTGAACATTCAGCATCTAACATATTCTATCTGAAAGTTGAGGGTAGATTAGAGAAAAACATCAGCTGAGTTTTCAGGTACAATGCTTTTTAAGGCTAAAAGTCTGCACAGCTGTAGGGCATTCCTACATGCTTGTTACAGTAAATTCAAACTCATTTTAGTGGTAACTTTGCTCCTAAAGCCTTTAAGAATCTGAACTTGTTTCCTGCTGTTTTGCAGGTCTGGGGGGAGTCAGTTGCACCAAATCATTAAACTCATACCTTGATACTCTATATAATAATGATTTGAACTGGTGGAGCAATATGTGATCAACTCCAGTATATTTTTAATGTGACAGATTACTAAACACAGTGAATTCATTCTGAGGCTAAATGATTGCTGTCTTCCTTCACATCCTTCTGTGTTTTAATCTTTGTCGGTTAAAAGTCATCATTTGGATGTTGAGTTCTTCACTGGACAGCATATCCTGCACCCTCAGGACCAACAGATGTCAAATTTACAGTGTGGACCGCAGAATCCTGACAGAGGCTTTCAGATGATGATCCCTGCTTGCTCCTGCTGATTGGGACCGGGGGTAGGGACACTGTCTGTCCGACTGGGGGCGGCGTTGGACAGCCACTTTCTACAGGCGTCCCAGCGCGAAGCCCTCCAGCCCCCCCTCGCCACCACCCACCTCACCCTCACTTGTGGGATCAGCAATTCAGATTGCATGCAAATTCAGGAGCGTCACTGTGAGTGTATGTGTGTGTGTGAGAGAGAGAGAAAGGAAAAGAGAGGGGGAGAGAGAAGTGCAGTTGCATTCCTGGAGAGAGAGAGATCCCTGCCCCTTCCTCCTCCTTCCTCTCTTCCCTCCTGGTCTCCCAGCCGGCGGCGGCAGAGAGGGATTTTTAACCCGGGCTGCAGAATCGGGGAGCAGGGCTGCAGAGTGTGAGAGACACTGGTAGTCCGTAGGGAAGTTGTGGAAAAGAGGCTCGGTGCACGATTTAAACGCGTTCGAAAGAGTTTGGAGTTTGTTTTCGGACCTGTTTTCGGTAGTTAAATTAAATTTGAGTGAAGTTTACTTTTCAGTGAACATCCGTGTGGTGGTGGTCATGGGTTCCCAGCGCACACTCCGGCCCGGCCGGACAGCGCTGCTTCTTGCGGGGCTGCTCGTGGCTCTGTGGCAGCGTTGCGCAGCAAGTTGCCCGGAGAAAGACTTGGAGGACAGGGAAGAAGAAGCCAACATAGTTTTGACCGGCACAGTGGACGAAATAATTAACATGGACCCGGTGCATAATACCTATTCCTGCAAGGTAAGTGACTTCATGTGGTTTCTGAGTCGATCAAGTGCAGTTTCCGCAGGAGAGCATTGCTCCAAGGAAAAGACACCTGCTTCTTGCACGAAAACTACCAACAGTTATTACGTGAACTATTAGAAGTCGCATTATCACTTAATACCTTTAACCTCGTGTAGCTGATGGAAGCCATTACCACCGAGTTTGTGTTCCAACTCAGTGAAAGGCATCAACAGCTTGCCTGAAAAAAACATTTTACAAACTCATTCATCCAGAAGCATTTGGCAGCGGTTACGTGGAAACGGACAGGGAATCCACTTTGCCTTCAGAAATAGATAGATGTTTTTTTTTTTTTATTTCCACTAGCCAATTACATAGCTACAGGGGAGGCCTAACCGACCATGTAATCATCTCAAACATGCTGCAGTAGGAGACTGGCCCCTCACCGGCCCCTGACTGGAGCTCTTACTGGATTCATAGTCATACATGCAAAAGATACAACTTCATTTGCCAGTGGCTGCAAAGATGATTTAACAAATCATGATTTATTCTGTGGTGTTGCTGACAAATGACAGTATCCCAAATCAGAGGTTTGTGACTTGAAACTCTTATGTGATGTCTTTTGAGGTAAAAATAAAAAAGAAGACTCCATAAGATGAGTCTGAAGTACCACGTAAATATTTGAAACAGTCAGAATAACACAGTGATTTGTAGGCTGTTGTTATAAGGTTGTAAGAGACAATAACATTTTTTTATCTGTAAAGAGTACCGACAAGTGCTGCAAGGTGTGCCTGAGGCAATAAAGATATGTAGTCAGTCATGCTTTACATTGTCATTAGTCACCCATGTGAAACTTGTGTGCGATGGACCTGAAAGTGTACATTTTCCGATTCTCCAAGTTCCACAGGAAAATTATGTCTCCGATTAATGATCCACTTTAAAACACATGGTGAAAAAAACATCCTTAGCTCTACAAATCAGCACATTTCCAGTCTGGAAGCAGACTTCCTCCGTTCTTATTCAGTGGCCATTCATTGTAAAACTAGCTTATGCTCCATCATGGACTTGTGGTAGACCACTCTATAATCTGTTAAAATAAACAAGTTGTGTTTGGTCAGCTCTCTCGCTGCTCTTTTCCTCAGCGCCTACTTGCTTCCCGTCTCCCGTTGAATGAGTGGAGTAGATTAGAGGCACACGGCTTGCCTTCTGGAAACACAAACCACCACCAAATGCTTTAATAAGACAGCTAACATGTAGTGGAAGGGGCGAGCTTTCTCATGACACTGCACAAAGCACCCTCTGCTGCACTTCCTGTGATGCACTGCCTATGAATGCATGCAGTGTTTTATATATGTATCAAGTGGCAGGACAAAGAATCGGTGTTATTGCATACAATCACAGTGGATGTTTTTGTAGAACAGGTAGAGATTTGAGCAATAGGAACCTGTCACTACAAAAATATGCATGCTGTGGGGAGGGGCGCTTTGGATTACCATGACTCAGATGGCCTAAAGCTGGACAGGAGACCTAAATGCCTAACAGCCCCCATGTGCGTGCAGATTACAATATGATGTGTGTTTCTGGTTTTGATAAAAATACTAAAAAGGTGTGCTGTCTTTCTGTTGTCATTTGGCTATAGGTCAGGGTGTGGCGCTACTTGAAAGGGAAGTCCAACGTCAACCGTGAAATTCTCCTGGATGGCGGCAACAAGGTGATGATCGGTGGCTTTGGCAACCCAGGGATCTGTGACAACCAGGTAGCCACGGGCGACACTCGCATTTTCTTTCTCAACCCTGCCCCGCAGTCCATGGGTCCGGAACACAAGAACGAACTTATGCTCAACTCAAGTCTGATGAGGATTACCCTGCGCAACCTGGAGGACGTGGAACATTGTGTGGAAGGTAAGCAACCAGTTTGTGTGAATGGATGTAATCCCATGTCCTGGACGGGATTCTAAAAAAGTCCCTTTAAAATGAAAAACATAGAATGGGGGATTAGTTATAACTTCATCGGGGCTTATTTTTGCTATTTAGGAAGTCAATTTGTTGTAACTTATTTTGTTATTGTGTGTCACCTGTGTGAAGTTCAGTGTAGGTTCCTGGATGTGGTTACTTACGGTAATTGTAAATCACTTAAAGCAGCAAGGATTTCATACTCCGCTGGCTTTTGAAATTACATTGCCTCAGGCTCTGAATTCAAAGTTTCCCAGAACTCCATGAAACAAGGACACCTGAGTCATTTCAGAAGCTTTGTTGCCACGGTGAAGCTCCAGCCTTTCTTAGCGTAGCCCTGAAATGGGTGTGTCTGATGAACACCTTAAGGACATGGCCTGAGTGGTTAAGAGAGGATTCCCGACCTTTGCACCTTGGAGCTGGGCCATTTTATGAAGTCAGCGGTGAAACAGCTTAACACTTACATGCACACAACATGTGACGTGGGAGCTTTGCGTGGGTGACACAGGTTCCCACACTTTTTTTTACAACTGACTCGCAGGTTCCTGCCATTTTAACTTTGCTGTAAAAGAAACACAACATTACTCTTTAACTACACAGAGACAAAGACTACAACAACAGAAGCAGGCAGTGAATGGAGGGATCAGACTTGCCCACACATGAAAAATGCTTTGAAAATAGATTTCAAAGAGCTTTTGAAATCTGGTAGGAAAAAAAGTAAAGATGAGTGATGTGCTCTAAATATTGTTTTTATTTATTCTATTGATTTTGGTACCAAGTCTCAGCATGAAAAGAGTTAATTAAACACTTTTATTCCTCTGAGTCCTTTTTTGGATGTGAAGTCATTTGTCAGACTCTTATGAGTTCAACCATACAGCCATGACTAATAAATCTCAGCATCTACTGTGACTGTGAGACTGTAGCAGCCTGTGCCCCCATGCCAGTAAACAGTGAGCTTGCTGTTTAACTTTTACTGGTGCTTGACAATGTTGGCAGCTGTTCAAAGTTTGAATCTAACACTTAGACCGGCCGGGAACACCAGGGGGAAATGAATCAGAGCTCCAATCACCTTGCTGTAGGCTTTCTGGGGCAATCACTGTTGTTCAGAGTTGTGGTGTCTATATTCTGGGTACTTTCCTCCGAACAGTTCAGGGTGGCAGGATGTTCCAATGGATGGAGCTTGTTTGCAGTGTTAAGTTGCATTTGGCACACAGATAAAACTTCTTCTGTTTGTCTGTCCAGGCACGAAACACTGCACTGCTAACCTTTTTATTCAGTCCCCTTT
>JAPZDY010000002.1:5822224-5835700 GCA_029783645.1 Ctenochaetus hawaiiensis
TTATTCAGTCCCCTTTTCTTCCTCTTGGACTCCTGTTGTGGAGAGGGGAGTTTCTTGGCTCTGACAAACTGTCTAGAATGTGCCCTTTTTCTTTCAGGGCTTTGTATTTGAAGAGGGTTTACTTCATATAACCTGATTTTCTCATATCACCTTACAGTCCAGGGAATATTGGTAAGGAAATACTTAAAGAAGTCATCAGGCAAAAGTTAGACGGAAATCATCATTTAAGACTTATAAATGTTTTCCTGAGAAGGATCTGGAGCTTCTATTACACTGACTGTCCAATATGTAATATCCTGGGACAATTAGGTCAGATTTATCTCAACCATGAAATCTGTAATTGTTTTATGGGTAGTGAAAATGGCCCTTATAATTACCTGGCATGCCTCGCTCCAGTAGAGCGGTGGTCAACTGCATGTTGGGTGAGGAGGACCAGGATAAAATAATAGAATGAAATTGAGTTGAATTATTATGATTTATGATTTAGAAGTTAAGCAAGAGTTTGCTAAAGCTTTTGTGCAGACCTTTATTTCACCAATGCTCAACTTGCATTTTGCAAACTAAACATTTTTTCATCAGTTGCTTTCACTGTTGTTGTTTATGATTCATAAAACTTGCAGCATGATTAGTGTGAACCTTCTTTTTGGTTTCTCATGGGGAGCAAAGCCAAAAAAAAAAAATATCTGAGAACCGCTGCGGTAGAGAGTGAGTTTTGCAGCTTGTTCCAGTGCAGAGTTTTAATTAAGACAGTCAAGTCAGATCCCATCCATTCTGTGCAACCATCACCTCCGGAGACTGTGGGATGTCAGTGCAGTGGGACAAGACTCTACCTGCCGCAGCACTCATTGTACCCTCCTCTGCTTTCTCCTCATTCTTGACATTTTCGATAGCTAGGATAGACTCAGGAATGCCTGGCAGAGAGCTAGGTGGGGAGGCGTCCGAGGTGGAAGAAAAAAGGGCTTTGTGTGAGCTCCTTCCCACCAAGAGTCCTGAAAAGGACACAGACAAGAGGGAAAGTAAGATGAGTGATGTAGAACGAAGTCAAACAGAGGTATTTTTTTGTACGTGTGTGGACGTGGGACATGAGGGATGTTGTGTTTGCTGTGGCATATTTGTAAGTGTGGATCAGAGCTGCGTGAAGATAGATGCCTTCAGGCTTTGTTTTTCACACTCTTTCCACTCCTGTGCTCTTCGCGTTGGGCGGTGGCACTTCAGGGCCACTCAGTCCATGTGTGTGATCACTTGGCTACAGGCTCACTTCTGCTACAGAGCTGCCCTCCCCAAAGGAGTGTTTACAAGAGCTCGGTAAACACTTGCAGTGCTTACCAGATCTAAAATGCTGTATGGCAACTGTGCAAAATAAAGTCTCCTTTTTTGTTTCCAGATGCCTTCTCTTTACATACATACATACATAGATGGTGTGTGTCAGTATACAGGCATTTCTCTCACTGAATCAAAGAAATAAAATTGAAATATGTATTATTCTTCAAATTAAAATGTACCACAGCTAAAAAATGGTAAATTTGCATCTTGTCTGTCCCGATAAGTAGAAAGCCTTTGGCAAAAAAATCTCTTCCTTTGGTCCTCAAGCTTTTATTCATTAAAATGAAACTGTAATCAATTGTTCTTTGCAGAGAGTTGACAGATAATGTGTCAGAATCAAACAGAAAAATGAAGGAAATAAAAGCGAAGTCATGCTTTGTAAAAGTGAATGAAACAAAAAGTAAAAAGTCAATTCAAGGCCCAACAGAACGTCTCATTCTCCAGATTTGAAAGAGTTGAGAAGATAAAAAAGTATGTGCTTTGTTTATTATCATTCCCATTTTGTCTTTTTTTTCCTCCCCTAAATGCTGTGTGTAAATGACAACACAGAGGGGGTTTGGAAAAGAGGAAGCCCTCTTGATGGAGAGGTGTTGAGCGTACAGAGAGATCTTATCGGGCTTGCTCTGTTTATCAGCTGCTTTTGTTTCAGCTCTTGATGACTTGATGCCAGAGTCTTTCCCTCAAGGCCCTCATGAAGAACAGCAACAAAGGGCTGTTTCTTCGCTCTGTCTTGATCTCTTCCTCCCCTTCCCTTTTTTTTATCGGTCTCTTTTTAGAGAGAGGAGAGATGAGCCAGTCAGAAGTCAGTGCATAGTCATGCAACAGCTGCATCAAATTTCTTTGTCCCTTTGTGCTGCATCTATTTAAATATGCAATACTGAGTGCAGCTAGTGTGCTTCACTAGTTGGACAATCAAAAGTCCTTGTGGGATGTTAATGAGTGGCATTTTTACTGCTCAACATACCACTGGCTCTTTATGATCTGTGTGTACAGCAGTCCAGAGGCTCACTGGTAATGGGGTTAGCCAGGCTTGCTGAGAACATGATGGGGGTCCTGATTTGCCGGCAGGTGGTCTGGCTTAATGATGGGCGAGCAGACAGTCCTGTGGAATGCTCCTCGGGGTGGGTGGGATGTGGGATGACTGTTTGAGCCCACCCCGCCTTCTCTTCTAGTGCTTCCTTCAGTGAATGAGCCGAGGCCTCACGGAAAACTTTGAGCTTTTTCCCCCACTGTTTGTGCAGGGAGGAGGCCCAGTGTTGGCTGGAATTCACAAGCTCTTACCTGGCTGCCTCCTCCCTCTGCACCTTCGTGATATATGTGGAGATAATGATTGAATGATGAGGGCAAGATGAAGCAGAGTGAACTGTTTTCAGTTTTTAGCCATGGTATCTGCTTGCAATTTTTCATAGCGTAGATGCCAAACATGCACACAGCAGCTGACTTCCTCATTTCAAATACAATTTAAGACTTGCTGGAAAATGCAGGGGTCACTTCACAGCTACAGTTAATTAGTGACTCAAAACCAAGGAAGATGCCATGGTGAGAGTATGTGAGTATGCCAGCCCAAGTTTTACTTCCAGATTTTTACAGCAGATGTGGCCAAATGACATGAGCTTGAATCCTAATGTATCTCATGCAACAATATGATGGTTCAGTATCCTCTCTCATTAAGTACATGATTATGAATGACGCCTTCTACCTGGTGTTAAGCCCCTGCTTGTTTTTCCTGAAGATTAATTTTGTTTCATACAAATGTAATCATTTCCTCTGAGTTTAGTGAAGGCGGTCTTTATTTCAAGCGAGGTGGTCCGCCTGTGCTATAAAACACTCTGGGAAATCTAGCAGCAGGTTTTCTGCCCTATAATTTAAATATCAGGCTCAACTACCACCTGTTCATGTTTTAATCTTACCCAGAAATTCTAGAAACAGATGAGAACATCACCACTGCACAGGGAAACATGACAAACCACCATATATTTGACTTTCACAGATATGAAAACATGTGGCTTGTGGGTAATTCCATAAGGGGAGATGGAGCTTATTTTATTGTGGCTCTGTAAAGTGTGTGAGAACACTACGCAGCCGCACCCAGGTGACTGAACTAAAGCACCAGGGTCTTTATCCAGTCCATGTCTGCACAGGCAGCCTTTTGTCTACAGGGGATCATGGGAAGTCAAGAGGAGTGACTTTAAGGATTGGATTTTTCTCAGGGTCCTTGAACGGATTAGGCTATGGTCTAAGATTGAGAGCTCATTTGCTTGCTGTAGAGCTTTTCTACAAAGGTGTCCCCTCGGTGAGTCTGTGTGCCCTATGTGGCTTATGTCAAAGCATTTATGCAGTGAAGTGGACAGAACCGGACAAATAGAAAGACTTGATGGGAGGCTTTGATGAAATAAGCAACAAAGGCTTGAAGGAAGAAACAAGACCAGTGGTCCCGTTTGCCAGCTAGCCCAGAGTCTCTAGAGTTATTGCACATTTTAGATTTTAATTAAAAATGCGGGAGAGAGCTGCTTGGCATAGCGATAAAGGACTCCGAAATGAAAATGCCATGAAAGATGGAGGAGAGCAAAGGAGGAACGGACCACTTAACCGCAGTCTGTTCACCTTGGCTTGCATCCCAGCGCAAACCGGGAGTGTATCACTGTCATGCTGATAAGAATCATAGATGGTATTGATTGTACGGAAAAACACCTACATGTAGTGACATGCCTGTCACTTCAGTGAGATGTTAACATGCCCACAGTGTACACACAGACATACTGTGTAACTTCAAGCCTGTCAAAATATACTTTAAATCTTACGAAAAAGCTGTCTAACTTTATTGTTGTAATTTATTAGGTCTTGCTTGCTCGATGGAACGAGAGATGATTTCATGTGTTTTATTTGTAAAACATCAATGTAATTTCTCTTTATAGCACTAAAACCTGCTGCTTCTTAGCTTACTACCCTAAGGGCAAAAAAAATCTTGATGCTTCCTCTGCGAAAGTTAAGAACATGACTTTGCTATGCAGAACACAATCACCTGCAGGAGGTTTTATAAACTTGATTTGCACAAGGTCACCAACATGGCTACATTCTCCTGCTTTGGTCCAAAGATTGCTTCTTTGTTACAATTTCAGACGCATCATGGTCATCTAGTGAGCAGTTTGGTAGTGGAGCTGAAAGTCTTTTACACACAGTGTTTTTTTGAGGCTCTTGAAATTGAAAAGAAGAGCTTAAGATAGTTGGTGTCAAAGTCCCAGTTAAGCTCTTCTTTAGTTTGGGAACAGGAAAGTGGAACTGACCTGGGAGACTTTGGGCAGAGACTTGGATGTACAGTGACCCGGAAAACCTCCTTCTTCTATCCCAGACATAAAGAGCTCAGAGCAGCAGTCTGCATGAGATCTGGGCTCCCTCTGGGGAACTGGATCCGTGACAAAATTCTTGCTCCAAGACTGCATTTCTGAAGCAGGGCAGCAGCTGTGGCAAGTGTGGCTACTTACTGTCAACACGCCAAAAACATCAGGTTTAGAGAGAAGGGGTTTTTGGTGGGACACAAGGGGGAAAGCAGAAGCCCTAATGTGATTTAGATTTAGGTCAGCCCAGCTGTCACTCCAGAGCGGCTCACATCAAGAGAAATTGAGGGAAGAAAATGAAAAATGTTTTTTTTGGCCCCGTAACTTCTTTTTGTTAGCAGATACATAATGGAACTTTTCAGAAAAAACTTTTCCTTTGGAAATAGTTTGAAAGACTATAACCTTTCACTAAGCGTTCTTGTTAAACAGTATTAAAATCTACTTTTAATAGAAATCAGATAATTAAACATTCCCAGCAAAGTGCCTTCACTCAGCTGTCTCCAGATTGGTGTGTTTCACTCCAGAATTATGCATCCAGCATCTACTAGCAGTGTTTAAGATGCTGGGATCTTTTTCTTAGAGTGATCTTCTTTACATTATATCAGTGTTGCTTTTTCATTGATGAGTCATCATTTATTTGAGAGTGTCAGACCCATATTTGTTCAAAACAGGAAAAAGTCGGTAATCCCACTCTGTTGCCTTCTGGTTGTGGTTTAGAGATGCACTGACCCAAAGCTGGTGAATTAGACCTATCATGTTCACTGTTGTCTCATGGTTCTGCACTTGTTACATATCACCATCAATGGCAATGAGGCTAATTATGTTATGTTGCAATCCTTGTTTCCAGGCTTCTCTGGCTTTGTCTGAACTGGGCTAAATGTCTGATGTTTAACTTTGTTTCCATTAAACCTCAGCTCTGACAACCTCTGTTTAACCACCCACATAACACCCAAGTGTAACAGTTGAATGTCTCTCAGTACTTATATGCTGCTGGAACCAACTTCGCTCTTCTGGCTTTCCTCCAGATTTTAGTCTCTGGCTGCAGGAATTTGCTCCCATTTAGGCACAGGAGCTAAGGCTGTCTCGATCATGACATTTATATTAATGATTAATTGCCATAGAATTAATTTTGATTCACAATTTAATCTTTTTGCTGTTCACTTTAGGCTACTAATGTAGTATAAGGCTTGTATTAAGGCAAATTATAATGGACCTAATAGAAAATTGGTAGCAGAAAAAGAAAAGTGATTTATGTTTCCATTCACCAATATTATGCAAATATTAGAAGTTAAGTGCTTTGAGATGAACAGTTAGTGGCACTAATTCTCTACTGAGATTTCACAAGACCGTAGCAGAAGAATGGGTGCAATGAGATGCCTTCAAAGAGCTCGAGTCGAACCTCAAGAAGCGATGTGGATATAGTGATAGAAATAACACATTTAGTCTCATTCAGCCTTTTTGTGAAGGTGAATGCAAACAATTCTACAAATTGTTATTGTTGGTATTGGAATTGTGGTATCTAATTGCTGTAACAGTTGAATGTTTGGTTAATACAAATCACGTGCAAGAATGTTGCTGTTGCTAAAACCTACTTTCAGTTTGCATTGCCTGATGTTAACACTATATGTATTACAGTGTTGCACACACAGGAAGTAGGGGAGACTTGACAGTTGGTGGTCCCATGTTCATAAACAAAACACGGGATGTACAGGCTTTTCCCGTGCTGCTTTGCCCCTCAGACAACAGTCCAGTCTCTGTTACTTCCTTGTCTTTCCTTCATCCGCCACTTTGCTTACAGAATGTCGTGGTGAAATCAGCATCCTTCTATTTTTCTTCCTACATTCAGTTGTCATCTTAAATCTTGACTCCAAATTCTGATGATGACTTGCACATGCTCCTGTCAGTCATCATGTGAATGTGGACGGGTCCCATGCCAACAACATGGTTTGATCGGCTTCCGCTCTTTCTATTAAGCAAATGTTGTAGCAGGCTGGACTGATATGTGATAGTGTAACCAATCACACTTTAACACACTGATTTTTAAGTTGTCCTACCTCTCTGTGCTCCTGCCTGCTTCTCTTCTCTGTTCTCACACTGGTCATCCTCCTGCTTCCAGTGTTCCCATCTCACAGCGGTTCCTCCTGTAATTAGACTGGAATCTCATGCCCTGTAAAACTGTCATAGTCCTAACAACCAGGTGCACTTTGTGCAGACGTGACACCAGCCTCTGACCTAATCCCATTTACCTCTCTGCATCTCCCCTGGCCTCTTCAAGAACCAACAGAGGTGAAGACTTAAGATAATGAAAATAAATATGATGAGGTGAAATTATTGAACCTCTGTAACTTGCTCCTCCTCCTCATCTGCTTAACAACTTGGGCCACAATATAATAGCAGCTACTAGCATAGGACACTTGAATTTCTGACTGGCAGAGTAGTTGCTTGGTGGGTAATGAAGGCATCTAGTTTTAACTTGAAAGATTAATGCACAGATTAACTCTGATATGTCTGATTCTGCTGGTTTTGTTTTTTATTTCTGTTTCTATTAATCAAAACATTTTGATAGGAAACCTTTGGTACAAATCAGTGAGCTGTTCTGGGGATTAAATTAAGAAAAAAGTCTAGCACTGTGGAAGTTTGATGCCATCCAAAATGTTAGAGTTTCCTCTGTATTCTTGAGTTGTGAAGTTTGTTATATGTATCTCTTCTGACAAAACCCTGAGGATGACAACTCTCCTGAGAGATGAAACCTCTGAGGAATTTTCCCCCCTCTCTCCCTCTCTCTCACCCTCTCTGCTTGGCCTCCAGGCTGACAGATTTGTCAGGCTGGAGGGAGGCACTCGGCCTGCCCCTGTTGTTTTAGCCAACAATGGCAAGGACGTGATGGCTTTCAGAGACAAACAGAGATATCTGGCAGAGGATGTCTCACTAACTTGAGCATGTATCTGTACACACACACGCACTCACACACACATACTCACCTACAGCCTTAGACACAGACACATACTTCGCTATCTTCCAATCAGAAAGAGAGATAACGCAGTATGTGACGCTGTAACTGACCCGCTCGCTGCACTGTTATTGCTTTCAACAATGAACTGTGTCCTAAGAAATGAAAGACTGACATTTCTACTTCGCAGGGATACAGAAGTCCACAGAGAAAATAGATTGCTCCCAAAGGATTTTGTGGTTAGGATATCAGTTCTACTTTACCACATAAACCACTTGTTTGTTTGAAATGAGCAAATAGCATCAATATTATGTGTAGCTAAAACAATTTGAATAGAGATAAGAAGACCAACAGTGGCAACCAGTGGCAACAATTCTGGATCTTCTTATACCTGCTATTTGTCTTATGGTGAACCATTTATAGAAATTGTATGGACATTGTTTTGGACACTAAATGGACTGCAACGACAAAATTATACCAAGTGTTATGATAATGATGTAGTATAAGCTCACTGCATTTAGTAGTCTGAGTCTAATAATGTAAAATATTGTGCCTGAATTTATCAGGAGGCAGAGGAACTTGAGATGAATCTGATGAAGCTAGTAGTAGCAGTTAAAAGCTTAGAAACAAGTGTGTTGTATGCAACATTTTGCACAGCAAATAACATCATCATGCAGTAGGTTGTGGACAATTCAAGGACCCGTAATGGAAACACTGTAGGCTCTCAGACATGTGGAGCAAAAACAAGTGCATGCTTAGCATTGATGGATTCATTGTACTTTAGCACCGTCGAGCTCCTCAGTGTTTTTTTTGGCACTGTATATCCTGTAGAACCCATTTTGTTCACATTTTAAGGGATAAAGTGCAACTAGGAGAGGAGGGAAAATGGCTCTGCAGTTCAGAAAGTGTGATCGTTAATATAACAGAGAGAAAGGAAAGAGAGGCTCAGTCCAAGATTAAAGAGTGTGAGTGATGAATAGTCAGAAACAGCCACAGAAGGGCACATTGGAACAGGAAAGAAGTAAGGGAAAGAAGGAAAATAATGTGAAAAGTTCGAACAGGAAGAGTGAAGGTAGAAAAAGAGAAAAAACACAAGGTTTAGATCAAACTTGTAGTTAGTAAACTAAATCGGAAAGGATATTAGAAAACATGATTATGGGAATGAGGTGCGAGATATGCCTCTATTGTTCTAATGTTGTGTCTCAAAAACTGGGCTGGAAGCATTGGCTGGACATGGCTGGAGGTCAGTCAAAATAAAATGTTCTTCTGGAATTTGTGTCCTTTTAATGGCTCTCTTTTTCTCACCAGCAGCTCCATGTAGCCAGGAACATGAAAGAATAATTAAAAATGCAACATTTATTCGGTATTGTCACTATGCTGGAACGGGAAACATGCTTGTAACGAGTGCTGCAGGGCAGCTTTTGGCGTTTTCCATCAGAAGCATGGTGCCTCGGAGAGGCTTGGCCTGAGGGAACAAAGTTCTATCACAGACTGAGCTGTTGCCAGAGGTAAAGCCCTGATCCGCCTTTCTGCGAGTTCCTCCTTCTTGTCACTCTGCAATCTCTTGTACTCCATTGCCTAGACACGGTGGCCTTATTACCATACAGCACTGTCAGCCATTTTAAAATGCCCCCAATCCTCTTGTGACCATGAGAGTAACGGCAACGACTCTCAGAGAGATGATTTTTTTCTCTCCTGTGCTGTGAGTGGGTAGAGGCATGCCCTGGAAGAGCACTTGAAGCAGACATGTTTGAGAGGGCTCTTACAGAAATATATGAGCACTGAGATGGATGGAGGCGTTGGATGTGGAGAGTTTGGGTTTGCACTCTTCTAGTTTTTCAACAGGCTATGTGGTCTGCTTGGACAGCTTGTCAAAAAGAGACTAGCGTAGATAAATAAGGCCTTCCTTTTCTGGCTGTGCTCAACAGGGCAAACTTCTACCTGGTTGCCAGTGCACTGCAGTGTTTCTTTGCAAGTGACAAAACAACATTAATCTTTCATGGCCGTATATTAGCTAGTAATGAAGGTTTGGAGACACACAGCAACCCTGTGTCCTGAGAGATGAGTTAATATGCAGTTGGTTTAAGTTCTATGGCAAAGTTTTGCACAAATCAGCGACGGTTTGGTGTATAAAGGGCAAGAACCTGGCTATTGTCATACAGCTGATCCTGACACTTTGGTTCAGGCTTCAGTTACAAAGAGTAGATATTGTTGAGAAAACAAATGAAATATGTTGATATTGAATTAATTTTTGTTATGATAATAAAAAAGAGCTTTATGTATTTTGCTAAAAAATAATGAAATCACACTACGTGTCCAACAAAAGCTCAAACAGAGATTTTGTTTCTGTAAATTTAAGAGACAGATGAGCAAACAGCTGCCTGAGGAATCCCAAAGATCTTACAACAGGTTAATTGATTAGGTTTTCTGCAGACCCATAAAAGCTCACTGGGCAGGTGAACTGACTGTTCTGTCTGAAATATGTCTTAGCTGATATAAAATATGTTTATGATGATAATTTTCACCAACTTTTTTAAGTAGCTCCAACAGCAAATCGGATCCACCGGATCTGTTTCACATCCCAAGAAAATTATTCACGGTTATTTATGATGCCACAAGTTTTGGATCCTGTGCTCTTGACTACCTTGGGGTCAACAGTGCAGTAAAGCACAGGACATGTTCCAGCGTGCAAACCCAAATGTATTCAGTAAATGAGCAAATGCAATATGTCATGTGTGTTGTTGGCTCCCTGCAAATATTTGCCTCTGCTTTGTCTCAGATGAATGGAGTGAATGTCTAAAGGGGCTCTGAAGGTTGAGCAAATCCATCTTTGGGTTGGTTTGAACTGATTATGGATTTCTGTACGTCTTGTATAGACTTTTTCAGGAAGTACAGCAAAGTCTTCTGGATATAATGAAAAAAATTGGTTAGGACTGTGAGCAATAGCTTTATATCTCTGACAAACGTTCAGGAATCCATCCAAAACAGATAAAACTTCTTTTTCAACATGCACCCACCTGACGATGATCAGGCTCCAGATACAAATTTCCCACTGGAAATCCCCCGGGTCCTTTTTTTCACCGGATGACTTCCAGGGCCTCACTCTGACCTCGGCAGGGTTCAGGCTTGTGCTTGACTCTCCAATCGATCTCCAGACATCCCCATCCAGGTAAACGAGGGAAGAGTGAAAGGGGACAGGTCAGCCTCCAGTTAGCCTTTACCTGAGGCCAGAGGGAGTGTGAATGGGTGGGGGTTAAATAAGGGTCAAACACGTTCACACCACCCAAAGAAACCCCTGACACATTCCTAGAGGAAGTATCAGTCAGAAATCCACATTCTTTTCCAACTAGGAAGCAACTGCTGAGACTTATGATGAATCTGTTTCATGAGGCTTGTTGACTTTTATCTTTGTGAGCATTTTAAAAGTTCAAATGAAAGCTCATCACTTGGCTGGCCCTTGACTATTTGAGCTTAACAAATTTGCTGTATTTAAATAAGGATATATGTGTGTATGTGTGTGTGCATGCTCTTGCCCTTAAGTCCATCCACCCCCTTCCTTTATTGGTTTGAAAGTGGTGCATTTGTTGTTCCCACTCCGGCCAAATCTATTTCTTTTTTCTCTCTGTGTGTCACTCTTAAACACACTGTTGTTCTGCATCTCTGTCTCTCTCTCTCTGTCTCTCAGTATGGCTCGCTCTTTCTCTGCTCAGCCGGTGCAGATTGAACTTGCTGGTTAAGATGCTGGCAGAATCTTGATCAGCTCCAATTTACATGTAGACAATAGTAGGAGTTGAGAGGCAGTTTCTCTCTTCTTTTGCCTTTAATTTCCCCTCCTTGAACCCCCTATTCCTCTTCCTTGTCCTCCTTTCTGCTTCTGTGACTTTGCCAGCAGCCCCCCCCCCCATTGTGTTTTTTGGGAGATGGGTGTCTTGAATGAGAGAAGGAGCCTCTTCAACAGTAGACTAAACTGAATGTTTCTGGACTTCATCTGTGTTTCTGACGACAGTGCCCTCTTGATAATAAACTCCACACATCGGTCAACACGCACAGACACAAAGACACACACACACACACACACACACACACACATTGTCGTGTTAACGCCTTAAACAAGCTTTTGATGGTACCCTTCTGTCAGGCCGTCTGCCCATAATTTCTCGACGGCAACGTGCATACGCTACCGTCAATTAACATAAGCTTCATTTGGCATCATTTCTCGTGTCATACATCGCAAATCAAATACTGATCCTCTTTGACAGAATACAGCCTGACAAATAACAGGCTGCTCTGTGCACAAGCATAAAGCATCTCAGATTTGACTAAGTGCCGCAAACTAAAACTGACTTGGCATAATAATTGCTGTTTAGACTAATTGTATGGAGGAGGACAGCTATGTGCAAAAGCCTGTCTGGGTGCACTTACACTGTAAAAAAAACAATCTGTATTCCAAGTAAGTCCATATTAAGTCATATTTGCCGAAAGTTTTCATTTAAAAGGAGAATCACTTGGATATGAACATGCAGTGTTCAGATGTAGCACATTATTTGGTGATACATACATGTTTGCTTTAAACAGTCACTAATAATGTTCAATCAGCAGGCTGACTACTTGTTTAACTACAACGTCATGTTTCTGGGCTCAGTAACAAAGTGAGGTAATGAATGCTTAAACTGTACAGTTATAAGCAAAGAAATGCAGTTAATTCTAAAATGAGTAATAAGTCCCGGGTGATGGATTATATTTTTTAAGGAACTTGCTGAAACTGTAAATATCTAAAGGTGTGTGGCACAGCTTGTGGTGTTCTGTTGTAACTGATACACGGATCAGGAGCAACTAAGCTTATTAGAGGGAAAGTCCAAAACAAACAAATGAAGGGCAGACCATTATATCACCCTGCAAACCACCGAAAAAACATATTTAGTTTGGTATTTGCTTGATTTGGCCTGAGAATGAGATTTTTTTGCTGTTTTGTCTGTCTGTAGGCTGTAGAGTGAGTCATTTAACTTAAGGCAAAAAAAAAAAAAAAATGTCAGCAACTGTGAAAAAAAGGTTGAGTCTGGTGTTGCTTTGGGAGGGTAACGATCTTGCTGATTATCCAAAGAGGGTGTTGCCCTAGATTCAACCTCTTTTGGCTAACCATGACCTGGATGGCTGAGAATCCTCACAGAAACCTTGCTGACTGCAGCTCAGTTAAGAAATGAAGAAATGCCAAGAAACTGACATCATTCAACTTGATTCGAAGTAGTTGGTGTGGTTTTAAGAATGCCTGCAAAAAAGAAGGTATTTATGGCACAAAGAAATCCATCAAACAGCAGGAATTTGAAATTTAAAAGAGAACTTTGGTGTTGAACAACTGAATGCAAAAAATGGTAAATTATACAGTTCCGTGACATTTGAAGCCTGATAAGTAATTAAATAATTAAATAATCATAAGATAAAGGAGGGGTGGACACAAAGTCTTCAGTCCGTGGGCTACAAGGTGTCCAGTCTCAGAGTTTACAGTTGGTGGATTACCTGCAGTCAGTCATGCCTGTTGTGTTTTGGATTTGCTCGCTTTGGCTCCGCCGTCACCCTTTTGAAAGAAGCCGAAATAAGATCCACCGTGCAAATCATCTGGTTGATTTGAGATGAAGCGACGACATTCCCGACACTTCATCACCTCCCCACTGCGGATAACTAGTCTGAAGTTTATTAGAGAGCCTCTTTCCCTAGAGTGCCCTTTCTCCATTTTAGCTTTACTAATGGAACTATGTGAGGTGTGATGACACTGAGAAACGTCCTGACTCTGTGCGTCTTAGGCTACGTTCACACTGCAGGGCTTAATGCTCAATTCGGATTTTTTTGTGAAATCCGATTTTTTTGCGAGTG
>JAPZDY010000002.1:5835928-5877984 GCA_029783645.1 Ctenochaetus hawaiiensis
CTTGGGGTGTGGAGGCTGGGGGGGAGGGGGGGCAGCCTTTGTTGTTGACTTCTTGTCTTTTTGAACCCTCCCCTCCCAACCACCTGTCCTCCATCAGCCGATTATCAAAAGCTCAGATGCTGAGCTCAGCGTTCACACCTACCTGCTCCGGACTTTAAATATCACACAGGCTGTTCTCTCCTTTCTCTTCTTATGAGATGAGTGGTGGCAAAGACTATTTTTGGAAGAGAAGGTTAATAAAAAGAATGACCTCCCCAAGTTGTGCGCCACCTCGGAGCAGCAGCCTCAAGTTCAGGAGGAACGAGGAACTGATGGGAGGAGAAAGGATTAAGAAGAGGGACCATGGCGGCTTCGAAGAATCAGGGTATTGTTGCGGCCAGGTCTTTAAAGCGTAAAGAGAGTTTTGGAAGAGGGGTGTTTCACTGAGGTATACTTCTGTCCTCGCTCTCTGTCACACACACACAGAAACACAGTATTTAAGTTGCTAACATTGTGTTTTTCTGGAGTCGACAATGTCAGACTGTCGTTCTACACTCTCCTTCCATTTTGCCTTTATGTTCAGACAAGGATGAAAAGGGTTTAAGTGCACAGACAGACAGACAGACAGACATATTATTTATGAGGGGCACAAATTAGTTCTGTAACTCCAAAACCACATTCATAACCCTCTTGATATTATAGCCTTTGGGGTAATTAACAGGTTTCTTCTTCATTATAGAGTCTTTGCTGTAGTGCTTTTCAAACTGCACTTGTCAATCAAGTGTCGTCAGCACTGTACCTTTCATTTTCACTCTAACATTTAACTTGGCTGTTTTAATTATTAATGTTTTCTTTATATATTCAGCCTTCGTGGTCGGGCTGAAGTAGCTGCCCGGATTCCTAAAAAACAGGTCAGTCATCCTGGATTTGTGCTGGGAGAGTCAGAAAGACCCACACACTTGCACTCACCCAAGCACACTTCATCCTGCCCATTCCGGGTTAGAGAGACAGGTTCTCATGTCGGCAGATTATTCACGGGGATTTCGTTCTAAATGAGGTGAAATTATTGCTCTCTGTGAAGCGGGTCTTTCAGAAGTCACTGCCAGGGCTCGAGCTGCTCCTTTTTGTTCTGCTTCTCTTTGTTAGCCTGCATGGCAGAGTAACCTGACCCCGGACGTGACAGACGCTCCACTCAGAGGAAGATACATTTTTAGCTGTGACTTTAAGCTGCAAGGGACATTTTTTTATTCTGGTGTCGGTGTGCACTTGGCTGTGCACTGCTGTCAAAGACTTGCTTTATGGAGGAAAATTTCTCTTAATCTGCAGCTTTTTCACTATTTTTCTTTCTTGTCCAAATACTTGACTCTCATGTTGATGCTTCATATTCACACCGACTGACTTTGAAAAATCACATATGCACATGTATGTTTATAACATTGTGATTATGATTGGAGCTTGAAGTTTTTAGTGATCAAATTAATGACGAAAAACTTAGCCAATGAGTTAATTGGTGTAAAAGTTAAGTACATTTGTGTATCTTAAGTCCTCTGTTTCTTAAATGTGATGGTTTGCTGCTTTTCCTTTTGATGGAACTTTTTAAAGAGGTCATGTTGGGTTCTGAGACGTCAACATTTTCCTCTCATTTGGTTAATCAATCACCTTGCATCAGTGTGTTTTAAGATGGATTAAAGGCACATTGCCAACTGGTGTCTAAACTTGGAAACCAGGAGGAATGACATTTCCCAGTGAGCACAACTTAACACTCATTTCCCACATTCTTCACCAAGTCCTTAGAGGAAAAGGTTGCGTGTTGCTGTTGCGTAGCTCTGGGTATTTGCTCTTTCCATGCTTGGCTGTCTGCCTCGCTGTGGCCTGTGAGCGTGTGGAAGTCCTTGTGTGGTCACTCAGTCGTGCTGTAAATGCCTGCATACGCAAACAACATGCCACTTTGAAGTCTCCACTGCAAGTTTATTCAACATTTGAGGACAGTCAATTGAGACGGGACTGTATGTGTGTTTTTGTGTGTGTGTGTGCAGGGCTTTGTGCTTGTGCAGCCTGTCACCGGGAAATACACACAATCTCAGCTCCTGCTCCTCTCCTTTCAAACTCTCCTCCTCCTCCTCGGTCGTCCTTCAGGTCTCCTCCCAACCTCCAAGTCATCTGCAAACATTGTTAACATACATGATGTGATGACTGTCGGCCTCTCCCACAAGGCAGCGAAGGATGTCTGTGCAGGAATATTATCAGTTTTCAGTACACGTTCAGTCATTTAGACGACTTCAGCTGAATGACGGCCAAATGCAAACATCCCAGTTCATTTTTTTCCATTCCACATTTATCCACTTGCTTCATTCCTTTCCAGCTCGTGTGTGTCCTGTTCTGCTCTGTCGCTCACCGAGGACAGAAGCCTGAAGGGGAATCATGGGGAGTGTTTGTGGGCCAGAGCCAAGCTGCATGGAGCTCTTCTCTAACTGGGGGAAGGGGGTGGGGTAGCTGTAGTTGGGGGTCCTTTGCTGCTGTTTGGCCTGCCCTTTTGTCTCCCTAATGACCTGGCCGCGTAAAGTTAGCCGCTCTATTCAGGAGGCATTAAGGGTCATTTTACCTGACGACTGCCATTTCCCCATCAGAAGCCTGGGGGAGGGGAGATGTTTGAAAAGCTCCTCTCCACTGGGAAACCAATGTGCCCTTTGCAGAACAGTGTTAAGCAACCATTTTTTACTTTATTACAGTTTTTAAGAATGTAGTAGTAAAAGAAAGACATGTCAATGCACTGTTTAATGTGATACTGTCGCACTTGTTGCTCCTTTTGAGGACCTTTATTTTATCTGCCGCCCTGCACATGGAGGTCAGAGGTCAGGGTTTAGTTGTGTCACATCCATCCTGAAGCTGGTGGGGATTCACTAGCTTGCTTTAAAAGACTTCAGGAGGAGATACTTGCTGACACAAATGCTTGAGCCTGGATTCCCCAACCGATCTTTGTCAGTCATGTTTCCTGGTCTTCTGTGAAATCGCCGAAGCGCCATTTTGGAGGTATTGTTCAGTAAATGGTGCTGTGAAAGTAACCAGAGCAGTAGAGTTAAGAGATTTCCCATAAGTTAACCAGCCCATTACATCGTAAGATTGGAGTAGCAGAAATAAACTCAGAGGATACTGAGCAGAGACAAAGTCCTTTAGGATGCCAGAAACCATTATTTGACTGAATGTTCATCTCTTAGTGACTTTTTTATCAACAAAACTTGACAGCAAAAATGCAGAGTCTCTCTGATCTCACATTGCTACCTCCATCTTCATACTTGTACCTGCCAACTTGTTTCTGGTATCATCTGCATAGATTTCACCAATGACTGGACGCAGGATCTGTTTACATTTCAGCAAGGGCCTGCAACAACTCAGACCTTACGGCAAAGGAGGCTTCCTGTAAGCTAGGAAATATGTGCTCAGTACAGCAGCCTTCACTCTCATTCAACTTCACATACAATTAAAGCAAGATATGACAAATACATGACAGGTTTAGGCTGTAATGGTGACATCAGACTCATGTTTTACTTTATCAATACTTTTGTAATCCATGCAGTACATTTTTCTGACAATGCTTTACCTTATAGATGAAACATTTCTCAATTTTGACTGTGTTTTGAAACATTAGACCAGCTGTCTTAGTTTTTCCTCACGCTTAAACAAAAGAGGAATATATGTCAGAGTCTGATTGAGGGCAGACTTGGTGTGCTGCTCAGTATCCTCTTCTTTTGAAATCTAGATTTTTTTAATATATGACTTTTACCCCGAAAGGTTTCACATCAGTTTTGCTATAAATGCTCACAAAGATACATTGAAAGCATTGGTTGTGTTTCAGATTTTGAACGTTTCCTTATCAATCATGTGTAATCAACTTGCAGGGACATTTATGAAACAAATGGACAGGCAGAGAAACATGGAGCTTTCAGAGTCCTGGCAGCAGCCCAGAAAGACATTGAATCTATTTTAGTCAGCCCACTTAAACATATTGATTCACCCTCTATAAAATGCCTCAGATTATCTTTGAAGTTACTCAGCTTTCTCATTGTGCATTGAACTGGCAGGCAGATGCAGTGTCGGGGTGCAAACAGAGACTGAAGTCTGAATTTAGAATAAGCAAACTTTGAACCTTCCTGAAAACACAAGGTTACGTAAATCAAAATTGGCATCAACCTCACCTGATTAACAGAGCAGGATCACCTGTCTCTGTCAAGTCACTGTGTTTAGAGTTCAGTCCAGCTTTTTTAATTGATTTGTCTCTGAGCATGAACCAAAAAGGTCATTCTTAAACTAGACAGAGAGAGATACAAATGAGCATGGGCTGCACTTCTATAGAAATGTTTTTTATGACGCTACAATGCAGAACCATGGACAATGTGAAGATGCTGCAGAGTGTAAAAATGTTTCAGTTTGTGTTTTTGAGCACATAGTGTAAAATAAGGTTATTGGGAACACTAATGCAGTACAAAAAACCCCTAAAAACTGTAATCAAACCATCACCTTGACTTAGTTATCCATAATGATGTGTTTATTATGGCCACATAAATGTACTGAGTGAGGGTCCAGGCACTAGCTCAAGCCTCCTTATTAGCATTCGGTTGCCAACTTGTGGTTAAATGCTCTAGTACCTGCTCGGTTGCTAAGGAATTGGCACTTATGTAATGAAATGCCCATCGCTGACGGGGGCACTTGATTGTGCTGAGACTGAGAGAGTGGGGCCAAGTGAGAGGGGAATGGGAACCGGAGCGAGGGAGGGAGCTGGGGATGGGCCCGAGCGAACATTAAACACATGAGGAACTGGAGGAGAATAAGGAGCCAGGCTGCTGCTGGCACACATCCATCACCTGAGGGAGGGTCTGACTCTTCCGCTTACAAAGTCATGTACTCTCTCCACAAGTTTCAGCTCTCAAGAATATAAAGAAGGGCAAGCTGAAGAGGCAAAAATCTGAACTTCGATTTTTTTATAAAAAGTTTGGTTTATGCATATTAGAAATCAGACCAGCAGTGATGGACAAAACTGATAATTCTGACTGAGATCTGGCAAAGCAAAGATATCACTGCAGCACGAGCGGTCAGTTGATCAGAGTTTCCAGGTCGCAGCAGCAATGAAAGAGGGACCAAAATTGTGCTAAAAAAAGATATGTTTCTAAGTTACATAAATCTGTCCTTCACATAAATAAACCTATATTCCAGTGTGGGTCAATTTGATCCATCAGACTGTCATTTTAAAAGAACATCTTATTGTTTGCTTATCTTGTTGTTTCCATGCTCTGCTTTTCATCTCCTCCCATACTTTCTTTCAGTCATGGGTATTAAAAGCTGCATGCTCATTATCTTATGGCTCCTACATCACCTTCAGGCCTCCCTCAATCTGTGACCTTTGCTCTTCCTTTTTGACCTCTGTCCTCAGGTACTTCCCAGTGTTGTCCTGACCTCCGTGTGATGCATCAACTATGCTTTAAAAACTAACCAGACATAACAGGACTTCTCTGTATGTCTCCTGCCCACTTTTTTATTCTTAACCGCTTCTCTGGACACTTGACAGGCAGGTTGCAGTCTTTGATTGTGTTCCTGCAATAAGTAACAGCTCAGGTTAACAAAGAACCTGAGGAGGCTATTTAGTGGAGTATTTGCCCCACTGTTGACTTTTGGACATTTCTCAAATTCCTTCCTCCATTCATGTTTTGTGTGTGTGTCGTTACGTGTCAGTGCACAACTGGCCTTGTCCTGGTGTAACTTCCAACTATATAGTGTATCCTGAACTCAGATATAATGAGAGCATCATCCTGCTGCAGTTAACGCTTGTTGTCATTACATCAGTTAGACATGTGACTTCCCATAATGTTGTTCGAGAACCTTTGTATGTCTACAGATCGTCTTTTTGTCCGACCAACAAGCTTAAACACAATAATATTCAATATACTATTATATCAACAAGGGAGAAGCAGCACATTTTCAATTAGAAAATGCTAGAATAAGACAATGTTTGGCTTTTTTGCATGCTGAAAATTGCAGCACTGCTGTTATACTTGTAATTTTTTAATCTTTACAGTTTTGCAGTGGACAAAAATGGAAGTTTATACTGCCAACTGACCACTTGTTAAAAGTAAAACTGTAACTTAAAACAATTGCTCGTTGTTTTCACATATATCCTCCCAAACCATATGTCTCATTTTAAATCTCATACCTGTTATAAAACTACAGCGCCTGTGCTCTTGAGTTTGAGTTTCCTCTTTAATTTCTGAAGCTGCCTGCTTAGCCTATATGGCTGGTGCTCACTTTAATTCTCCAGACTTCAAAAGCCAGGGGAGAAATTGATTGAAGTTACATGCTCACTAAATTGCTACCTGCAACGTTGACGTCTTAACAAAAACCTATGTTGTGGACACAGGTGTTTTCTTAGCAACAGAGAGTGGGAGTGAGAGGAAAGGAGGAACATTTTGAACCTTGAGATCTCTCAGATTGAGATATTGTATTCAGGGTAGAATATTCAGGAGAAAGAAACATATGCAGCCTTTTTCTTGCCTGTTCATTGTGGGAAGTCACATACAAAAGTCTTGCTCCAGTCTGAATGGGTTGAGGGACTGAATGTGCAGGCAAACAGACAAGGGTGAACTAGCAGCTTTTTGGTCTTTTGGCAACAATAGGCAGAAAAGCAGCATGATAAAGACAAAGAAATGTAAACTAGATGGTTCTCAGAGTTGAGATCTCTGAATGGTGACATAGTGTTGGTCACTACAGCCTTTTTCTTACAGATTCATGAAAAGTCAGGATATTGCACACCTGATGGCCAATATGAGTATGAAATTGCTGCTCATATCCTCCCAATAACATGAGTTATCCACAGCCTTTCCAGAGTCTTCACAAAATTCTGAAACTTGCTCCCGTTCAGCCTCAAGATCATTATTAGTAGTTAGGTCGGTCACTGACGATGGATGTCAAGACTTGTCTTGCAGTCGACATTCTTACTCAGGCCAAAGCCGTTAAACGGGGTTAATGTCAGGGCGTCGGGATTCTGTTGTTTAAAAACAGCATTTGTTTTTGGGCCTCGCTTTGAGCACAGCGGCGGAATCATGTGATCGGTTTAAAAAGTCAAGTTTATCGTTAACACTTAGAGTAACCAGCATTACACTGGAGGCAGTGGGTTGGTGGACTGCTTCTATTTGCAGAGTTTTTAGTTATTTTTCTTTTCTTGACACATGACATTTGGAGATTATTAACAGTGGATTAAATCCTAGGACTTTGTTTTGAAATCATTCATTCAAAAGGTTAGTTCTGCACTTAAATGCCAAATGGAGTATCACTGTCTTGCCACTGTATTATTCAAATGCACTACCTGAGTTTGACCCAAATAGCTGCTCTTGATTGTCAAGTAAGCCTCCTCACTGTAAACCAACAGCCATAATGGCAGCAGCCTTCAGTTCAGTTCCTTCCCCTCAGGATGTTGCACTTGCTCACTCTGCAGGCAGAATCAGTGTTTGAGTTCAGGCTATTGTGATAAGTTGCTGTGATTGAAGGTCGGAAACGCAGGTGCAGTGACTCAGTGTTTGCTCATTTGGATTTGTCAATTGGTGGCGATAAGAAGCAAGGAGGGAGGGAGAGAGAGAGAGAGAGAGAGAGAGAGGAACGACCTGTTCATTAAAGCAGCTCGCTAATGATTTACAGGAGTTTGAGAAATGCACTTAGCAGAGTCAGTGAGCTGAAACGAGGAACAGAGAGTGAATCACAACAGCTCTTTTTGTCTGAGATTTCTTGATGTCCATGTTTCAGAAAGCAAAATTAAAGAATCCGAAACCAAATTGTCACTGGTTCTGTAAGGAACCATGGGTTTCCCCTGCTTTTTGTTTGTTGTTTTGTATTATTTTTTATTCTTGCATAAAGTTCCAAATACAGGCACCACTGAATCTTGCTAGAATCTTATCAAGGGAGCAACATCTGAGTATGAAAACAGGAAGTTTAAGCTATTCAAGGAAATCTTTCTATTTTAAGCTATTTAAAAAAAACAGAAAGGTTCTGGAAAGAAATAACAGAAAGAGTGTTGAAGTTTTGAGATCACTTAACTGTCTGTGCTTTCACACAAACACAAAACATGCACTACTGCTAGCTTTAGCTAACATCTAGCTGTTTGCCTCTAATATCTGTACAGATTGCATTTCATAAGATTGCACTCCAATCTGATTTTGCTTTCAGATTTGTATGAATAAAACAAGGCAGAAAAGCATTTCAAGCAAAGAAAGTTCACTTTGAACCCATTTTAAAGTTTTTTACATCAATGAGCAACAACCACAAAGAGCATAATATATTTTAACATAGTAGATGCCAAATACACTGTAGAGATATCTCAGATAACAACATAAATAGACTAGAATGCAGTGCATCCACAACACATGGTGAGGATAGAGAACAGCTTGATCAGACACACCCCAGTGTTTAATGTCTTTACTAACATATACTGATGTTCTCATAACTTTGATTTGGAAACAACAAGCTCAAGACAGGTTTAAGAGGAATGCAGAAGGGCATTTTGGGAATTGTAGAAAGCTACAACTCTGAGCAGCAGCGGGTGCAACAAACAGCCTGACAGTTTGTCAAAAAAAAAAAAAATTCTGAAAAGCTTAACATGTCACATATTTAGAGAAATTTCAGCACATGGACATTTTTTATTCAGGCAATTTTCTGGTGTTGTAATAACCCACTGAGAGCCCTTGTTCAGCCTCATATCAGTTACTGTGTGTGTGTGTGTGTGTGTGTGTGTGTAATGAAAAATCATTTTGGAATTATTGCCTTGGAATTGAAGACAACTCCTAACCCCCGCAGGTTGAGTGGAATCTCACTTGGAAGGACAACTCTCACGTCTAATGTCCTCCATAACCTCCTTTGCTCTGCAGCCCACTGGAATTTGAGGCAGATACATAATCCTCTGACATCTGGTTATCATTTCTCAACGTTTTAAATTGGATATTGGGATTAGCCTGGGCTAGCCGTGTGTCCCTGGGCTCGCCGTTGATGTAACTGGACTGCTTAGCTTGTAGTGGGCAGAGAATCCATCCTTTACTTTCCCAGGGCTCATAAAGCAATCCCAGCACTTCCACTGCAAAGTAATGAGCAGCTGCAGGGCTCAGGTTCTACCGCGGGGGTTAAAGCATCTACCACCAACACCAGCCTGGACCGTCGCCCAGACAGTACGCCGTCGAGTCCAGTAAGCCCCTGGGCTACAAACACAGACCATTCAGTAGAACAGAGACAAAACCAGCAAAACTAAACCTCAAAAACCTCCTCAATTTCCCCCGGGTTTAGTCCTGTTTTTCTTGTGAAAGCAAAGCATCTCATCTCCTGTCACATTAGCCATCCCACTTATACATCATTCCACATCAGTTCTTTATGGGACCATAGGAGGCTCTTCTACAGTGTCCAAGAGGACCCTAATTTCATCATGGTCTTTCCACTTAAATGTTATCTCTTTCTGGCACATTTTACCCAAAGCTCACTTCTTTTTGTGCAGTTAAGAAATGTGAGAATACAGAGAGTTCCCATCAGTTTGCAGATAATCTTTGTGCTTGGAGGAGCTACAGTTTGAAGACAGAGTCCGTAAAAAGATAGTGAGGCAAAAAGTTTTCTTTTATTCTTTTTCTAAAGCCCAAAACAATAAATGACTCAATGGAATGGCCTCTTTCTTGCAGTGTTAGGTCTCAGTTTTTGATGTTCAGTACATGACAGACATAAGTTTGTGCTGAAGTTTTATTATTTTGCGCGTGTACCACTTTTTTTCTCCTGACTGCTTCATCGACTGCTTGTTTACTTCAGTTATTGATTTACCTCATTTGCAAAAAATTGCTTTCGTAAACCTCCAGAGAATGTACTTAAATTTGCTGCATTCGACTGTAGAAAGATAAATTATCTTAATAATAGCCAGAGCAAGAGTTTTTTTTTAATAATTCAGTAAGAACAAATTGTATAATGAAGATGATGACGATAAGGAACAACAGACGTGATCATTACAGTCAACACTGTTAATGTAAATTCTTTTAGGTTCTTGCAATGAACCTCTGTCACTTTGTTGCATGTTACATTATGGTCGTATTTTGTTCAGGTATCCATCCATAACATCTTCATACAAAACATCAAAAATGTTTTTTAAGTCATCATTGTGTTCATATTTTTCTTCAGAGTATTTATCAAATATCCTCTGATCTAAAGCACACTTCTACAAAGTTACACTAGCTGTCTTGGAAGCCATGCTAGAATGTAAAACAGTCCTGTTATTTTGATTGAATTAGTTTCCTTTAATGCCAGCTGTAAAATATTACAGCCACTTTATTAATATCTCTCCTCTTTAACAGGCTCTTTATGCAGCTCTTTCTTCTTAAACTACAGGTATCCATCACTGTGGCTCCTCATAAAATGAAACTTCATTTTCCTTTTTGTAACTGAGATACATCCCCACACGGCTCAGTAGCAACAGGTTTCAGGTCATAAAACCCGCTGAAGCTCTTCACATTGGCAGGAGTATTAATTGCCTGTAAAGTTTATGACATTGCTGAGTCCATCAAATCCCCCCTCCCTCAATGATCTCCCGTTGTTCAGCTCTCTCACCCAGATCAACCCCCCCCTTCAGCCATCTCTTGGCTAACATCTTGAGTAACCATGGCGATTACCATGGGAACACCCCTGCCAAGCCATATTAACCCCTGGCCTTTCAGGATCCCATTATTGACAGCTGGCACATAGCGGCTTCTCCCTGCCACATCCTCCCAATTGACCCGGGAAGTGCTCCCTTTTTCCCTCTGAAGGTGGTCTGCAGGTTTGGAAAACTTTGGCACTTATCCAGTTTACATCTCAGCTAATTTCCCTCCAACTCCTTAAGGGTTGTGTGAATGGTCCGGTTGGTTACCTGGTTGTTTGAATGTAAAAGAAAAACCATGGAGAAGAGGTTTAAGAGGGGTGTAGCCAAGAGCAACCTGGCTGTGGTGGATGAGCGCGGTGCTGCTCCTCAGCGGCTGCTAACCCAAACAGCCTTAGGCCTCTGCTAGCCTGCTGTACTGCAGTGATCCAGCGGCTGGAAGCACTACAAACCACAGCCAAGTGCAGGCTGGCAGCCATTATAGCTAATAAGAAGCAGATTCTTAAAACATATGGTCCCACTTGATAAACCCCCAGAGCTCAGAGAGGAAATGTTGTATTTCCAGCTTATAAAAATGGTCTAGAAGCACCTGTCAGTTTGTTAGTTTTTCATTTGAACAGCTTTAATTACATTAGAGTGAACTGCAGTAGAGATGGACAGCTGTTCAGATTGCTTTTTGATCTATTTGCCTTTCCAATAGCTTTTCATTCAGCCAAACCGTGTGTTTCTAATCATGGGACATGGTTGACATACAAGGTCAAAATCATTTACACTGCCAGCGACCATGTAGCTAATGAGACATTGTTCAACCACTGTGGAAATACTGATTAAAATACACTTCAAACAGGGCAGTGCAAAACCGTTGCACCGAATGTCTTATTTGGGGATGGTTTAATCTTATTTTTACGGATCAAAAATAATCTTGTCAAGCTCTATTTGCCTGGGATTATTAAATTAGGTAGGGTAACGGGGCATGCCTATTAAGAGAAAACTCGATGGCCTGCATATTTCAAGGACCAGCTCAAAGCCTTGACAGGCTAACATTTACTTTTTGACCTGAAATCAATTCATTTCAAGGGAATCAGTGCGTTATTTGCTCACTCCATCATACTAGCAAATTCCAATCGAAAGAAAAATATCTCACTTGTTTACGATGTCAGATTAGAGACCTATCTGTGATGTTGAAATTCAGTGTAACTTTGCCGGGAATGGCATTTATTGTGTAGATGTGACTCAGCCAGTATCTCTTATCTCCAACTGGCGTCTTCTGTTTGCTGTGACTGGAATCATGAAACCCTCAGACAGCTCTCAGGTCAAAAAGGCAGATAAGAGGCGACAGTGTCCATGGTGCCGCTGAAGCAGATATCTGTGTGGTTCATCCTCTCAGGTCACAAGTTTCCTCCGCCTATTATGAGCTCTGAAATTCTTTGTTATTATATTCAATCACTCCTATTCATCAGCCCTGCTTGTTATCATAGCAACACTCTCTTCTCTGTATCAGAGGGCGAGTGTTTTTGAATAGTTTTCTGAATCATATTCAGTGGTGGGTAGAGTACTGAAAATCTATACCTAAGTAAAAGTATAATAAGAGTAAAAGTGAAAATTACACTGAGGGGGAAACACATCTCAAGTAAAAGATAAAATTACATGGTAAAAAAAGTACAAGCTACATTCTTTTTATATCATTTCATCAATAAGTTGTTTTAATTATTACTTAACAATTTTAATATAAAAACCCAACCGCTATAGCCAGAATATAAATTAATGTCCATTTGCATAACCTCAAATATTAATGTTACTCCTTTAAGTATATGCACATTATATATGCAGCTGACTTCACTGTTCTTGTGCAGGTTGAAAGGAGTTTTAAAGGTGGAGATCTCAGTGTTTTATAGGAGCCACAGCCAGGACTCTTTCATAAACTTGCTGTCTCTAAGATATATATTTCTTTTTTCGAGGTTCTGGTGTAAAGAGTGCGCAGGAATGAATATCTTGCCCACTGCTCTTGATAAACTGTCAGTGAAGATCAATAAATTGCGGTGCTTTGCTAGAGAAGTGCATGATTTTACTTGCTGAAGACTGATCTGTTTCCAGCGCACCTGCATCTAAGATAGTTGGATGTGCAAATAACTTGCAACAAAAAGGAAAAGAAAAGAAAAAGAAATGTCAGTCTGATTTGGCCAGAGATTGTCTTAAGAAACTGCCTCTTGTTCAGGGTTTTCTTTTCTAATCGTGACAGCTGGTAACTTAGTGTCTGCAGTAGATGTGCCACTCTTGTTTTTCCTCTTCACTCAATCCCCTTATGTAGTGAAGAGAAAAGGAAAGAAGTAGCCTGCAGTTTATTGAGAAAAGTGAGTTTTCATATTAGTAGTATTCAGAAGAAAGTATTCATTCCTTAAAAATGTGCTCTTGACTCATGCTTTCCTTCAACATGTACCCACCCTTGAACATGTTGGCCTTGGTTGATAGCCAAGATCTACACCAGTGCGGTTCTGCCCATTTGCATTTTTAATTCCTTTTTAAATGCAGCTTTCATATGCTAATCTAATTAGAGTGGTCTTGGACAGTTTGTTAATTAAACGTAAATGGTAAAGAAAACGTACAGCAAAGAACAAAATGTAGAGCCTGTTCTACCTAGTGGACATTTTCTCAGGTTTTGAAAAAACCCTTCCCCCTATCAAAACAAATTAATGACAACAGCAGCGCTGGAGTCACGTTGAAGTCATGATTCGCAGAGATTGGCTGTGTAATTCTTTGAGTTCTGCATTTACATGGCTGCTTACTTAGAAAACCTCATTGTCACGTTAGATCCTCATTAACATGACACTGGCAGACATGAATGTGATAATGTTGGAAATTTGCGGTAAATCTTACATCTCAGTAGCTGTTTAGCAGTGATGTCAGCTTATTTGCTTCCTCTGACATTCGCATTTCATAGCTCTGAGCCATATCAGCTTCTTGTTCCTCTTCCCCCCTTCTCATTAGTACAGTCTTCTTGTTTTAGTTTAATCAGCAAATAATATGAAGAAATATAAGATGTTTAAAATGGACAGGCTGGACAAAAAGCAGACTTTGTCTTCATTTGAAGGCCAGAAACATCAAAATAAGGCAGGGAGGTAAGAGCTTCTCTCCGCGGAAATGTCCTCAACTTCCCTGACTTAACTAGAGCTGCCGTGAGTGCTATGTTCTTAACAACGTAGAAAACTCAAAAATGTAATGAAAATAGGAAATATTTTTCTTCTCTGTTTGTGGCTGCAGTGTCTTAACATAGCATTGCCAGATGAAGCCATCAAACAGAACTGCAACAATGTCCCTCCAGATATATTCAGACAAGCATCGTCAGTTATGTGTAACAACTTGAATTATCATTCAAGCATGGTGTTGTCATCAATATTTCATTTAAATTTATACGAGCTCAAAAGGAAATTCCTGACACATGCATCCAGCCGTTTAGTTTGTTAAAATGATCTTCACAGCAGTGTCTCTTCATGAGGCAGAGTCATAACACGAGCAGACAGATTCATCATGAGTTGATTGTTAAGATAAAAGTGTTGCATTGTGTCTGACAAAAGGATTAGAAGCATTTTACATGCTTGACTTGTTTCGAACGCTTTTGAATATAATCCCCTTCATTTGAATACCTAATGAGAAGCATTCTGTCTGGATTCTCACGCATTATGTCTGTTAGAGGCCGTTGTAATTATGACTGTGTAATTGTTAATGTAATTGTATCCCTAAAATTTCATTAACTCTAAACAGTAACCAGGAACCAGCACAAAGACTTGTGTTGACTGTGTATCAGGAAGTGTTTGCCTTTACCTTCAAACAGCCCTGTGTTTCCCCATAAACATGCAGCCAATGCAAAGCTATTATCAGCAGCGATGGCAGGCCCAACAGAGGCTATTCATTAGCTTTAAACGACTGTGGCCATCTTCTGTCCTTCCTACCACTTTTCTCAAAGGCACCTTGGCAACCGTGTGAACAATACCAGCGCTGGTCATGGCCGCAGCGTGTGTGTGGTCCTGTCCCGATTATAAAAGAGGGAAAAGACAAAGCACTTTGCAACTGCGGACCTTGGTTCGAGCAGGTCAAGCCGTTTCCTAAGGTGATCCAGCTTGTTTGTTGAGGGACAAGCCAGAGGAATGCAGCCATAGTGACTGTGAAGTGCTCAGTGTGACATGGGCTTGGCTGGGGTTTGTGTATAGTACGCCTTGTTACCGTCTCATTGACATGTGAGGCATGTTTGACCTTTTGGCACTTGCGTAGCCAGAGGCTGTCCCTCTCCAGTCTGGTTCTGGAAGATGTCAATAGGCAATCTTGTGAAAATTCAATAATGTTGGTTTTCCTGGAAAAAGTTCAATTGATGGGCGAGATTTGATGGGAGGTCTTTCAACAAGGGTCCTTTGTTTTCCTTTAACTACATGAGGGTGACTTTCATCTTGAGAGAAGAGGAGGCTGCAGCAATCCAGTGGGTGCTTCTCTCAGGCACTGATGGGGATCAATGCAGCCTCATCGTTCAGGCTGCTCAGCTGATGGTCCCTGGGCTTCTCTGTAACTAATGCGCTCTTGCATAAAACTAGTTTCAGCTCCTCTGTGATGAGGAGCCATCTTGATGTGAGCACCGGCCCTCTTTTCTATTCAGAAGAAGAATGGTCCCGTCGGCTGTGCTCAGGGAGACGACTTCATCTCTCCACTGGTAATTAGATCATGGAAACTGCTCGCTGTGGAGCCAGGGAAAAGCACATTGAGTCCACAATAAATGAATCAATGCCACTGTATCTCCATTTGCCCGGTACTGTGGGACAAAGGAGGAGAATGGACTGCTTTAATGGAAATGCTGTGGTGACCTGGGCAGTGGAGGCAAGAAGGAGCCTCAAATTGTTCCTTTGTGAGGCCTTTATTGTCAGGTGTGTCCTTGCAGAAGTTCTTATGTACCTGTGGCTGCTGCAATAAAAATATTTACTTTGTTCAGTTTCTCCAAAAGATGGGAATGCAGAGAGCAGTCTCTGTGTAAGCTCTAGAAGAAAATATTATGAAGAGTTCTCCCTTCTGTCAGTCTCTAATTCTATTCTTAAAGTCTCATCAAAAAATCTTTTTAACAGTCAAATTTGAAAAGTGAACATGGCTCAAAATGCAAAAGGTCGTAAACCAAAAACAGTTCAGTTAGCCTGCTGTGTAAAGGTGAGAGAAGAGCCAGGGTTCACATTTCTCTCTCTCTAATCTACAACTTCGTCTGGCACTTCTCATGTGGTCAGTCATTTGAGGAGATACTGTCTGAAAATGAGCACAATTATCGGTGCATGATTTTCAAATAATATTACATCTTCCTTCTCTTTATGACAACCCGTGTTTCACTCTGCCCTCAACTATCAACATTTTTGATTCATGATTTGGTTGGAAAAATATTGCAAGAACTAGTTCTATGTTAAGTAAACTCCAGCACCGAGGCAGAGCTAAGCATGCCATCATAGCCTCTTTATAGCTCTCTCACTGCCTCCTCGATCTCTCAAGAAGAATTGTGGCATCTCTGCACGACAGATTGCTTAAAAGGGAAAAAATAATGCTCCTGAAAGGCAAGTTGCTCTTCTTTTAATACACAAAATGGAAGTAGTTGATGATGAATGAAAAATGAATAGTTGTCTCTAGAATCGAAAATAGAACTATCTCTCTTTGTGCAAATCTCAGCAAACACGCAACAGCCAAGATGTCAACCGTTTGGAGACAATACCAAGGTCAGAATCCAAGCAGGTGTCTGAGGCCCCACATTACTCCCCCCCGCCTCTATCATTTCTTGTGCCAGTATGCATGCTTTCTCTGTACAATGCCGGCCTTATTGAGCAGAATACCTGTGTCAGGGTGCCACTGCACTCTGAGTTCCTTTGTAACAATGGGTTCCTTTCTCATTCTGCTCAGCCCTCCTTCACTCTGCTTCCCGCTGAGAGCCTGCAGGCAGGCTTTTTTGTCGACATATTCAATGAGACCTCTCAGCTTTGCAGTGGTTCATTACTGTAGGCGAAGGTCAATGTCATGTGTTGCCGTGCAAATGCAGGACCAAAGCCACGATTAGCATAACAGATGTCATATTCATATGCCTTGCAAATGCAATACACGTGTCGTGAATTAAGGCTGTATTTTTGGTGTCTCTGATTGATTCATGGCATGTTACCGGGAACACACTGAATAGGGCTTACTGGCACTGCTGCACACACATAAACACACACACACACAGACTAACACTGACACATACAGGATATTTAAAGTCAGCCTGGATCATTGTTGGGATATTTTAGCTGCTCGACAGGTTTCAAGCTGCTGTTGCAAGTTCATTCACGTTCCATCTGTTTGGTCTTCTGTTGTTTCTGAATAAACTCAGTTTGTTGTCACAGTCTGAAGTTCTTTCCCGGAGGCTACAATCTTTACAGTAGATAGTAGTGCTGACTTGTTCTTCAAAGGACCAAACATAACAAACATGTTTCCTCATGAGTGCTTGAGTTGTCAAACAGAGTGGTAGATTAATTTTTCATAGCTTTAAATTTAGATTGCATCCCCCCGTGGGAAAATTAAAACAAGTCCGAAAAGTGCTTTGTGTGGAAACAAAGTTTAACCGATCTCAGTGAGCAGCAAGAACTGTTAGTAACTTTCGAGTTAGAGATTTTTCAGGCATTCAAGAAGGTGAAAACACACAAGCCTCCCGCTCTGACCCCAATTTCAATTACGTCTCTGTCTGACTGGTTAAGTCTTTGTTTGATGAACCCTCTTATCTCATTGAGTTTCCAAGAGGCTCAGTGCTGCTGTGATGAGACACTGCTGTGTTTATAGGGGAGGGAGATGTAGTCTGAATAATGCATGTCCATGTGTGTGTGTGTGTGTGTGTGTGTGTTTGTGTGTGTGAATCTATGAAGGGGTCATACTGGTCTACCACTCCAAGACGACCCAATTTGGGCTGGTCATGTGACTTCAGAGTCAAGAGAAGACTCAGTTTTACAGTGACTGCAGAGTGTTGGACAAAATAATGTATTTTTAAGGAAAAAGGTAAAATAAGGAAGCACAATATTCATCTGTAATGTTAAAATTATATTGTGTAAAATGTGGAATTATCACTTGTCTTATTGTATCAGCCATGACAAGATAATTAAAAAAATGTGTTGTGTATAACAAAAAAGAAAGTAAAGTTGGTCTCAGTGATGTAAATGTTTTCTTTGACTTTCTCTGTTTCTAACAAACCATTACCAACAGGCTGGACATAAATCTGTCCCAGCACTTAAAGGTTTTATGTGAGAATTTGGGACAGCTCGCTTTTCTGTGTGCAGGCACTCACACACACACAGTCAGACATGGCAGAGAAAGTATGTGGAGGAAGAGAAGTAGCTCGAAAAAAAAGGAGAAAGAAGCAAGATCACAGAGCCGTGCAAGTTCTGACTGCCAGGGGTCAAAGGTGACAGCCTTGAAGTGGTGGGGAGGGTGGGGAGGTTTGGGGCCTCAGGTCAGGTAGTCCCTGAGACTGGAAGTCTGTGGGAACCACAGGTCTGACACACACACACATACACATACACACACACTAATGAGCAGTTAGTGTCAGAGCAGAAGCACAGAAACAGGCACTAAAGGTAGGAAGGAAAAATGCAGGTTCCCATCGAGTCAAACGAGATCACACTTTGTGTTGTGACCTGTTTCTTGTTACATTCTCATTGTTTTAGGACACTTTCAGTTGACGTTTATTGTTAATTATTAGTCATATAGAGATTATCTCTTTCATCCATTTTTCTCAGGTGCCAGTAACAAATCTGCTTATCAAATCTTTCAGTCTGCCTTATTCTGTTTGCTTATTTTGACCAATATTTAATTTGATTTGACTCTTATAGCCAAACCACAGCAAAGTCAATCCATTTTCATGTATAAACTCCGCTCAGTGTCTGTGGAAGCAGCACCAGGTGTTATGTGGCAGTGACACATGTAGCACACGAGCTGAGTCTGTCAGTCAGATCCATACACACACCATCCATACTCTAGGTTTCCACTTAGTCTTGTCACATCTTATGTATGCACGTCTTTTTTGCATCGTGTCGCATTCAGGCACTTTGCTATTTGATGGCCCCTTTTCATCTTTGCCTTGGTTTGACAGTGACAGGAAACAACATGAGGAGAGAGAGGGAGCGAAGTATGAAGCAACAACAGTGGCAGGCTAGAGTTGAACTTAATGCTTTAATTTTTCACATTTTTTAATGACATTTCAGTTGTAAATAATTCACTGAATTTTCGTGGTGTTTTTGACTAAGACAATTTTATAACATGCAGGATTCACATTCAAAGACTGAGGTGTAATGATAAATAATTAATGTACAAAATTTCTAGATAGATCTCTCAGTGGTGTTTCCTCATGTGTTATGGTATTTAAACTATCAGTGAAGCAAAGCCCTTTATTGTTTTTACTGTCATGCATCACATAGTGCAGTCAGAGCATGAGGCTGTTTTTTTTTTTTTTTTATCTATAGAAGCAGTTTGAGCTGTAATCAACTTATCAGGTTCACCTGTGCAAAGCAGATATATGCTGAGTCACAGCTGTCACATGTAGCCAGTGAAATGACCGTGAAGTGAAAAGGTGAAGTCTGCTGTAACGTCACCAGTGAGATCCTGACATTCGCCCCACTTTCAGAATGAACGCTGTCGGGCTGCTAACGCTCATAAGTCTGTCACATCGCAGTTTGGAAAAAAAGCTCAATGTTGGGTCATTTTTGTCCAGTCTCCCTGACACCCCAGACACACACAGACACACACACCGGGATGGATGAATTAGATACTGCACATAAAATACATCACATAGGCAGACAACATGCTGCAGGAGTTTCCCATCCCATTTGTTTTATACCCCATCATCTAGCGTCTGGAGACAGAGTGAGAGAGAAGCAGCCATTTATCAGAGTGTGTCTGAACAGTGAAAGCATCAATTCACATTTTTCTCAACTCCCCATCACATCTGCAATTAGAATAAATCCTATCATTGTATCCTTTGTCTGTCCTCTGATAGAGGACGCATGCTACATCTTATATATTAATTTGAAAAGATTAAAAGCCAATGCTATACACTTACTGCAACTTCATTCCTAGATAGGACTTAGCCAATAGCAGCCAAATACCTTAATGAATCAAAAACTTGTCATTAATTAATGCGCTCACTTTGGCTAAAAGCATGATCATGTTTTAAGCAAAGCATTAGTTTTGAACACTGCAGTCTCAAGTAATTCATATATCATGGAAGCTTAGCTGCTTTCTAAAAGCAAAGAGTGAAATTGGATTGAATCCTGATGCATTGTGCTGCAGTGTTCGCTCCACTCCACTTAGGCCAAATGAGATGAAGTACATTGTTGTAGCCATACTGTTACTGTGAGCCTGTCTTGTCTGCAATGTAGGCTAAGCTGTGCTTTAGTTTATTGTTTGAGGTTGAATAGAAAGCACCGTTGAAGGAGAGAGACGAGCTGGGTATCCTATTTCTCTCATGCGTCTTGGCATCTGTCTGTTGTTTTTATTTAACGTGCATCAGTCCTACATTATGGTAAATTCTTCCCTTTGTCAAAGTTAGCTTCAGTTCAGGGATCAGTTCCTGAAAGCAAGGCTGCTCACTGTCAGCTAAGCTCTCTTCATCCTGGGTGGAAGTTACAAGCATTTCTTGATTTACTCTTAATCCGTTTATCAGCCCAATCAAGAGCACAAACAATCTCAAAACAGTCTGAAGTTTTCTTCCTCGTTTTTGAAGCTCAGACATTTAACACTGGTTCTGCAAAGTCACCTTTCTCGTGATATTAATACTGTGAGATATTTTGTCCCAAAAGATTGTCTTCTTTTTACTCCAGTGCCTATGAAAAGCTTTTACTTTTCAGATCTTGAATCATGGGAGCAATCCCTCCTTTCCACAACACAAATAGGGCTGGGATTATCTAAGCGATAACATATCGCAGCACTGACCCCAAAACATCAAAAAGCCTTCACACCTGCTGCGCGATAAGCCAGGCCTTCTGTGACATGATCTGGAGCTGATTGTATTCATTCATAACTCCCCCTTAACACAAAAAAATGTATGGCAGTAAAGAGGGTGAGAAGAGAACAAACGCTCAGTGTGTGTGCTTAGTGTCCAAATGAATTGATTCCATCCGTCTCAGTTATACCAACCCCCCCATCAGTCCATTCATTTTACTCAGCACATAGGTCTTGAGAGAGTGTCAAGTACAGGTCAATATGCCCCTGGCAGCCCAATCAAGGCTGATGAATACGGGAACAGCGAAGTGGAGAGTCTCTGCAGAGAAACCACATGAGTAAATGAAGGATGAGGGCTAGAATTAATATTACGTGACCTCCCTTTGCATAAAACTTTGGCTTGTCAGTACTTTTATAAAAAACAATTTAAAGGTTTTTGTAGAACATTTGAGTTCTGGGATATTACAGCAGGTTCAATGAGAAAAAGCCAAATGTACAATTTATAATGCCTTTGGAAGGGTTTAAGCAAAAACTGGCAAAGTTTAGATGATTATAACAATCTCATTTTTCCCAGTTTTCATCACAACTTCTCCTTTTTAAGACAAAGAGTAAAGGTAATTTTCTCCATTGAGCAAATAGAGATGAATATATCAGAGTATCATTGCCTGTGCTTGACTCCCACCATTTCTCTTTTAAAAGAAGGGCAATGGTGGGAGGGTTCCCATCCAGCCAGCATTTTCTAATTGTTTTTACTTAGGGCCATAAAAAAATCTTCAGAAGGTTGTGTGTTGCTGTAAGCGAGACCTTTGGGAAAATTTCAAAAGGTACAGGAACAAAAAAGGTCCAGAACCTGTGAGACTAAGTGGCCCACTCCTCTCTTAAAAGGTTTAACATATGGACAAGACAAAAAATGTGTGCAGGATCCAGCAAAACTGATTCACACTCCCTACAGGAGAAGCGCTTAGTCTTACTTAGCTTGATTTCTGGGTGGGACTAATAAAGAAAAGTCTCCAAACCTCTCCAAAACAAGACAAGTTAGTGAAAATAGTTTGAGTTTCCTATATTTGAAGCCACATTCCCTCTTATTTTACAATGTTAGCTTTCTTTTTCCAGCACCTCCTTATATAATTGGCTGACTTTTTATTCAGCGTTGAAACCCTCGTGTGGTCAAAAAAATCTAGATTTCCATTAGTTATTGTTTGATAAGAAATTTGTTAACGTGTTCAACATTTGTTAACATGCTACAGAAATGATTTCAGTACTGTTATATTTGTACTTAATATAAAACTGTCTGATATCAGAAATGTGATGCTGTATTCAAGTAGCTATCACAGTTCTTTAGAGTCAGCTAACCAAGAGTCAGCTATTGCTGCCTTTTGTGGGTTTTGCTTTGTCAAAAGAATTCACAGATCAGCTGCTTTGAATGAGGCTGAACTCTGGTGGAAAAAGAAGGTTCACTCTGCATCCAGTCTGTATGTTGCTCTGAGCACAGACACCCTATATTTATTATATCTTGCTGGGTTCATTTGTTTGAGTAAAGACCAAAGTTCAATCAGCTTCCCTCCTAATAGTCCTGCTGTTGGACTTTCAAACATGTATCTGCTATTTTAATCCATAATATGCTCTTTAATAAATGCGGAAAAATGTCAAACTCTATAATGTGAGGCCTAGTGTGACCACTGAGTACGGGTTGTAGAGATGAGTTCCCTTTAATCAGTTGGGCTCATTAGTTTTGTTCATTTTTAATTACGCTCACATGATTTCTCTTCCTGTAAACACTGGATTCTGTATAAATGTCACTCCAGTTGCCTTGAAGACTCCAGGCCAAGTCCTTTGAAAGTTTCTGTTTTCAGCCTGTTTCAATTACAAAGCAAATGGAAAAAAAGCCCAGACGTTTGTTGGGATTTTTAACTTCCTGAATTTGAAAGCTGAAACACTTTGCATCCACCGTTTTCCTGTAACCCTCTTGTAGTGGGGTCTGGAATAATGACACCATAAAAATGTAATGCCCCCTTGCCAAAGGCATTTTGGAAATGCTCTTAATTCTACAAACCCAACATGATGACATGTGAACCTTGGAGCATAAGGCTCACAGGGAGGCCTCCACAAATCCTCTCAATAAAAGAGACACAAAGTGATTCACTGTATGTAATCTCTTCGTAAGGCCACTGTTCTTCATTTGCTCAGGCCCCCACTGTTTCAACAGCAGCATCACGCTCCTCTTTGCACAGGTGTTAGCGAGTCAATTCAAGTCAGCACGCCTCTGGAGAGCAGCACACAGCATTTATTGCCCTGACCCAGTAAGTAAAAGGTCACTGAGGGGGCTAGCAGGGTGTGTGGATGGGGGCTGAATGGAGTTGGGAGGGTTGATAGAAGAGTTGACAGAAGTGTCAGTGGGGGTGGGCTGGGCTGGCTGGTGGTTTATGTTGGGGCGGGGGATGGAGAAAGAAGACCAAACAGCTGGAACACATGGCCGACTTGTCAGCTGCCCAGAGACCCCGGCCCGTTCTTCCTCACACTCTCCTTTTTACATCTGTTTGTTTATCTTCCTTTCTCTTACTTTGCCGAGGAGCAAGAGCAGGCTGGCCTTGAATGAGAATAGAGATGATTTAAATGAGAATAAGAAGGCAAATGCAACTCCAGCAGCCACACCAGCAGCTTTCCATGACCGAACTAAGACCGGCTGTTCTTTTGTTCAGCCAAGAGTGGATGTTCCAACAAAGCACTTGAACCCGTCTCCTCTTTCATCTTATAGATCTTGTCACCAAAGACAAAGTGATGAGCCTCGTTTCAGCAGACGACGTTGTCTTTACATTCTTTATCAGTGTGTTTCAGATCGTTCTCTGAAAAAATTACTGTTATTAATGACTAAGGAAAGTATAGACAGTATACAACAGTATAGAATTTCATGACCATAAATCTACAGTGCATAAAAATGAGCCTCCCTTATGAAAATGTTCAGTTCATAGTTGCCATTGCTCAGTTTTGGTCAAACCAAAACCAAGCAGTACTTTTAAGCATTGCCTAAATTTATTGAATATTTAGAATATTTGGATTTTGTAACAAGAGACAGATTCAAAAAGAAACGGTCAAAGTTAGTGCAGTAGAGACCGAGATAATCCTGATTCTAAGTCACTAGTGCTGCTCAAGTTAAATAAACTAGATTCTTAATTTCCCACAATGCAAGTCAACAGGGCCTTTTAGCTAGACATTTTGTAGCCTGTAAATACCTCTTTCTCTCAAACTGGTCTCTAAGTTTGTTTCAGAGGCTTTCTATTAACTTTCATGCCTAATCTGAGAAAACCGTCAGAGGATTACATCCTCTTTAAATCCATAAATACCAACGTTCTACAGTTTAAGTAGAAAAACAGTCCTCATTTGTAAAATTAGTGTTGTACCTCTGTAAGTGCATTTTAGGTGGTGTGTGTTTAGCTTGTCCTGGTGTCCTTACTCAGAGACTGTCCTGCAGAAGCTGCCTGGTTCCCCGGTTCTCGTCCCTGGCAAAGCACCCACAGCACTGCTGTAAAGAAAAATGTAATGAAATTGTTGCGTTGGATCCTGCATGCTTATTGCATTAAGTGCAATCAATAAATCCTTTTTGTATGCTTGCAACCTCCCTCTGCCTGAATCTCAATAAAGCTGAGTGCTCTCTGTGTAATGAAGATTGCCTGGGAACTTGATTACTCTTAGTGCCATCGAACTTAAAGGAGCTGTTCTTGGCAATTTCCCCCGCACCGTACAGGCCATTACTTGGCTTTTTTTTTTTTTTAAATATATGGGCATGCTGTTGGAACAGGGATGCTATATAATTTTAACTGGTGTGTGCTGAGTCAAACTGCGTCACAGTAAGAGGATGGGGTCGTATTTTATTCTAAGAGATGCAGCATCTTTTTCATGTGAAGCCAACTCACTCAAAGAGTCACAGTGACTCATGAAAGCCCCTAAGAGTTTCACTTTTGTAATAAAAAAAACATTGTTCTATACCTGAACTTGAGCAACTAAGAGCCAAGCTTTGCTTCTAGGAAGATCGTTCAGGCTTTTAAAGTGCTGCTTTAGTTTGAAGTGGGCTGGAAATATATTGATACTGTAGTGATTTTGTGATATGATTGGCCAGTTATGATAAACGCTATGGCCATATAGGTTGTATAAAATGGAAATTTCTGTAATTTTCCTAATTTTCTTTGTAGAAAAAAAGGCCTTTATTTGTCTTATTGTATTTATGTTACTTTATTGTTGTTAAATAGGAGCATTTTCAATAATTGGAGGCTAAAATCATAACAGTATCCCATTCATGTTTGGAAACTCAACCATATTCTTGTACCACAGCTAGTTATACAATATTTTTCAAGTTATTTTACCCAAGCGCTTTATTATAATTAATACTTAATTCACACCCTGCATGCATTTCTTCTTCCAGTCCTATTGACTGTTGCATAAAAATGTTTTGGATCTGTACTTTAAATAATCTAAAATAATGGAGGTAAAATTTGAAATTTAAATTTTTCTTAAATTAATTTTATGCCTGTTTGCTTTGATGGGACTTTTTTCCCCTTGAAAGCTGGTAGAAAGATCAACTAAATAAAATCAGGTGACTATGGCTCCTGCCACTTTCTACCTGCACCACCTAATAACTGAATATTTGCACTAAAGTTAGAAATAAAGAAAGAAAAATACTAAATTATGTACCTTTTATTTGTTGTATAATTCATAATGAATAAAAATAGACCCTCCATGTTGTTATTTTGTAAAAACTATTGAGAAACTGAACTTACAAAAAATGTCCTCTATGGTGATACCTATCATTATCTGGAAATGGAAAGACTGTTATCTGGATATGAGATTCTGATCGTATCGTCCAGCTGTTGCGCTAAGTGAAACCATAGTGGACATGTTCCAGTTGACTCCCAGCCCACTTCTCTTTCCTCATCATTTCTGGGTGTGAAGAGACTTTAGGGACCTGCAGGGTGCACCCACTGCTCTCATGACCCAGACTAGATGGATAGGGACGGATATCACTCCTGGCTGGAGGAGAGAGCGGCAACACAAAAAGGAGCGGCGTCTTGTTTTGTCTAGAGCTCTTTTCCCACTGCAGGGTATCTCTTCATCAAGGCACCAAGCTGGGTGATAAACTAAGAGCTTCTCTTAGAACCTCTCCTCTCCCTCATTCTTCTCTCCGTCCATCATAGTCTTTTAAGTATTTTCACAAGGGAGATGTGAAGCTCTTACTTTGTTGCCCAGGGAGCCGTTTTCATCAGAATTGTATTGTGGATCACTGATCACAGCCTTCTGGGAATTGTGTGATTTGTCATAGAGTTCGTGCTCACCATTAGTCAGCGCTGATAAACCATGCATCGTCACCTGTAGGTCCCGGGTTAATCCCAAAAGACTACATCCGTGACATACTGTACTTTGATACTGTATCACCAAATAAGGAAAAGACAGAGGTGACTCGTGGATTTTGATCAAACATAAAAGCAAATCATTTTTCCAAACATGGCTCTTGTCTCAAAGCTACATTCTTTCTTTTCCACCTCCTGCTCTGAAGTCTTATCAGATCAGTTTCCTGTATATGATTTTCTGTCCTCATTCACATTCTGTGTCAGCAAGCTTACCTCTAAAGTGCCCCCCCCAATGCCTTTTAAAATATGGATGACGGAGGAAGGTGACCACCATGGCTCTTGCGTGAACTGATCCTCAGGCTGTAAATATTTCAGTGCTTGTCACAGAGCTGAAGGATGGCTGCCAAAGAGTAGGAAGGGATTGAGACGGACTTTATCCCAACTGCAGTTGAGACTTGACTTCCTGTCTAGTGTGGCACAGGAGCACTTTTTTTATGTAACAGGGACACTGTAAACTATAGGGACTTATTACCTCAGAAATAACTTTTGGGAGCTTGTGCCAGTGGTTTCTGATTAAGCCCAGTAATCAATGATCGTCTTTTGGCAGTGACTTGGCAGCAGAAAATTGGGCCAAGTTAAAGATTAACTTGATTGTAACAATTATGATTTAATTACAACTGTAACAATATTGAAAATTCAAGAGCTTTGGCTGCAACGTTATTGCCAACGGTTCCCGCAATGACAGTCAGGTCACAATTGAATGAATCTGTGGAGATGTCCACATTTCTGAACTCAAACCAATGACTGTCTGCTCTCTCTCCACCTTAAATATGAGCAACTGGAACAGTGACAGGATGTCAATCACACACCAAGTCATGACAATCAAGTACAAGAGAGTGAAGCATTTTCTCCTCAGGCAGATTGACAAACTGAGCAGAGAATAAGAAAATGTTACCATGGAACATGAAAAAGGTAGATTTACCCAGGCAACTTTAAGTTAGATTGATTTTACTCTTTAAATAAACATATATAACACAGTGCATCTCTTTTAAGAGTTTTAAAAACACCATGACAGCTTCATGATGCATTCAAGTGCACCTCGTAAACACAGGAATCTATCTTCTAGAGGTCACAAAGATTGTTTAACTGTACTTTCTTTATTTTTTTCCTTTGTTGGAACATGTAGGCCTGTATCTACTTTCTTGATGACGACATCATTTTTTCATTAATTAAGAAATCAGCTTTGCTGCTGGATATTCCCATCATTTTGTACAGAGTCACAAAGTTAATTTGGAACCAAGTCTCCTCTGAAGTTTGCACCACCTGAGTACAACAAAACCCCTTGCCCCTGCTCCTGACAAAAATCCTATAGGAAACATTGACATGACACAAGGTTGTTAATCCCAATTAATGAAGCATCAAAGTTCATTTTTGACCTTATATGGTAAATAGTAATGTAACCAAAAAAAAGGAAAAAACCCAAGCTTTTCCAAAGTCACTGTCCTCATCAAATATCTCTCAAAAATGGGAGATTACAGCACACACTTTCTCACTTATCTCTCCTGGAAGGCATGCAATGTGTGATGAACAGGGACAGAAATAGTTGTTTAAATAATGAAAAAGGGAGCTTGAAAGAGGAGATCAAACCCTGTTTATATTCTCACTTCCACAAGCTGGTCAGTCATGATGAGAAGTGGGTGTAAATGTTGACTTTCCGGTTACGGAAAGTTACTGAAATGGTAAGACACAGCACAACATAATCCAGCGTTGGAGAGGTGTGTGTGTGTGTGTGTAGGGCTGACCATCTGACAAGCACTTGTGACAGAGAATTCTGGCATTGTAAAGACAATGTGAGGGCAGCATTAAACTTAAAGAAGAAAGCCCATTGAATTGTTTATGTGCCTTTTCTATCTGCTGCATCAGTATCTATCATCACAAATTCTCCAAAAACCAAATCTAACATCAGCATCAACAACCATCTATCTAGTGGGAAAAATCCATACTTATTTTGTTACATCACCCAAGTCAGATGACATGATGTAATATCGTGATCCAGAAAGTCAGATACTTGTGGTATCAATCTAAATGCAAGTATAGATTTTTAACCTTGAAATATGAAGATGATTGATGATTGCAACCATTACATGCCTTGACTCAAAGTGCTTTACGGTGATACTGTAATGGAAGACCATCTTCTTCCAGACAAAGTGTCTGTTATAGTGATAGTTTGGTTTTTGAGGTCCCTGTGAGGTGCCTCTGTCTAGACAGCTCTTTATCAGTGCAGTGAGTGATTGTATGCTCTACAAATGTGCTGATATATGCCTTAAAGCTTGACAAACAGTGTCTAATCTTTTTCTTTTCTCTCTCTTTCATGTGCTGTCTCATCCTTTGTCCTGCCAACGCCTAACCAGGTAAGACTACTCCCTTTACTTTAATCTCTCTATCATAATGGCCATGGTCCTCTTCCCAAACCACATCTGCTAACAACCCCCTTCAGCTCCATCATATCAAAGGACCACTGGATCTGTAGATCTGTCTTGGATTTTACTAGAGACAAATGTCGGAGTTGTGTCTGGGTGTTTGTTGCAGTTGTAGTAATTTGAGTGGATGTACTTGTTTTGTAGTTGCTGTTATAGCTGTTTTTGCCTGGTTTACACCTTCATGTCATTTCAAGCAAACACATTTTACAAGTGGTGCATCATGTTTTGTTGTATACCTGGTCAGAAGCTTTTTTTTTGGCCTCCCATCTCTTCCCATTCTCTGCCCCACTTAGCTCACTGTCATTTTCAATGTAGTCATACGAATTTGACATGGTTCTGCAAGGAAAATCCATCGCTTTATGGTATTTTAGGGTGGAAAACTGGGAATTTGTTGAATCATTTATGACACTGCAAGAAAGTGCTTTGACCGTGTTTTTTTTTTAAAAAGTGTTTTTAGCTTTTCAAGAGAGGCTGCCAAATGAGAGTGCACTGTTCTCTTTTGACTGTTTCATCTGAGCTCAGTCCTCTTCACACCAGCGCTCGGTGAGACAGTGAGAGTAATGTGTCCAGTCGGGGCTCTGTGTCATTTAAGAGAACAGACAAGGACATCGAAAGAGGAATGAAAAGCACTATACAATTTAGAGTGGGGGAGATTACAGTGAGTAAAAGCCCAGTGCTTCATTTCAGCAGCTCCAACAGCTGAACTGTCTGCCCTCCTGTTTTGAACTCATTGTGCATGAAGAGAGCCGATCTCCAGCAAACTGGATGGGCCCTCAAAAGCAGAAGGTTTTGCTTAGACAGATGCCTTTGCGCTTTGGTGGAAACTCAACCACCACTGATGGCGACACGATGAAGAGCAACGGCGAAAAACAACAGACGTTTGTCAGGGGATTCTGTGCCGTTTCCAGGGAAGGTCCCCGAAGGACGTCTTTTGTCATGCATATTAAAAGAGCTCTTCAGTCAAAACAAGGCTGCTTAGTCTGTCATTAAAGCTCCCTAGATGACGGAGTCGCCCTTTCATGTGTTCACCACTGAGGGCCCTTCCCTTCCTGTAAAAGAAGTCCCAGCCAAGCCCCCCCCCCTCCCTCTAGAGCCAACAGCTCCACTGGGCCGCTGTGCTGAGACGCACTAAATAATGCTGAAAAATGCTGGGAAAAGTATAAATGTGCACATTAGACAAACTGTGCAGCTGTGATAGGAAGTAAGATGAAACCAAAAGTTGGGTTCTTAAATAAAACTGTCATTCAAATACTCAGCTGTTCTTTTCCTCATTGCATTTTGAAAGGTTTTCAGTGACCGTAAACGCTAGCTAAATGTGAAAATAAGCCAAAGCATTACTGAACGTTACAGGTACAGCTACTCTTTCTCTACAGCACTTGACTTGAAAGGTTTTGGGTCTGTGATTTGAGGGGGCAGCGCTGGTGCTAGTTAGCATTAGCATTTAAGTACCTTACAGTGTGCTGTAGCATAACTGAGAAACAGTGGAGGCTTTGTGCATCGTAATAGGATTTTAATGCCTTCTCTTTGTGGCTCAGAGAAGATTTCTGCTGATTAAATTCCAGACGGGCCTTGAGAATTGAACCAGCTTTAAAGGAAAAAAAACACACCTGAAACTCTTAAGAAGTGCAGAATTGAGCCGCAGAGCGTGTGGCTTTGATGTGAGCTGGCTGCTATCAGAGCTGTTTATACCCCTTCATTGTCTCGCTGGCTTATTGATTGATGTCCAGTTTTACGTAAGCTCCGAGTTGTAAAGGAAGAAACGACCGTGTTTGCCGTAGCGTGCCAAGCTCTTCTCCCTGTTTGGTGTGGGATTTCTTCAGACTTTGCAGTGGAAGTGGCCGCCACAATAGCCACATCACGCCGCTCTGAGTGAGACAAAACACCTGTCAGGAGTGGTCACGCCTCATCACGGTGCCTGTTAGAGTGGGAGGTCCCCTTGTCACTCAGTGCGTAACCCCCATCCTTTGCTTAATGCTGTGTTTTTGGAGGAGGAAGCTCTTAACAGGGCCTCTTCAACTGTCCGAACAAGTTTTCCAGCATCAAATTTACTTCAGTTCAGCTTCTTTCAGCTTTGCGTCGGATGAGTTAGCCTGTTTTAATTGCTACCCTCTTGGTTTGTTGTCTGCTAAGCATATTTGTACGTGTATGTAGGAATGTTAGCATACAGCCATAACACCGCTACAAACAGGAATAGTCTTGGCCCACCATGTCACACTCAGCAGGGTCCCTTTTGACATGAGGGTACACTGAGTGGTTTGATGTGTGTGTGTGTGTGTGTGTGTGTGTGTGTGTGTGTGAGGACGCTGGAATGCAGATTTCATATCCTAGCAGATAATGAGATTAAGGACGTGCCATCTGAGGGAGGAATTCCAGCTATTCGTCTTCCGGCAGCAGACTTGTGCTGCTCGGACACAGAGGTGGTGGAGGACAGGTCTTTTCTTCTAATTTAGCTGCTTTTTAATTGATCCAAAAATCTGTAAATTATCTAAATATACTTGGTAGTACTTTATTTTAGGGTCCGAATAGTTTTCCTAAAATATCCTAAAAGAAAATTGATTCAGAAGTTCAGTGTCATACACTGGAAGCTTTGGATATAAATGAACATTGACGTGGGTTAAAATGGATCTTTGTCAGTTTTTCCAGTCATTAGGATCATTGCTGGTTTTTTCAAAGGAGTTCTCCTTGTAAACCAACAAAACTCTACACTACTACAGTATGTAATTACTGTGCAATTTCCAGTTTCTTTTCTAAAAAGTCAAATAAATGAGGTGGTACTTTGCTACATGTGCTGTCTTCAGAACATTTTCTCTGTGTTCCCTGTAATTAGTCCCAAAGCACAATATCTTTAATCATTCTCAGATATATTTTAGGAAATAAATAAATTAGGATAGAGGTTTTAATCAAATGTTTTCTGCACTATATGTCTATTCACAATATGAGTTAAACAGACTAATATACAATCATTAGGTGAATAGAGTATAACGACTAACAGAAATCATAATGACCCCTGAAACCTGCATTAGAGCGATAAATTCATAACTAGGGTCTGTTTTGTCAGCCCAAGTCAACCACATTTTGTGCTCTTTTTCATTTAAAGTTATGATCAGCCAGCTGACAGCTGTACCAGGACTGCAGTAACATGCAGGTTGGAAATATGTGCTGCTGTGAGGTTTATCATCTGAGAAAAACGGATATCTTCTACAATTATAAAAAAACTTATCAAATCTGTAAAAATCTGCTGCAACTGACTGGAGAGGGAGATTTTTTATATCTCCTGTATCTTCTTTTCATGTCTTGGTTTACCACTGTGTGTCTCTTTTGTGGAATGCTAAAAGCAGTTCAGGAAGTAGTCTGCCACTTTATTATGGTCTGCAAAATTATAGTCTACCCTATACATCCTTTCTTCCTTTACCAGTCCTTTCTAGTACATGAGATCCTGCCACTCTGAGAGAACGCCTGTCAGGTGTGAGTGAATTCATATGCAGAGAGCTCTCGACAACTATGTGTGTGTTCTTATATTAATCCCTGCATGCAACGGCACCAGTAACATGACTGCCCGTGTGTTTGTGTGCATGCATGTGTGAAAAATGCTGCATGCCTCTATAAGAGAGCGGCACTGGGATCCCACATGGTGACAGGCACTGGGACACCCACTTACTTTATGGAATGTGTGTGTGGGACTTGAGCCCGTCCACGTGATAGCTGTAGTCCCATCCTGCCCATTCACCCATAGTGACTTGCCCACCTGAAACACCCCCACACACACCCGTACACACACATACACACACACTAAATCTCACACACAAACTCTCAGAATGGGAGACTTCCGACATGGGACTTCCCTGGCATTTTCCCAGAGCCTCTTCCTCGGTTCACAGCTAAACGAGAAAAAGATGTACTGCACGGACTTCAAAGCTCTCAAAGAGTGTGTGTGTGTGTGTGTGTGTGTGTGTGTGCGTGCGTGCGTGTGTGTGTCAAGGGAGACTAGGGAATGAAAGGCACACCTAAGCAAAGAGTTGAGATGTCAGGTAGGAATGGTGCAGCTCTGAGAGGCAGAGGCCTATAACGCAGAAATGAGACAAGTTCATACATGTCTGAAGCTGATCCTGTGTCAACCTGCACCTACATTCCTCTATTCCTCTACCTCTCTCTCTCTATCTCTCTCTCTCTCTTTCTATTTAAGTGTGCATGTAGATGTTTGAAGTGAATCTGGTGGGCAGAATGTCATCATGTGTGGCTCTCATGTGTTTGTGTGTGTCTAAATGCACTCGGCACAAAATGGGCTCATAATGTCATTTTAATGCTGCTGTAATAGCCTAATAATGAGCAGCCAATAATCATCATTTGCCTAATGGGCATAGTTTCGCAGCTAATCACTTGTTCATGGATTTTTAGTCTTTCGGTCGCTCCACCATCTTTCCTCTCATCGTGTCCTCACCCACAGACGTGACATGGTTGTTAAGCAGATGTTAACATCAGGGCGTTTGGCTGAGAAATGTCATTACTGATGTTAAGAAATTGTTATGTTTGTAATACAACTGTTGCACAAGTTTTATATGAATTTGAAAAACAGTTTAAAAATATAACATATTTTCCAGGTGACAAGGTAACATAATCGGGCATCACTGACTCTGTTACCTCACAGTTCAATTAATGGCTTTGCCTCTTAGGATACACACACACCCTGTGAGGCTTTTATCAGCCAGCAGCAAGGCAAGGGTCCCATCTGCACTTGTTACGTACTCCCTCTCACCCCCGCACTTTTATATAACATTGAGTGGCAGCATTACATGATTGCTTTGTCTAGAGCAGAAGAACCAGGAGCAGGTACTGACACATTAAAATGCATTTGACAAATCTGTTTCCATCAGCCTTAATCTCGTTTTCTGTTTTTTTTTAAGCTTAAATTAAGCACAATATTTGCAGTTTTCTAGCCTTTCTGATTTTGCCATGATGTTTAATGTTAGACATTTAAGGTGGTGAGATGATGATCCGAATGACTGTAATGATTCACTGACTTTTCCTTTGGGTCAAACTGTACAGTTCACATTTGTGGTGTTAAATGAAATGTAAACAAATAAAAATAAAACTGTTTAAAGGTGTGTCATGAAATTCGAAACACACACAAATGTCCCTCTCAGGTTAAATTATCACTTGTGAGACTGGCGTCACAAGGTCAATTTTTCCAAAGGTCATTTTTTCCAATACTTAGGTTTACAGCTAAAACAGTAATGAAATAATAACATTCCCATCAGTTTCAGCTTGTATTTGTAAGTGCTAATTATCATACAGGTTAGCATGCGAGTATGCCAAATGAAGATGATGACCATGGTAAACATTACACCTGCTTTATTAAGCATTTTAACATCCCTTTTCAGCATGTTAGCATGCTGTTGTTAGCATCTGGCTTTAAACCACCACTATGCTTAAGGAACTGCTAGTATGGCCGTGGATTAGTTAGATTAGATTAAAACTGGTGAATGGACACGCATGTCTTTGACCAAACTTTCCTCTGGTTGTGGATTTTCTGCAGAGTCGGCAGCAGTTCATTCAGTCTCTTTTATGGAGTTGCACTCAAAGGACATTTTGGCCCAGATTAAGTTCATGTACATAAAAGTCCAGCAATTGAAAGAACTTTTGTTTTATTGAATCATTGTGCAGGGTGATATTAAAATTGCATTAGCGGTGTCACAAATATTTGCCTTTTTTTAAGTACATATAGTATTTGAAGTGCAGGTCGTTCATTTTGATGGACTCTTATATTTGCAATTTTATTGCATATATAGTTTCCACTAGCGGACTTAACCATCCGTTTTAACCTGCTCTGCTTAAATCAAAATGTCAGATTTAATAGTTTGTAAATCATGCCTTTATTCATACCTGACTGATTACTTAACACCCCACTGTTACCAAGCGCCTCCTGTCACCCAAATTTCTCCAACAAGAATATTAAACCTCAGGCCTCTATTCTGGCCTGACATCTTAGTGCACACAGTTTTATAAAGTATGACGATGCTTTGAAGCTTCCTTGTAAAATACTAACCACTATACTTTTAAGGACAATTATTAGAAGTTTTATGCTGTTTCTCTCTGTGTAGGCTGTAATTTCTATCAGTGCCTGTCATCACCATCAGGATACAGTGTGCTGTAGTCAATATGTGGTTGTTGAAACCTTTTTAAATGTGCAAAAATACTTAGTGGTATTGGCGTGACATCTTAGACCGAGACAAGCCCAAGGTTTAAATCTTCCTGTCAGCGAGCATACACCCTGTTTAAGTGTCCTTGAATAAGATGTTTTGCCTCGATGATCTGTTGTAAGACTGAAAAAAACTCCCAGAGTCACAAAATTATATACAGTTGATCGTAGTGCTTTTAGTGCATCCTTGTCCCCTTTACATGTTATCTGTTCTTTGCTGCATCCTGTTTCTTTCTGGTTTACTACATAGATGGATTGCAGTATGTCCATTGTCCCCCCTGTGGAGACTATGTACGTAATCTAACCCCCCAAAACACAGAATGGCTTAACCAGATGGCTGCAGCAGAGCTATCCTGTCATGAATTCCACTTCTCCTCTTTCTCAAAGTCTGACAGCTCCCCTTTCGCTTTTTTTTTTCCATGTCTGCTCCCGAGTCAAAGACATGCATGTAACAGAGAACCTGAGCATCCTGCTCACTGCAGCTCCACACAAAAACACCAGCAGTGGTTACAATACTGTTGTTGTCTTTGGTATCATTGTTGCTACACTATAAAGACGATCACACCTCGTGAAAGATGGGGTGTGGAGGGAAGTGTTAGTCAATGTGTCTGTGTGTGTGTGTGTGTGTGTGTGTGTGTGGGTTTGCAGCCCACGCTCTGTTTTCCTCATTCGCTTTTCTCTGCTAAGTTATGTCACGTTCAGAGAGTTTGCTGCTGGCTGGAAGCTTGTTGCATGCAACAATTGCAAGCACACACAGCTTTCCATGTGGACCTTGTCATGCCAGCATTTCTGTTCTGTAACTGTATGTATGTGCATGTTTGTGTGGGTGTGTGTGTTTGTGTGTGGAGAGGGCCCTTGCCTCATCTCCCTTGCTCTCCCTGTGGGAACATAGGTTGCCATTGTTGGGTGCTCAGAGCGCCCCGCAGACGGGGGCAAGCTGCTGGCCGTAAAACTGGAAGGAAGCCCAAAAATACTGGGGCAACAGGGCTCACTGGCTTGTGTGTGTGTGTGTTTGTGTGATAGGACTTGTTTGGGTTAACATAAGCACCCACCCACACACACACACACAAACACACACATACACATGTCGACCATCCTGCCACATCCATCCTCTAAATCCGTGTTATTAATTGAATTATCTGTGTGGAACAGATTTTGCAGCCAAGCCCTCATTCCCGTTGCCACCGTAAGCTAAGCTGGGCCACTGACTGAATATAAGCTGAGGATAATGGGACATGTAGTCAGAGCAGCCGCAGCGAGCTTTTAGCACTACACTGCTACAAAGTTTCACAGGTGTGCTGCTGCTTTTATGATGAATTCTGTTTCTGTTTTCAAACTGTTAAGTGAAAGCATCATTTTTAGAGACTCCACATGTCACCACACAATGTAATGCATCATATCAGAACTCACTTTAAGGGTTGACACAGGGAAAATGACTCCTCTGTAAACCCTTTCGGCAAATAGCTAGTAAAAAGTAGCAGGTATTCTCATGGGGAGTCCACTTTGTGCGAGCTTTTCTCTCTGTGTCTTGCTTTTCAAACAGCTGGAAGAGTGGCCAGCAGAGACAAGTGGATTTCTGCTATTCCAGGGCCATCTGCTGCTGACTGCTGTAAATGGTGGGAGGCTAATGCATGTTAAATAAGTCTGTGGTCTGTCTGCAGGCCCACAAAACACTGTGGTCTGTGGTCAACTTTGGATTTTTACCATATTACCAAAACCAAGTTTTAAGGTTTTCTCTGGTGCTCCAGCCGTGTTTTTTTCCTTTTTATAGTCCCCAGGACTCTCTGAAAGTTTAACATATTAATTGAATTGGCCCTTTTACAAAAAAAATGAAAACCAATCTGCATCAGATAGTGATGAGAATATGAGCCCAAAGGTGCAGTTTTCTATTGTAAGAGGGCCAACCACCACAACACACATGTAATCTCCATCCCAAACTGATTTCTGTCAAGCGTTTTTTCCTCAGTTCCTCAGTTTTATTTAGGTCAGAGGAAACTAGACTCAACCCTGTGAGATAGCTCGCGGGGATGAAGTTTACAGTAGGTAAACCCACCTTCTTATCTGTTCACTGTACTAAGCTGTGGTAAATGTAGGCCAAACAACCCAAGCTCAAAACATGAAAATAGGACATTATAAGAACAGAAAAAATAGAGCTTTTTTTAATGAAAAAATGTATTTAATGTCCTCGTATATCAAAGTAAATATTAACATTTAAGAACGTCACCCTTGACTGTGCGATATAGTGATAAGATTTTATCACTTTTTTTTCAATTTTATAGACTTAAAAGTTAATGGGTTAGTTGTTAAAATAATCAGTAGATAAAAGTCAAATGATAGAAACTGTGGCTGCAACTCACAGTTTCTATCATTTGACACAGCGTAGAGGGAAGATGATACAAGGATCTGCACTGTACCTCAGTGTTACTCACTGAATTTAAAGAGCAGTAACTGAAAGAACTGAGGCTGAAATTATTCTTCAACTAATTTATGAGTCAATATCAGAAAGTCAGTTAACAGTTAAAATAAGTAAGAGAATATCCATCAAGCAGAGAGGCAAAACATTAATTTATGTCCTTATATCTTAGATCTTTATATAATAGCTGATTAAATATCTTGGTTTTAAACTGTCGATTAGACAGAAAATGAGCAACTTTACAAAGTCACCTTCAGCTCTTGAAATTTCTGCATTTTTAACCATTTTTCTCTATATGACCTTTATAAAAATAGTCATCATTCGCAGCCCTGAAACAAATAGCGGCTCCACCAGCAGACAACAGCAACAGTAAGATGATCAGAAAGTCATCAATCCCAGAGCCATGACAGAGCACGTCCTCTCAAGAAGCAAACGTCTGCGGGCTTTCAGCCTCTGCATCAGATGGTGCTGCACACCTGCTACAGCCCTGGATGATGGAGTCAAGGGATGGACCCCCCCCCCACACACACGTGCACACACTCACAGAGCTACATGAGCACTTGCACACGCGCCCTCCTCTTTCTAACCCCCAGGCATGGCTGTTGAACACCGCATCAGAGGCTCGGTATATGAGGCAGCATGTTGATTACAGCATTTAATTAGTGGTTCGTGACATGACTTTCGTGTGATGTTATTAAATCCACCCAGAGCCAATTAGACTGATTATACACCCCTCTCCTGGTCCATTATACAAGAGGCTGCCCATGTTTGCTAATAGAGTGGTCTGGTTTGGAATCCTAAAACCCAGAGGGGAGATAGCTTTATTTTTATGGGTTCCCTCAACTGAAAAGCAATTATGATTTGAATGGAGGTTTTGTTAAAACGCCTGAAATGAGGTCTGTGGTTAAGATATGCCTCAGACAGTTGCAACGTTTTGTTCAGCGAGAGAAAATAAAGGATTAAAAAGGACTGAGCCACAGTGGGGTTGTTTCAAATAACAATATGTCATTATACAGCCCTAAAGCCTTGAAACTTAAACACTTGCTCCCATTTTTAGTTGAGTCAAATTCCACTTAGGTTTTATCCGAGTTATTCTGCGTAACACACAGCTGAAAATAAATTATTCAGTCATTATGGAGGAGCCGTGTTAGTCCACAAAAAACACTGTTATAAGCCAGGAAAAGGGGTGTAAATCACAGGTTTTATCAAGATATTAATATTATATGTTTCTCTTGACAACGATATAATCTTTGCTAATATCAAAGTTTGTCATGATAAGACTTAAACTTGATTCAGTTTAGGGCCCTGCAATTGATAAGAAGACAAGAAGAGGACAATATTATAAAAGACAATATCATTCTTCCATAAAAGAAAGAAAAAACACATCAACCAGTTCTGTGCAGTGAGGATTAAAATAAAACTGATTCAATGAACACACAAAAGATGACTTAATCACAAGAACATTTGACAAAAGTTTAATAGTCAGCCTGATAATAACTAACAAGATTATTGTAAGCGTAAGTCTGTTGCATTTTACATCAAAATATGAATCCTAGCTGCTTTCTCTGTTAAAAAATAGCGTTGTATGGTGGATGTGATGGGTCCTCTTGAGCCATCTTTAGCAGTCCTGCTCAGTGACACTGATCCCTGCCGAACTGATGCATTAACCAGTTTTGGTCTGATGTTTGATAGACAGCTGATGTTGTGCTGCTTATTATAAGGCAGCTACTGCCTGCAAAAGTCTAAATTATGCCGCAACGCTAGCTTCTCTAGAGAAACAAGACACAAATCAGACAGCAGAATTATCTACCTGTCTTCCATCTTATGTGATGTATTTGTCCACCTCTTATAATATTGCTGAGCAGAAGAAACACTGAAGCTAAGTCCTTCCTGTATGGACATGTGAAAACACAATCATAAATTCCTGCTGTCTTTATTTTGTCTGCTGGCCCTTAATACTTGTTCAGTGGCGCGTCAGAGCTGAGATTGACTCGCCGATTCCCGCATCAAGTAACTAAATGGTTAATCAAGTCACAGTCACCAGGGATCATCAATCTGTCATATGGGTCATTAGTTTTGAGCGTGTCACATCCTCCGTCAGCTACAGTTGTCAGTGGAGTTATTATTTATGCGTAATGCTTGCAGGTTTCTTCGGTGTGGAGGATCTGGGCCATGCAGGGACTTGTCTATGAGTGAACTCATGCTCGGAGCGGTTTGGAGGCTACAGATTCCTGCTTGTGGTAGTATGGAATTCCGACAGCTGGTTTGGATAGCTGAATGAAGACTGCTGATGTAAAATCAAACAAATCAATCATCTAATAGCCAAACTGCTCAGCAGCTGCAGGAGAACAGTTCCTTCCCACCTTCTAACATTGGGTTTTGTTGATTTTTGTTGCTTGAAGCAACCTCTGCTGCCCTTAATTTTAGATTTAATGGATGAACTATTTTCCTGAGCTCGGAGGATTATGGGAAAGGTCTGCTGACTGAGCAATGTCTTGCCTTTGTGGTTGATAGTTTCTATCACATGTGATGACCTTCTCTTTGAAGGGGGCTGAAGAGGAATTAGCATGAGGGATATACTGCATGCTGACATTGACATAGACACTGCCATTAACCATGAGGCCTGTTTTTGAATTAAACAGCAGATGCAATGGACCAAGATCAGCATATTGAAGCAGAAATGAGATCCATTGCTCTTCAGGTTGGCTTTGTTCCAATAAAAACATTTCACGAGAATAAGAATCAGTTCCTTCAGCAGGCAAATTGGCGCTTTGTTTGTTGAAGCACATCGGTTTTAAGGGGAGAAAGCGTGTTTTTGGTTGTTTTGTGCAGGGATTTATAATTAGGTAGAAACTTAGAGAAACAGAAGGAGGGAAAAGAGAAAGCATAGATGAGCTACCTGCATTTGTATGCAGTGCAGCTTGGTTCAGAAGCTTACCTTAGCCAGCCAACGCTCACAGGAAGGTTTCTCATCAGCTCTCATTGTCAGCCAGAACACTTAAGACGATTGCTTCCCCGGTGACCTGAAATGTGTGGGAGGTTGAGATGAAAGGATGTAGAGTGAGAGAGAGGGAGCGGAATGGGAAAGAGAGAGCAAAAAGGACCGGGGTGAAAGAAAGACAGTGATGAGGGAGAAGAACAGAGATACAGGACATCAACACATGATGCTGATATCACCGTAGAGACATGGTTCCTCTCCCCTCTTTTTCTGATTTTCTATGTGTTAAACCCCAATCAAAATAGTGGGCTAAGTACTAAAAAATTTAACTGAAGGACAAGTACAATTAGTCTCATGAAATATTACTAAGGCAAAAGTAAAAATGACAAGGAAGGAGGAAGAGTTTTTAAAAGAACAGAGTGTTTGTTTTTTCAGGAGGAACAGTGAGAACTTGAGCAAATAATGTCCCTTTTTTTGATTTTGATGTAAAAAGTGTTGCCAGTTGTGGCCGGGGAGTGTAGTTGGAAAATTCCTCTTGTTCTGGCTCCATCATCACTGCATCGTGGTCAAAGACAGGTGGGGCTTCTTTTTCTTTTAGGCTTCAGGCTGCGAGCTGACATCTGCAGTGGAGATGCTCCTAGCAAGTTTTCCCCCTACTGTCAATCCCCACGTTTGAAGCAGAATATATCCAAGGTATTTTGCACGTGCAGTCAGGTAAAAAAGGCATTAACTCAAGTAAAAGTGCAGTCTTTAAAAGGACCCCAAATTGTCCGAAAAAAATACGAATTTTACTCTTTTCTGTCATTTATGTTTTGTTACTACACATCCTACATAAAACAATCAGACTGTGGAGAAATAAAATGCAGAATAATCACTGAACATAATTCCCACTGGTCATTCATGCAGTTAAATTCCAGACACGGACAGTCAGGGAATTTACAAGTTTAACAGCTTGATCAACAATCCCTGGTGGTGCTCAGTGAAACATTTTCAGTATGTGGTTCAGCAGAGGGAATGGAAATGTATGAGACTCTGAATCAGGGCCATAGTGGTATGAATATGTATGTGGGCATGTGCAGGCATCTCTATCGCTGTCCTGAGTGTACAGCTATGAATGCCATCCTCAAGTGTATCAGTGTGTGTGTGTTTTTTATGTTTGGGTGTATGCATGCACTGCCAGGACACAAAGGCCCAGGGACTGCTTAATAAACTCTCTTTCATTTTGGGAAGGAAGAGACGTGGTTGCACTTCATTAACCTCAATGCCACTTACAGCACACACACACACACACACACACACAAACATGGACCCACAAGGAGAGCAGAAAAAGACACAGGCTACATTGAGGGCGGAAGTAACTAAAGCACATGCCAGGCGGATGAAGATGGATGGCAACCTTTTCACCGGGCGCTTTATCTTGGCCCACACAAGACAAAAACAGCAGCTTTGTCCACGTCTCATTCTGTTTTTCCTTTGGAGAATAGAGAGACAATGTCTAATGACTAAAGACCCTGACGTTTATGGATATTGATGACATGTAGGTTGGGTTACAGATACTGCGGCAGTGCTTTCACTGAAAGAAGAAACAATACGTGCTATTATTAAACTAAAGTACAATCCAGAAAATTTCCATATTAATTAATTCTGTAGATTTATGTTCAGGGAATCTTTTTGTGAGAGGAACTAAAGTAGGTGTCAGTATCTTGAAACAAGGCAAATCTCTCACTAGTACTAAGTGCTGATTTAAGGAGTATCTTTTAACACACACTATTGATTTTTTCTTAAAAATAAGGGAAGTAATTATCTTTCCCCACTGACAGATTTTTTTTTACTTGTGATGAGAAGAGTTTTGAGAAAGACTCTTTTTGTGTTTTTTAAAGAAAGAAATAAAACTCGAGAAAAAAAAAACAAAGTTCTGCAAACATCAGAGCCTCCTACATCCCAAACTGACGTCTTTGACATTACTTGTTTTGACCAACACTTCAAAAACAAAAGATATAATCAGAGAAAAGCAGCAAATCTTCACACTGAAAAAGCTGCAACCCACTTTTGTTGTGACTTCAACAATAAAATAAGTGATCAAAAATGTTGTTAATTAACTTTGTG
>JAPZDY010000002.1:5878581-5946146 GCA_029783645.1 Ctenochaetus hawaiiensis
ACTAAACAGGGGGGTGGGGCAGAGGATTCAGTGATGTCATCTGCAGCATCACGAAGCATTGCTGGACTCACTGCTTTATAGGTTGCTCAAGTACTTTTACTTCCCTGTGCCTTTTTGACTTTGACCAAGCGCACATTAATTGCTTGGTTGAATTACACAGCAAGGCCCATTGGAAAGCTCGGCCATGCCAAGCCTGCATTAGCAGTGGACTCATGATCCTGATCCATTTGATGAATGCGTCTGGAAGAAAGCCTTCATTGCTTAGCTGCCACTGGGAACACTTGGCAAGCTTAATATGAGATGGCATTTTTGGAGTGATTTACAGTCTCGTACTTTTAAAAGCAAGGTTTCACTTTCTCTTTTGAACTCTGGTCAGTGCATTTTCCTGCTGATTGTTTCTTCCAGTCAGATTCTCAGAGATGACCGAAGCCGTGCCTGCACTAAAACACATAGATTTTTTAACTGTGTTCTGTAAGGTGTCCTTCAGTGTTTCAAAAGGTGTCCTTTAATGTTTCAAAAGAAAATGCATACAGAAAATGCATCATCGTTTTTTAAAGTATTTTCACTCTAAGTGCAGAATTATATGCAAGATATTTTTGCAGTTACAAGCAAGTAGTTAAATCCTTCAACCTTTTGTTGCCTTCTCAAGATTGAATTAACTCAACACTGTCTTTGTCTTTAAAAAAAACCAAGCATCATCACTTCAGATAGGACTTCCTGTTGCAAAATAAAATGCATAGTTTTGTATTTAAGCTGGTGTGCAGTGCTCATGTGCAAAATTGATGCAGGAATTTTTTGCGTTAAATATCAAAACTTTTGGACTTGTCGCAGCTTTAAGACTCGTTCCATATTTAAGGGTTTGCTCATAACAGCATTCTATGCTCTCATTTCCATATCATTCTGTTTCTTGTATCAGACAAAGACCAGCAGGATTAGTGATCAGGTTCAGGACATGGCCTGAGGCTCCACACGCACCTTGAGGTTGTGAACTGTGGAGGTTTGAGGAGAAACAGTCGTTTCTTCTCTTAGTTGGAATGTCAGGAACGTGGAAGCCGTCAGCCTCACGCCTCCCCAGGATGTCATCAGTTGCAGGGTTTGGTGTAAAAGGACCACTAAGGGAGGGGGGCGCTAACACGGAGCTCCTTCATATCACAGCAGCTCCCACCTTTAACTTTTCAACACAGGCAAAGGAGCAGGGCTTGCATGGAGACACAGATAGACTGTCCAGCTGGAGGTGGGAGGAATAGTCCATGACACCCCCTGTCAAAATAAAGATAGCACTGAAACAGAAACGAGCCTTTGTGGCATCTTGAGATTCAAACACATTTATTCATCATTCATCACTGAGTGACAGAACAGACCAAACCTACCTCACATAGCAGTGACAGTTTATTTTAATTATGGCTGTTTTTTCAGTCTGTCCGGGCCGTCTGTCATGGTGTCTACCCCGAGGTGTTAAATCTCCTCCCTCACCCTAAATTAATCAGCACAGGCCGAGACCCACAGAGGACCTGCAGATTTGGGTGGCGTGAAATTACGCTTTTGTGAAAAGACTCTGCTTGAGTGAAAGGATACCCTCTTTGCATTTCTATCATCTCTTATATATAATCATGGTGCCACGGTGCTGCAAAAGACTCATTAATACATTTAGGTGGCCACTGGGCTCTGAGATTAAGTTAGCTTTTACCAGCTCTGTGTAGACACAGTCACAAACCCCTAAGCTGTGTCTTGCAGGTAAACAAGCCTACATGCATAATACCCTGATACAACTCACCTCCACCACTATATCAGGCAATGGATCAATAAAAACACCAGAGATGGTGAATCTCACTCTAAGTGGCCTCAGCAGTTTCTGCCTTTTCCATAATCTGAAGCAAATCCATCACAATGAAGACAAGCAATGCAAGCTTTACTTTTTCTTCAGGCAAAAAGTTGTTTGGCCGAATCTGCCAAGGCCACAGAAATTGGGGCGACATGAAGGATGTACTGCGTGAGGTAAACAAGTACCAAAGGGATCCTTCCCTCCTTTTTCTCATCTCACCCTCCGGCCTATTTCACAGCCTCTATTTATTCAAGTTGTGGAGGAAAGGAGGGGATGGTGAAAGGGTTGTATACAGCTCACAGCTGGAAACTGATAGGACTTTTAGAATCCACTGTGTCCTGCGTGTGAGAAAATGCAGTAGTTGGTCAAAGTCCCGTAGAAAGCTCCCCCCTTTTCCCAGTTCTTGGCCCTGTTTGTGGCCGACTTAAAGGCTCTTCAGTCCACACTCACATATGTTTTCTCAAGCTCCCATACATTCTTTTTGAATCAGAGATCTGAAAAGGCCACTTTGATTCCTCCTGCTAATGTCCACTACCTGTTTACAACTGGAAGACCATCTTTTGGAAAAGAAGTGGATTTTTGACTATTGATTTTGTGTTACTTTTTAATTTTTCTATCAAGAAAATAAGAGGTTTTTGTGTTTCGGACAGCTTTGCACAACACAACCACAAAAATGACTTAATTATAAAGCTTTTAAAGCTTGGTGATTATTGCACTCACAGACTGACTAACTAGTGCTCTGAAAGCAAGAGTTTACCCCCTTAAAGCTTTGACCAATGTGAAAACAGGGGGGTTGTTTAAAAGTGTACAATAGAGCAAAAGAGGGGAAGGGAAGGATGACACATTTTTCTTCCTGTCTGTAAAATCCTTCCTTTTTTAGGGGGGAGTCCTTTTGAAAGGGGACTGTATACTTAGAGGAGGTGGGTCTACATACAGCATACAGCTGAGTTGCAAACAAAGACCCCCTCCCCCTGTTACAAACACACACTCACATTTTTCACATGTTCATTTTTACAGTTAACAGCATTAGCAGACGTGGCTGCATGTATGACACAGTTTAAATCCTGCTCTGGTTTTGTTCTAAGGCTGAAGTGCTGAATGTTGAGACCACATCTTTCTCTTTATGCCTCTCAGTGTATTCATCCACTTTTTGAAAACTCACTCCAGAGAAACTTTTGATATGGAGAACAAGCTTTTTGCTGTTTGAGAGCATAGACTGAAGTGCCATTGACACGCTGTCTGTCCATATAATGTGTGTGTGGGTGGCAACATGCAAAAAGCCATTCAGATTCCAATTGGTCCATCTGGCATGTTTAAAACCCTGCTCACACACTAAAACACACACAACAAACACACACACACACACACACACACACACACTGTCTGACTTCTGCCTCTATAGCAGCACTCCAGCTGCCCCAATAAACCAACTAAACCGTCATCCCCTTTCCCATCTTGTTTTTCTTTTTTAAATGTTCATAAATGAATCCTACAAATATTAGATACCTCATAAATAATGACTGTTTCTTTCAACATGTTTAAATTTTTATTTGACTTTCGGCAAAAAAGAACAAATGTTTCACCTGATTACAACTGCAAGACACATAGTCTTGTCGATGGCCTGCTTTATGCTATGATTTCCACAAAGAGGACAATGAACTACGATGAAAAAAAATATTTAAAATCATCCATGAAATTTTTGCTTTTTCTGTCTGCTTCTGCTACACGAGTCACTCCTTTTGCTTCCGTACTTTGCTGTTTTCTGCTAAAATACCACTAAATCTTCCTCAAAGAACAAACTAGAAAGACTCAATCACACATAAGCTCTGCTGGATTACCCAGGTGGCTCATGGAGGTTTGGAGCTGCATTAATGTGTGAAAGTTTGGCAGCTGAATGAAAATAAAAGTAAGTAAGGTGAAATTTAATGAAGAGAACGATTTTCTGACCTTGGGTGGTACCAATGAGCACTTATGTATGCGCCTTCATGTGCACTAATTTAGGTACCAGGCACTAAAAATGAGCTTGCACACACATGCACATTCTTAATTGATCTTGTGTAAGTGTGTGGGTGTGAGTGTGTGTCTTTGTGTGTATGTGTTTAAGAAAGTCCTGTGACCTGCCACATCCCTCCCTCTCCCCTCTCGACTTTCCCTGACATGAATCACTTAGAACCAACACACTCTGAGCTAAATTAGCTCCCCCTCTCTCTCACCCTTAATCACATTAGCCTAAGTGATATGGGAACGGCAGGCCAGACACACACTCCCTCCTTCACTCTCCGTCTTTCAACCCAAATAAATAGCCACTCCTCCAGAGCTTTAAGTTGTCTTAAGCTCCATCTTTGGATAATGGACTGTTTGCTCCTACAAAGACCCCAGTGTGGAATAATGAGGATCAAGACAAGAGTAGAAAAAGCAGGACGAGAGAAATGCAAGAGGGTGGAACAGAGGAGTAGAGCTGACACTGGGCTAATACCCGCCTCGGGACAAAACCCATCAAAACACCTGTTTTGTCTGGCTGCGAGATTATTGTGCAGAAGGACTGATGGAATTTCTTGTAGCTGACTGCTATTGGGGTGGTGGTTGAATAACTTTTAATGAAACAGGCTAATGCCTGGGTGGTATTAGTTCTAACCAGCTGGAAAAAAAGGGTTAGGCCTATTTCACAGTAGATTAGTGCAGTCACTAATAGACTCATAGACAGTACACTAAATACTGAATGCAGCCGCTGTGGCATCGCCCACTGGTTTGTGGAGAACCATCTTGTTTGGTTTCTTGGTTTTATAAACCAGAAGTGACCATATTTGGATGAGATTGCGGAGCCTGGCATTATTTTATATGACTGTGTGGACCTAGCAGACAGACAGTTGGGAATTTTAGTATGGGGCCCTGTGAGTTGACTTGCTTTTGCCCCAAGTGGCCATTTAAAGAACTGCATCTTTTGGCAGGACTGCTGGTTTAATTTTCAACCCTGGTATCTGATTCTTAAACTTAATTGGACATCTTGTTTGATGTCATACGGATGTTAAAATGGGACAAGTGCTATGGGGCTAAATTGCTTTGTGCTGTGATAAATTACTTTTGTAAGTAACTCAGGTTTGGAGGGCTTTGTGGCTTTTTTGCCGCTTCAGGCTCAGACTTGCTGGTTTGTCATTTGCCATGAGTATTTCTAAACAAGACTTAATTTCCTGTACTAATAGTCATGGTGCCTTTGTCCCAAAAGTTATGTTTAGCCAACCAGCTAGGTAGCTTTTCATCAAAAGAGAAGCTAAAATAGACCATGTAGAAAGAATGCTGGTATTGCATTAATAATATGTGTGTGTTAGTAATGATTAAATGGTAGTTAGACCACTCTCCCCTCTCTCCATACGTACAGAACCCTTATCTCCTGGTGTAATGCTGGAATGCTGTTTGGTTTTTGCTGATACAAATATCAAAAACAGTGGCAATAATATACATTTGATGCCGCTATGTATCACTGTGCTGGACGATCCGGTTTACTGGCCATGCAGGCCACGACAGAAAGTCTCCATGTGTTCTTGGTTAATAATCAATGGAGGGAACTCTGTGGTTTCTATGTTATTCTCTGGTAAATGGCTCCCAGCTTCTGCACAGCCCAGCACATCTTTTATGGATGAGCCTCTCATATGTCCTGTCAACACTGCTCACCATCAATCTGCATCAGCTGCGCAAACAGCAGATTGACTGGCGTTGCGTGTGTGTGTGTGTGCGTGTGTGAGTGAGATAGAAGAGATGAGAAAGATTTATGATATTGTATGTCTGTGGTGGATCTTTGATTGTTCTGTCGTTGAGGTGGGTGGGCTTTGTCAGGAATAATTGTAGTACATTGTTGGCGCTCGGCTTCGGGATGTTGAATTCAGCTTTCCACAAAAGTTTTGTGGAACTTTCATGATTTTTCATCATTTTGCATTTCTTTACCTTAGCAAAATACTGAAGATGGGAAAAAAAAAAAAAAATGATGATGTCTGTTGAAACTTGAGGTGGAGGGGTGTATTCAGATTTTGACATGTATTTTTGCAAGTGACACTGATTGTTACTTTTGAAAAAGACTCCATTCATGGTCAGTGATCGCCTCTCTTCCTCATCATCCTCCTTCATCTACTTCCTGTCACTCATCTGTCCCAGGCTCGTCCTTCCCTTTCAATTTCAGTTCACATTCTGATGTGTCTTGTGTGCTTTTTGTCGCATAACTTTTGCTAACTGTCTGTTTTTCCTTTTCCTTTTTTTCCCTCTCTGCTTACTGAAGCTCACAAATATATTGTTGCAGGTAAGCACACCAAACTGTCCTCCAGAGTTTTGTTGTTTTGCAAAAAGATGGTTAATCTACAAATTAGAAAATTGGATTGGGATGTTTTCATCACGTTGCAATGGTTTATCTCATAAAACCAAATAATATCTCAAACATTTTGACTTTATGCAGGCCTAATCAAATTTAGACATGATACCAATGCCACACGCATAGAATCTCAGATGTACACGCACTCACACACACAGAGTATATGCCTGGAGGTCTGTGTCTGTGACAGTGACAGAGCTTACGTGTTGAATGCATGAAAAACGTTGCCCTCAGAAACAGTTCTGAAATGGGAGCTCACTCCTTCTTACTTGTTAGTTTAACTTTTTGATAGAACTAAGGGCCGTAGTCTTATGCCATGCATGCAAATCGTATGTATGTAATTTGCTGTGGTGCAATTAAGCCTGTCAGAATAAATTTGTGTCAAGCTGCCTACAAAGAGAGGACAAACTGCGGGAGCACAAATGGATGTCATGTTCTCACTCATAATCAGGGAAAAACACACCTCAGTAGTCTTTTATCCCTAAAGAAATATGACATGTCACAGTAGCAGAAGCACAGGTGTAAGTAAAACTAATGATGGCTCACTACAGTTGAGTTTTTTCAATTCAGGGTCCATGTGTTATGTGGTGGATTCGTGTCAGGCTGTCATGTCCTACTGAGGCATTATATGAGGGTTGATTGATAAGTTTTTGGCCTGAGGTAGAATGAGATGAGCAATGCAGCTCTTGTTACATGCACATGCAGTTAAGCTCTTTGAGTGATTCTGCAGGAAGTTTGAAGTTAATAGCTTTTGTGGTATTTCTTCACCTAGCTGGGAGAAGGGGCACCCTTAACTAGCCCTGCCTCCCTTTTCTCCTTGTGTGAGTCCTTGAAATTAACGGAGCAGACAGCAGGCTGTGCTGACTTGCAATTTTTAATTACTTTAAACAGAAATACTGCCAAAGTTATTAACTTCAAACTCTCTTTTTTTTCACTCTACCTCAGGTCACAAACTTATCAGGCACTTTTCATAATTTCCAAAGCTTCAGACCTTAAGTGTATCATTATTTTTTTTATAAAATGACTACAGAATTATTTCCACACCCTCCTTACAATTTAAGGATCTTATGAAAATTTAAATGTGACGGAAAATAACAAACATGAAAAAAATGGTTTATTGCACATACTGTGTAAGCTCTCTCCTTTGCCTTTTCTATGACTTAGGTATTTCTTTTTCTATAGCAGAGTTAACCTGCAAAATAACTGCACTCTGCATGTCCTTTACCGGTGTATGTATTTGTAATCAAAATGTATACACTTGTCCAAAACTGTGTGTGGTATCATCTTTGATGTAGGGCTTCACACTATTTTGTGTGGCAAGAATTAGAGTAGGGGTGAGGTCAAAGGTCGTGTATCGTGGGGTCATGAAGGCTCTGGAGCTTGCAACAGTGTGTGACCTGCTCAGTGTCGATCTCCTTGGGGATCTCATTAAGTGCTATGCAGGCTAACCTTCCTCTCTGAGCAAGTCGACGCAAACAAGCACCTGCAGGAGGAGAATGCAGCACGGCCCGGAGAAGCCTGGGGACCGAGCCGAGGAGGCGGTGTGACTGCTGAATTTTCTTCCCTCCTGCTCAGATGGGGTTCAGACTGCAGGGTAGTACCTGTGACATTTGGTGCTGCCATTTCTGTCCTATTCTGCACTCATTTTTAATATTGATGCCACCATTATGTGTGATGGAAGACAGGACATAGCTAACGGTGTCATTGTCTTTGGAAACCTTCTGTCATTCAGTCTAGTGGTTGGAGCTGCTCAACTCAATCGCACCAACTTCAGTTTTCTCAAAATACTTGGAAGTAAAATGAGACTCTTTTTTTTCAGACTGTTTTTTGTGCTGCAAAAACTCTCCGGAGTTTGTTTGCACAGCAGCAGACAATTATGACACCATCCTGAAAACACATGTGGCAATTAATACAGTCGTGAGATAATGATAAGAACATATCATAAAATCTCTAATCAACCCCTGAGATATAAATTTTCCCACTTGCTTCAATTCCTTGACTAAAGTTCGAGGGGTTTTTGACCCCGTCGTGATTCCATGGCACCTAATGGAAATTTCATTCTCACATTCGCCTCGAGTTCAGGCAACAGCATCATTCTGTTCATTGGTCTGTTTTGCTTCTGTCTTTGTGCCGTGAATCTTTTATGATGTTTGCTGTCTCTCTCATGCATTCATTTACCCTTTAATTCTAATGTTGTGCTTCATTTTGATTTGACAATAAAAGAAAAATGCAAGTTAGTCGGGCGAGATATTTTCTTTTTGTACCGTTTGCTGGAACTCTGTCACATCTGCATTGTCAGACGAGACATTTTTTCCAGTGCTGCTGCTCATGAATAGCAGGGGTCTCATCATTGACAGACCCTTTTATTCGCACACCGACATTTTATTCAAACATCCCTATTCAACAAGGAGCAGGTAGCTCGACCCTTTTCAAAATCAGTGCACCATTAACAATGCACGCCAGTGAAGAGGACATCTTTTGTAGTCTTAGCTATGAATCAAGCCAATAGCAATTTCCTCCCACAGCCGAAGACTGATCCGTTGTTCCTCTTGTCTGCTCCGGTGATCCTTTTTTTTTTTTTTGCCAGAACTCCATAATCAGCCCTTTAATGTGACTTTCAGATGAGAGAGGATGCAATTATCTGCTGTCTGGTTTGGGAGGTCAGTCTGTGCAGTGATCAGGACTGGAAGGTTACGGCCTGTAGCTTTTGCCTCTTTAGCCTCCTGTTCCCAAGCGTCATTCATGTTAAATGAGAAGCTGTATGCTCAATATTATCCAGCCTGCTGGTGGATAAGTGGCCCCTAGACATAAATCCTTCAACTGTGCACATCCTATCCCTGCACTGCCAGCTGGACCCTTTGCAAAAACACACTGTCCGACTGACAGCTGACAGTCAAAGAGCTGACATGTAGGGAATGAGCTGTAGTCCCTGTGATCTCCGTCAGTGAACCTTAGAGAAATCCCAGCTCTTTGCTTCATTTAAGGTGTTTTTTTTATAATTTAGCAAAGCTTACTCTTAGGTTTGAAGGTAAATGAGCAGAGCATGTGACAGAAAGAGAGAGGAGAGAATCACTCTCAGAATAGATTGAATCTCTGAACAGAGTGAGTAGTTAGAAAGCTCCTCGCTGTGACCCTGATGATGAGAAAATGTTTTTCCAAAGTGTTTTTTGTTATCTGTTGAATTCTATGAAAGCAAACCATGGCTGCTCATTTAATGATAATCCAAGGAGAAATAGGACTCTTAACTCTCTGCCTCTTGCAAATTAAAAGTAACACAGTTAATTAAAGCTGTTCCCAACTGGTTTATTCTCAGGTTCTTCAGTCGTTTTCTGGGGCTAATGTTTCCTAAGTTGAGACAGTCCATTTCTGGCGGAGCAGGCAGAAGTCTCATTTGTTATCGTTAACTATTTATCACCGGCGTCCCCCTTGACATGTCTGTCTCGCTCCTTCTGCTGTTTAGTTTCCTCTCTGTCTCTTTTCCTTGAGGTCAGAGCGAGGCCCTCTGCCTCCCTCCAGGAGCCCAGCCTTGGATCCGAGACATCCTCATCTATCAGTCCAACAAAAAACCCTCCCTGTAGTCAGGGCCGTGGTGACCCTCTGTATCAGACCTTCCTCAGATAACAGGCTAATGAGCTGACATGCTCACAAAATAGACCAGAGTTTCAAGGACCATGCTGGTGGTTCTCATTTCCCTTTAACTGTGAGTTGCTTATACTTGACATTACTGCAGAACACTTTCCCCTGCATGCTTTGAGCTCTGGAAACATTTCCTACCTTCCAGGCAGTTTTTAGTTTCAGCTCATGTCAGTATGTTATGAAAAATGAACTTGCAGAGACATGCTTGTAATCAGGCGATCAATCAGGGAGCGTGAGTCTTTTTTTTTAATATATCATCAAAGTTATGTTATCATTCGTAACACAGGGACTGTTTTGAGAACTCTCCCTTGGTGGTGCATTTGAAGACACCCAAGACATCCAGGACTTGTGATTTGGCTGCCAAAAACTTTGCATTCTTGAGGGATGTTGTCTGGAAATCAAACCCAGAACACAAACAGACGTGGATGTCATGATAAAGATAGCGTGGATGTCAAATCTTCAAGTCAAATGTTAAGCCTCTGAATAACAATTTTGCTTTTAGATGCTCATAATGCTCTTGGCTGGAATTCTCACTAGACATAAAGTCTGCGACTGTTGGGCAACAGTCCGTTTTCCTTCGCCTTAGCTTTGGTGTTTATCCAAGTCCTTTTGGGTTTATCCTTGTCAGTAAATATCAAGTTTATCTTGTACATGTGTTGTATCCATTTCAAGGTGTCCGGGCCCTCGAGGTTTACGTGTCAGTTCTTGCACGCTGGTATGCGCAGCTGTTTATTTCCAAAAGAGAGTATGACTGTTTATTTCCATAGGCATACGTCTCGCTCGTGTGTTTATTTCCAAATGAGAGTGTGTATACAAGAGAGTGAGCTGTGTATAGAGAGCAAACGCTCAGACTGGCATATGGTTAGTGCCATGAACAAGGCAAGGCTGACAACTCCTGCTCTCCCAGCACCCTAACAGTCAAAATCTCTGTTGTGACGACCTGCTAGGGGCTTTTCAGAAGTTGCCTGTTGATGTTTGTCTCTTGACATGGAAAGGTCATCACATCCATGACTGATACTTGATTCAAGGTCATGTAAATCTAACAGGAGGGAATTATGTTGCATAGCTGTGACAGCAAATTAAAAACAACAAGACAGCTAACAAACTGTTGGAAGGGCTTTTAATTTTTATGACTGCACTCATAAAAAAAAAAGGTGCACACTTAACAGATTAAAGAATGTGGTTGCTACAAATCATTGCAATGATTGCATGACAATACAACTTTAGTATCCTTTCCCACTGTATATGTAATGATTTTTACATGTTTAAAATCATTGTCATGCGATGTTTGCCAAAATTTAGACTTGGCTCAGGATTCTTTTACTTTAAATACTCTATGAACAAGACAACCCCAAACATTTACTGGTATCATCAGCCCATTTTTCATATGGAAATGTCAATGATGATGGTAGTTCTATGCTAATCAGCGAGTTTATTTTAGTTGGACTGTAAGTGCCTCTTGAACTTTTTGAGGTGTGTGTCTCCTGAGTAACAGCAGTGATTTGCTATGACTTGTGTAGGATTATTGTTGCTCTGAGGCATCTTTATTGAGTTGCACATATTCTTTTTGGCAGCTCCAAATACCACCTGAAGTTTGTCTGCTTAGCTGTTAACTCTTTGTTAGGGCTCTGTTCTTCTCTTCCTTATTGGGAAGAAATCCCTCTCTTGCTCTCTCTTCCCCTTTTCTCTCTCTTAAACACATGCAAACATGCACACAGTCACGCACACACGCAGAGTGCTGTAACTTAATTGACTTGGTTGGAACTTGACCAAGGGTTCTTGCACTGATCCAAGCCATTTTTCCCCCCTGCAGGCCTGAAAACTATCCTGTTAACTGCACCTAACTGTCTCCTGCTCAAGCAAGACACAGTCATCAGCTCAGCTGTGTTTACCCTCCTCTCCTCTCCTCTGATTTCTGACACAAATGCAAACTTGAGATCTTTTCTTAAAAGCTCAGTTGAACCTCGTGTCATAGCCGAGCTCATTAGTCTGTGATATTCCTGCATTTAGTACTTTTATTGCCTCTGTCGGGGTTCTGCCTTACCCTGATGTAAATGCCTGCTAACAGCCTTGCAGAGCACCGCATGTAGAAGAGGAGGCCACTCTAAATGGCTCATGGGAAAGTGGAATACTTAATGAGTACCCTGTCACTTACTGTTTCTCAGTCATACGTGTAAAATGTTTTGGTGCATTGCAGTTCTTCTTTTACCCTTAAAAAATGCTGCATAAACTGCATAACGCTGTAGTCTCGTTTATTTTTTTCTGATTATTGCAGACTAAAGGCTTTAGATTTACAGTCCACAGATGCACAGTACATATCACTTCAATATGTATGGCCTTTTGAAGGAAATATGTATTGTAATATTGACAGTTTACTTAAAATGTCATAGATTTAGTTTATAGCACATAGTATTGGCAGCTGCACAAAATAAATGAATTTCATAGGTTTTTTATCCTCTTTATTTATTATTTAATCAGTTATGCTGAAACTAGGAATGAAGAGGGGGGGTTACAGTGTGATTAGTAATGGGTTCGTCCACCTGTAGAGGTGGTTCTTATTCCTGGCACTGGGAGCATGATCGAACAGAAAAAGGCTACTCTTTGCATCTGCTGCCATCTCATGGCTGCTTTCTGCACAGTGCAAAGTAAACGCCGTCCTCCACAGTGAACTTCTGCCTTACCTGTTACTTTAACAGTTGTCTAGGTGCACTTGGAGAAGAAAGAGAGTAATATAAGTAATGTGCGTCACGTTGTTTTGCCTGCTTGTTGATTGCTATGTAGCTTTCATCTAAAGATATTCCAAAGGGAATTTGCAGTATTTCTGCTTTTTGCTGTGGGTCAAAACAGCATGCAGTTTGAGTCAGCTTCTCATTATTCCATTTGTCAGTCCAGAGTCAGCCTTAAATTACCAGTTTTCAGTTCTCTCCACAACACAAGCCATCTATTGTTTGTTGTTCCAGGCATCTGAAACACATCTGTTTTTCAGGGTAGAAGGTTGCTGATATATGAAACCTGATACAAGATGAAGAGGACAAAAATGGAAACAAATAGCACATGGAAATAACTGTTGTGGTATATGTGTGTGTGCGGGTGTGTGTGTTTGTGTGTGTGTATGTCTAGTTTATGAGCACTATCAGAATGAACTTACAGCTTTTCCACATTACGATTGTTTTCATCTGGGTCTCTTTGGCTCTGCTTCCCTCTTTAAATGTTCTAAAGGTAAAACTCTTGTTTGTCAGCTCTGAGACTTTCAATCCGTCTCTTTCTACAGAGATGCACTAAGAATTTTGGTTACTAAACTGTGCTTTCCTCCTAACTGACAACCCATGTTCAAGTTCTCTTCATGCAAAACCCTGATCTTCTTCCACCAGGTTGAATTCTCTGTTCTGTAGCGGAGCATTGACTGCCATTTGTAATCCCATGGCTCTTATTTATTTCACTACCATTAAGCATGGAGAAATAGTTAATTCCTGCTTCATTTTGAGTGAATGATTAGCATATGAAGCACTGATTTCAACAGATTGTTTCTATGTGTCATCTCAATCGGCTGTGGTGTTTTCTTAATTCTGTACCAAGAGGAGAGGAAGCTGCATGCCAGAGTCTGAAAACTTGCAGTGCAAAGCTGCTACAACAAATAGTAACACTAGGGGGAGCAAATGCTCCAACACTGAGAGTATGGAGGCAGCTCCACCAGCTGATCACCTCCTCCTCCACCTCCTCAATCCGTGCATCTGGGGAGTCCAAACCTGAGCTTAGCTGCCTTCCTCCTCTTCTGTAGGGTCACGCTCATTATATGCGAGAATGCGAGCAGACTGAGGACATTATCATCCATACACAATACGTTTTAAATATAAAATAAACAACTGCAAATCAGGCAAAATGTGCTGTCACAGAGGTATTTTAGTTTAATGATGCTTTTTTTATGGTGCATCTGCTCTTTAGAAAGAGAAACAGAGCCAAAAGTGACAGGAATGAGAAACGAGAGGGGGAGGCTGAGAGATGGATTTGAATCAGAAATATTATGAGCACATCATATACACCCAGATCATTAAAAGGAAGAAAACGAGGAGGGAAGCTGTGGAAGGAGGGCGGTGGTTCATGCGCATTCATATTTAATTTGTCATTTGAGCTGCTGTTGCATCAGCTTTTGTCGTTCTAGTGACCGAGTAGCCAGCGCAGAGTCTGCTCCAGTGTTGTGGTGCACTGCTGGGGTTATTGTATTGCCAAGGGCAGCGCCTCCATCATAACCCAGTGGGTCATGGGGGGTTAGAATATCTAGGTTATGGAAATATAATCTCTTTCACCCTTGATCGCACCTACTGTATATGCAGACGGCTGCAGTGCCAGGATAAGGGTGTGTGTATGCACGTGCCTAGGGGCCTGCTAAGTAGGTAAATGCAGATGGGGGGGGACATCCCATCTGGTGTGTGTAAATGTGTGTGTGTGTGTTTGTGTGTAGCTTCCCAACACCCCACCCTGTCCATTTTCAGATTAAGAGACCAATGTTGAGTCCCTGACCCAGAATTCTTACCCTGTCCTGTTCTATTGTAACACACACACCCATGCTGTTCTCCCCCCCCTCCCCCCCCCCACCCGTCACCCCCATTTCCTCCTCCGGACAGACGGCCACATGGGACAGACATGGGGTGAGGTCTCCATTAGCAGGCTTGCCCCTAGTGTGTGGGTTTTGTGTTGCATTCATGGACCTGTGCAGAAGAAAAATGAGAGATAAAAGCGATGGTGTCAGCTGTGGATTTGGATGGGGGGGTTAAATGTGTTATGGGGGGGCAGGGTTACTCTCAGCCCACACTGGGTAAAAATGGATCTCCACATGGGATTCAGTCCAAACCTTGGGATAAACAGTGCATGGCAGGTATACTGGTTGATTAATTATCGCTGGTGTGTTGTGGGAAAATATGAATTACAGCCCATTAGAAAGTGGATTTTTCTTGAGTTTCAGAAATGTTATGATGACACACAGCGATGTAGGTTGTAGATGTCTGCCAACACATTCTGAAACAGATCCTGACACTCTTCACATGATGCAATAACACAGATCCCACATAACTAAGCGTCTCCCCTTCCCCCATGTATCCATCTGCTTTTTCTCTGCCTCTCCTTCAACTCCCCTGCTGACTCAGACGCACCCTGGATGCACTCGTCTGTCCCAAATCCATCCATCCATCCATCCATCCATCCATTCGACCATCCATACACACACTCTCTCCTCAGGCGTTGACCCACTGGGGTCTTTGTGTGAATCCAGGCCACACCCTGTGTAGAAGACCCTTTTTTTTTTGTTTTGTTTGTCACTCCAAGCAGAGCTGGAGGCCCTGCCACGCTGCGAAACCTCCACAATCACCATTCAGCACCGAGACATGGTCCAACCCTCTGCACACATTGTGTGTTAACAAGGAATGTAATGGGTCTTCTTTGACATTCGAACAATAAGATAAGCAAGAGAAGAAGCTGCCCTAAGTAACAGACTGTGTGTGTTGTGTGTGAGATGTCTTTAATCATCCTAGCAGCACAGAGCATGCTTCTCTTCCCTTTTTCACTACCAATTACCATCGCTGACAGTGATGAATTTTGATTTTGACACGTTGGCTTTCACGCAGCATTGTCGCCCCACGCTGCAACAGCAAGGAGGCTTGTTTGCGACAGAGCCGGGGAAATAACAGCACAACATATGGGGCTTTATGATCGAACTGTAAGCATCCAAAATACCTTCACTTTAATGGAAAGCATGCCCCATCAAGTAGGGTGTGGGAGGCAGCATCTAAAAGCCATTAACAGCCCAGGCTTCCACTGAATCCTTAATGACTGCATGTTGAAAATAACGCGTCCAGAACTGCACCAGTGTTTGAAATGATTGTCGATCAAACGGAACAAAAAAAAAAAAAGGGCAAACGGCGCCCTTTGGCTCTCTCTGTATTCAGAATCTAAACACAACTGTGTGTTGTTTGGATAATTCCACCACCTGATTCTCTACCGTCCTTGGGGGTAATTTGGAAACAAGTAATGGAATTTCAAGTCTCCATTTTAATTTGCTCAAGTGTCTACTCCCATTATCACCGAAATTAAGCTATAATCCATTATATGGTAAATTGAATAAATTGGTTTGGGGATTTAGGACGTACCTTATTTATGAGGTGATTGTGCCCTGTGGCTGGCGACATTTCTCATTTCAAAAAAGATTATGGTTCCCTAATTGATAAGATAAACAAGCTATAATGGGACTTCCTTGGTAAACCTTGCAAACTAAATTGAGTTTTTTCCTTCCTGTCGTGTAACACTAATCCATCTCCCCGTTTCCTAATGTGGCGCATGGCAACATTGTTATCAGACCCTTTCATTTATGATGTGTACTCCCGGCTAAATAATTATGTGCGCTCAAAGCAGATACGTCTATCCCTGATTTTGGACTGAATGTTAAAATGGGCCTATTAAAGTTACATTATTTGCACTCACTTTCATGATATAACTGGGGTAAATGGGAGTGCTGGAAAAGAGACAGTGGCGTGGAAATCCATTAAGGGCCAGTGGGGAGAGGAAGGTAGGAGCTGCTGCCTGGAAAACGATGGGGAGGCGGGCACAAGGGGACATGTAGCAGAGGTAGATTGGCCTAATTGGCACTTTTGGCCATCTTGTCACATACCTGCTTAATTGGCGTGCCGAGAGGTCGGGGAGAATATAAGCAGGGGCCCAGGAGCAGGCTGGCTTATGCCTGCAAATGTGTGGGAATCGTGTTTGTGCGAGCAGCGGTGGGGCTTGACGGAGCTCCGAGTGCATCTTTCCGAGAAGCAGAGCGTCGGCTCATCAGCATAAGGCATTAAACATTTACGCTGACCTACAAAGGCTGACAGCCCCCTCCCCTTCAGTCACACCCATCATCTCTTCTCCCTCTGCTTCCTATCATCTGATTCCATCTAGCTGCTCCCCTCTCCTCACATGCACACACTTAGACACATCAGCCCTGTTTTCTTTGGTTGATAATGAGGGCTCGGCTGGGGAAACCAGAGAAATTGGTGGTTTGGAAGGAGAATGAGGGGTGGTGGGCAGTGCTCCTGTTAAAATAAGAGGAGCTCTTTAGGTTCTGGACAAGTGGCAAATCTGATTCTCTTTGTACGCCCACCCTTCAATCAACTACAGCACTTCTGTTAAACAAGGGAAAACAGCTTTTATGACCTGCTTTTATTTTGAAGAAAAGAAAAGAGCACTGGCCACTTCTGGTATTAACTGTCTTCTCTTTGCCTGCAGTAAGAATGTTCAACTAGTTTTTTATATCTCATTATTTTGGGTTTCAGAGAAGAATTTTTTGTCAAATGAAGGTCTAAATACTCTGTCCAAGGCTCTTGCCTCCTAATGAGAATAGTTTCTGGGAAAGATCCAGTGATAGGGTTCTCCTGTTGTTACAGTCTTCTTTTGCATTTGTCTAATGAAACTGATGCATTTTTAAATCCAAATCTGACTGTCTGTCTGTACATTGGCATGAATATATCAGCAGCTGCACCCCCGAAAAAAATGTAAACACCAGTGTTTGCTTTCACAAGTCTGAAGTCCTTTCGTCGTGATTTAATGCAGAAAGCATTCCATGAAGATGCAGCAGCTGTAGCTTTTACTCATGCAGCCCTGTGGTTTTTAGGAAAACAAATGGGATAGATGCGGACTGTTTATCATGATCGACTGCAGATGTCTTTTTGTGGCCAGTGCACTCTGCTGTGGAAATGGTTTAGGCAGTGAAAGAGGGGAGAAAATACAACAAGGATAAAAAGGGGGAAATGAGGGTCTCTTGCGGTCTGTCTCTGTCTCTCTTTCCTTCTCTCTCTTTCTCGGTCCATCGGTGGTCTGTAATAGACGTGATGGAAATTGATTTCCAGGTGAATTATTCCATGTGCCTCTCACTCTCAGGGAGACGATAATCTTACCCCCCGCCCCCCCCCTCCAGTTAGGCCCGTGTGACTCTCACGCTGTCCTTTGCCATGAGTCTTCCGAGAAGGACCGCTTTAATTGTTCGTTTCAATACGCCGGAGCTGTGTCTGTGACTCGTTCACGGCAAGCCTTCCTGCCCGCCGCTGAGCACTACCTGTCTATTAGGCAGCTGATTTGCTGATCGATAAGATGGAGAGCGATTCGAGGAAAGAGCAAAGCTAGAATCAGTAAAGAAAAAGAACAGTTTTAAAGGGCAAGAGCTCCCAAATCATTTTTCTTTCTCAAACCTGCTAGCACTCTCTGTTCCTTCTGCTACAAATCATCGCCTTGTTAATCCCCTTTCAAATCTTATCCGTATGGGTAAATGCCACCACAATTTTTGTGAGTTTTAGAAGGAAAAACGACCACAAGAAAATACACAGCGTTCAACCCTGTGAAAAGGGCTTTATCATCAGCATCGGCTTCTGTTTTGCTGGGTCCTGAACAGTCCTTGGGGGTCATTTACCTTGTTTCTTCTTTACAAAGCCAAAGCAGGAGCTAAAAGGCTACAGTGTGCCTTATCGACAACAGAAGAAGGGGTGGTAGATGAGTCAACATTATTGACCTGGAGTATGGAACTGAGCAAAGATAAACTCTGCTGAGGGGATGATCAAGCTTACTCTAAGTTATGTCTTGCATCATCAGCTATTTGAGCTTTGAAGCCAAATCCCGCTTTGAGCCAAGGTCAGACATCTAGACTTTGCAGGCTGTGTTGTACTGGAGTTACATAGCTCAGAATTCCATTGTAACAGACACCTCACTATGTAACAAGAAATGACATGTAGTGTTTCAGAGTCATTATATGGAGATTTAAAACTCATACCTGTAAGGCAGTTAATAAAACTAAAGTATTTGTTATTTAACACCCGGTATCTGGCCAATCTTAAGTGTGAATTACTTGAAATTCTTGTAAAATTTTGATTGCAATTCACAAAAGTCAGTCAATCCATTGTATTTTTAGTAGCAGTGGTTCAACAGCAATAATGCCTTTAGCACTACTGTAGACGAGCAATTTGAGGTTATGGTTTCTTGTGCTCTTTTGGCAGCTAAGCCACATAGTTAATACTCCAGCCTTGACAACACACAGCTGTAGAAGAAAACAGGAAGTAATGCTGGAAAAAAGTCAGCTTCATAGCAGACACTTAAATTTTACACTGGATAACTGTGTGTCTTATGATGGGACTTTGGTTTGAGTCTCAGTGTAATGTGCTGCACAGAAAAAAAACAAAAACAAATGAAGGTTTTTAATATCTGAATATCAAAATCATTATCGCCTTAGTTCTTAGATATTATTTCCATCAGTGGTAGCAAATAGGAAGGGCTGCAACCAGTACACATTTCCATTAACAGTCAGTTAATCAATTTTTAGCTTTGATGAATCCATTAATCATTTGCCTTCATAATGTCAGAAAATAGTGAAAAGTGCCCATCAAAATTATCCAGAGCTTGAAGAAAGAAACTACTTGGAATTTAATTCATGCATTGGCTTTCTTTATATTTCCACCTGTCCACATTTATAATCACATCAGAATGTATATTGGCTGGCGATGTGGTACTCTGACTGAGAGCCAAAGCTCATCCAGCTGCGTCTCTCTTCCTGGGCTTCATCCAGAGGTTGGAGCCGACAGGCCAAGCAGGCAGGCAGGCTGTCTTACCCTAGCAAGAAGACCTCCCCTGGGGGCTATTGCAGCAGAAATCCCTCCCTCCCCAATCTGAACTACAGAGAAAGCTGAGCAGCCTGACATCAGCTCTCAGACCTGCCAGCCTTGCGTTCACCATACAATGCTGTAGACATACACATGCACACATCAACCTACACACACCGCTCTCCTCTGCAGACAGCGGGGTCTTCAGGGTTACACTGCTCAATTTCTCTCCCTCTTTTTTCCTTCTCTGGTCCTTCCTCTATCTTGGCAGGAGCTGCTTGCACCACTCCTGCCAGCCATTACCCTCTCGCAGTCTCTCCCTGACTCTCACCCCTTCAACTCCTCGCGTCATTCCAGCTCCCCCGTGTTTTCTTCTCTCTCTCTCTTTCTCTGTTCATTCAGGCTTGTCAAGCTCTTAACATCTAACCCCTCTTTTTTTCTCCTCTCGCCGCACTTGAATCATTTTAGTATCTTTCTTTCTTTCTCTCTTTTAACACCTCTCCCCCCATCAAAACTCACACATCTTCTCCCTCTGTTGAAGCAGTCGGTCTGTTCAAGCAGCCCAGCCAACACTACCCCTCCCCAATCTCTGCCTCTCTCTCTCTCTCTCTCTACCAGTCTGCTCTTTCAACTCTGCACTAATTTGCCTCCTCCTCCTCCTCCTCTGCACTCGGCCCCGGCTCCAGCTCCCCTTCCCTTGAGATGTGATTGCCTGCAGAGTGTATGTGAGAGCGAGTGTAAGATAGTGTGTAAGTGTGTGTATAGAGAAGTTTGATTGTGTGTGCCTGTCTGTGATAGAAAGTGCTCATAGTTCAACAGTTAGAGTTCAGTTTTGTGTGTGTTGGTGTGTGTGTGTGTGTGTGTGTGTGTTTGTGTGTAGCTCTACATTCAACCTCTCTCTCGTCTTGTAATGAAGCAGATTGCATTAACAGGACGTGGGTGTCATGGGATCATGGTAGAAGTGAGCCACAGGTTTAAACCTCACTCCCACCCCACCACCACCATCACGGCACGCACACAAACGCACACACACATATATGCTATGCCCAACCCTCCATCTCCCTTAGGGCAACTCACCAGCTAGCAAATCATTTATCACGCAGTAATGGCTCTGATGATCTCTTTCCCTCTCCACATCTCACCACTTAAGGGGTTTGCCCTAGATTCTCAATCACAGGACAGCTTCAGCCCCGCAGCACACAGGCAGGGCTCCCAGGGTGTGTGCACGTGTTAAAAACATTTTAAAAAGCTGCTCGAGGCATGATTTTTGTCAAAAATACACATCTCTAATCAGTCGAAAGCAGGAAGTTGTTTTGTCATGCAAATGAAAGACACCTGTGTAAATGAAAAGCTGTAGCTGCTTTAAGGATTTGTTGGTTGAAGTAACTACAGCAGTTTTAATACCCAATTAAATAAATCAATCAATTAATCAATCAAAAAGACAGTAAACATTCATTTGTGAACTCTAAAATCTTAGCTCAAGGTCGTTCTCCTTGCTTTTGTAAAAGGCTTTCAAAGACACCTTACAGTCTGGAAGTTGAAATCATCATTTAATAGCAACTAAGAGCTTTAAAAAATTAAATGTACCTTGGGTAAAATCATTAAAATAAATCAATTATGCCTCATACTTTCTGTTTTTATTGTGGCAGAAATAGTTTAGGAAACTGTTCTTGTACAGACTGTCTTTTGGGTATCATGGTTGATAAGATGTTCATTTGTAAATATGAAGCAGCAGCCAGTAGATGGCTGGCTTAGCTTTGCAGAGACCGCTAACAGAGGGGAACAGTTCATCTGTAAAAGGTTCTACCGACAGCTCTTATTAGCAAACTAGCATAACTTTCAATATGAACAAAAACCTGTTAATATCTGGTTTTGTACTATGGTTAGACCGGACAAATCAGCAGTTATTCACAGGTCGAGTGACCGCTGTAGCCTCGAGTAACAATCAGCTCCTGATTCAAGCGGTTATTCAGGTCAGCATGACATTTGAATTAACAAGACAATTACTTTCCCTTTTCAACAACGATGCTATGACACACATGAAACTTAGACATTATCTATTACTTTTTACAGTGTGAAAACAACACATAACAAGGATTTTGTTTTTCATATCTTTCAAGATGCAACACTGGCATGACAGCAAGGTGAGAGAGCAGGAAGTCAAACTCGTCTACTGACAATGGGAAAACAGTCAGTGGCCTAGTTTTGGTGGATTTACATGCATTTAAAAAGCGACATATATGTCACAAATGTTGGTGTCAGTGTGGTATAAATAACATGTTAAATCTTTTCTTTTAATTTTTACTAACAACAAAGACTTTGTGGATTTTCAGATGTGTTTACCTGCACAATAATGATTCCACCAAAAGTTTTTTTTTTATTCACCATTGTAAATAAGTTTTGCATAGACAAACATTCTGGAGAAGAATCAGATGCATGTGGGCTTTAATGATGCCTTTGTGTTTGTTTGGGTTGCACAGACAAAGAAAAGAACTTCTTCAAAACAGAGCGCAATCTTCAACTTTGAAAAGATAAAAGACAGAAAAGAAAATTCAAGGATTACCACTGAAGTGAAATCCTGTCTTGCAAACAGAAAAGTGGGCAAGTGCTCCGTCTTAAGCAAGCAGGACTCGCCAGTGTTAGATCCTTATTTTCTCTCTTATCCCTTCGGTACCCTTTGGTGAAAAAGCTTCACAGACCAGCCTGATCGGTAAACATGAAGTGCTGCGTACAGGTTTCTTAATCCTCAAAATTCCAAAACAGTTTCATCTCTCTGACATTTTGAGGCTACCAGTATGTAATAATTGCATGGTGCTTCTTAAAAATCTCATGAATATGTATTGTGAATATCTTGATTCATAGCATTTAAAGCCTTTAAGTCCAACAATTTTTCCTTTTGAGGTCTTCACACTGTTTTTCTTGCTGTGTTGTATCTCTCATTAGGGAAAAGCCCAGACAAGCAGAGCTCCTCTCAGTTGTTTTTCATTTTCACATTCATTCCTAGTGGCAAAATTGGGTCTATATTTCATTCTAACTGGATTTGAAAAAATGTTAGATTTCACTTGATGAAACTTGCACAGCTGCCTGCTTGTCCTGGTGTAATGTGCCATTAATGCTTGTATAAGAAAAGCCATGTGGCTCTGTGGCGCTCTGCTATTAGGAATGATGGCATAAATGTCTTGACAGCCAATCGGGAGAGCTATTGAGCGACTGGTGCATTTGATGCTGTGGAGAGGTGAGACATGCGATCCGACCTCGAGTCCCAGGGGAGTCACAGGGCCCTGCAAGAGCTCATGAGAGTCAAATAGCAAAGATCTGGATTTGATCAAGAGGTTGGGGGGTTTTGTCTGTGGTAATCTGAGAGGCGGACTGGGACTTTGGGTGGAGGGGCGAAGAAAGAGACAGAAAGCCGGGATTGGAAAAGGCTCACCATTTCCCTCCCTGCTTTGGATGCAGGTGGTGTTGTGTCCTGGCCCGTGCTATGCCAGCGTAGAAATTGCCAGTATGTTATCATTCAGGAAATGTAGTGGCATGCGGAGAAATGAAAGGGAGAGGTAAAACTGACAGAATGCAAATGGCTCGCAGGTGTTGGAATGGAAATGAAATGAATGGCAGATGAGGTGTTTCTGCTCGCCTTATAGAAATACAGTGACAGAAGTGACCCAAATTGTCTAGAGCACTGCTGCGAGTGAAGTCCTGCCTCGTCTCTCTGCTTCTTTGGCTCACCTGTTTTCTCACTGTATCTCCCTCTTTTCCTTCTCTTCCTCTTTCACTGTCAGTCGTTTTTTTTCTCTCTTTCAGTCCTCTGTCCCCCTCTACACTGGAATGATTTTCGAAAATCAAATCACCATTTTTTAAGCCACGGCATGGTGTTTTTCTGCATACGAGGTGTTACCGTAGCAACAGGGCAATAATTCATCCCCCTGCTGTCTTGTGCAGATCGTGTTGCATGAATTTGGCATGACATGAGAGACCTGAGATATCACTCTTGCTCTCTCTGCCTATATACTGACAGACTGATGCAACTGTTTGGGACTAACTTGTGCTGGAAAGGGATGGTAGTTTGTTATCTGATGGTGGATGAGAGGTTAGAGGTCTGATGTGAATGATGCTGGGTGCACATGAGGGGTGATTGGTATGTGGGTGAATGATGATGTGGAGACTTCTACATAGTTGTTGATTCTGCAGAGATACGAATCCTCTGTAACATCTGTGTGTCTTCGCTGGTATGATTGAGCATGTTTTTTGGGGGAAAAAAATCCCATTTTCTGAAGGATGTGGAGTTGCTCCACATTACTCATCTCAAGGATATGAGCAGCAAAGCCGCTTTGCTTTGACCCTGTGTCCAGACCTCGTTGTTTACCTCGCCGTTTAATATGCGCCTCAGGATGCCGCTGGTGCCGCCGGCTTCTAAATGTCTCTTTCGGTCCATCGGCATGATTTTCACTGCCGTTGTTCCTCTTCATTTACCTCGTTTATCAGTTTGTTAGCCAGATGAATAATGGATGAGGCCGCTTGTTGCCTCGGCGACATGCCAAGCTCATCATTGTCAGGCGTTCACTCGCAAAAAAACTAGGTCCACTGCCCTCCCCCAACTCCCCCTGGCTCCACCCCCGCCACTTCTGGATGACAGACGAGTTGACACATCAGCACATGCCGCTCCCGCTGTGACTGAGCCGAAGAAGATGAAGATGAAGACCACTAGAGAAGGACGTATAGATATTCATTCCCACGTACATACGGGTCTATCAATCCATCAGTTCTGCATACCTGCTTATTTATACTCGACTTCAGACTATCCCAGCATGCTTCTGGCAGAAGGCAAGGAAACATCTCGGCAACTTTCCAGCGAGCCAAAGCTTCGCACTGTGCCAAAATACTGTAGCATTGTGTGGGAAATCTACATGAAAAACAATGAAAACATTAGATTGAACTCTACACAGAAAGATTCTGAGATTCAAACCATGTACCCTCTTGTTCCGAGGATCCACAGTTAACTAAAACTCAACTTTACATTCCAAAGATTGGTCAGGAAGTTCATTTACTGATGATAAAACACTCTTATTTTAAGTCCCAGCTCCCAGACTTAGACCCAAACTTGACCAACACCGGACGAACACAACAACTTGAACTCATAAAATGTTTCTAAAAGTGCTCTACTATTTGAGGATCACCGTATCTCCACCTCTGTCGACCCAAGTTAGAAGCTAAAATTGCGGCAAATCATCTGGGAAGATTGAGGGTTTTTCTGCTGTGACAAAGCATCAGAAAGACAGATACTTTATTGATCCCTGTGGAGAAATTCTCTTTTCTACCGTCTCCTCAAAGATGGATGTCAAAGGTCAGGCTTAGCCACGGGACAGCACTCAGGAGCTGAATGCAATTTGAAGTCTTAAGGACACTTTAGCAGGCAGTTGTTTGTCAAAACTGAAGTTTAAAGCTGGGTTTTCCAGCTAATCAAAGTCTTGGCAAGGGAAGTGAATGAATTCTTAGCTGTGATCAGTTAAAAGGGAGGTTGTGAAACATCAGTAAGTCCCTTACAACCTGCTCTTGCAGAGTTCTCCGTGCGCCTACTTGCTGGGGATTTTTTTTTTTTCTGGTCATAAACTTTTTTGAAGAGGGAATAATAAGACATCAATTGAACCATCCCGTTTCCACCCTCTTGTCCTTTTTTTTCCTTACATTTTTTAGAAGACCATTTATTTTAACCCTGAAGCACCTCTTGGCATTTGAAGAAAGAAGTGTGTCTCTCTGTCTCTACATATATTTTTTTGTCTTGTGTGTGTGAATGCCAAGTCATTGTGCTTATCTTGCATAAATGTGTGTGCGTTTGTGTGTCTCGGAGCATTGTGCAGCTGGAAAGAAAGAAGCAGCTAAAACCTTGTGGTTGACAGACAGCTGGTCTCAGGGTTGTAGGAGGGTTTATTGTTGTCTGTCAGCCTGCTGAAGAGTCTGACGATTGTTTTTTACAGGGTACCTTCTGCTCTGTACAGCTTCATGTTCAGCCCCACGTTCGGTTTATATGTGGCACTGGGTATTGCATGACATTTCATAATGGACTTTGAATAATGGAAATGATAGCAAAAACAATTCTTTCTATTTGATTTCTTACTTCGAGAAATGTGAACATATTCTTCTAAAGAAAATGTCATTTTCTAGTCATTTAAAAAAAAAACTTAATTGACGTGATGTACCAGACTGCTTAAACACAATACTGTCTAAAATGAAAGCATCAGTAACATAAAAGAATTGAGGTGTGATAATTTGACATATTTATCAGTTGATTTTTCATATAATGTAGTCTAAAAATGTCAGAAAATGGAGTTAGCTGCTCACTGCTGCTTACATTTCCTCAACAGGATTATACCCATGAAAAAAAACAAAGATCAACTAACTTGTATTAATTTGTCATTTTGATATAAACAAAAAGCTTTTTTCTCAAAAGCAACCAAGTTGTTTTGGTGCTTTCAACCAAACTTTAACGGTAGTTCATTCACATCACCAAACAAATTTATTCTTAACAAGGATTTGTAACAGGAAGTTTGCAGTTTTTGAAGGCACAGACAAATAACACTGTCCTGCCCAGAGGGATATCAGATCTGAAAATGCTTTTATGTGCCGTTAGTACTATTACTTTCATTTGTCTGCAGCTGCTGGTTGAATCCATGTGCAAATGTTTTCCTGTTATATAATCCCCGCATCCATTCTTCATGGATCAGTCTCATTTCATTCACACCTGGTTGCTAATAGACATTGTACCTTGTGTGCATTTACCACTGAACCTTCTCTGCTTTCAGTCTATCAGAATAAAACCCTGCAAACACAGGATGCATTTTAATACCTGGTGCTAAGCGGGTCATTCATTTTCCTGACCGTGATTGCAACCAGAAAACGGCTATTTCGTCATTGTGGCACCATATTTTCATTAGGCTTCTACTTCCAGCGCTCAGGCTTATCCGACTGCACTCTTACCAAAAGGAACTCGAATTATTTACGAGGAGGCAAAAAAGAAATAGCACAGAGGCTGTCATGTTTGAGAGAATAACTTGAGCACATGCCGTCTGATTAGGCATATAAATAATTTATGGCCGTTTCATTTATGGGCTGCGTCTCAACAAGAGTGTATTGCTCGCCAATTAATATTCCCTCTCTGCCCTCTATCTGGGAAGATCCAGCTCGATGTGCAGCCAGCAGCAAGTGATGGGCCAACAGAAAAAGAAAAAGAGAAGCTGAGAGAAGAGTGACTTCATTACTGTAAATGCAATTGAAAGGGTCACAGCGTGAAATGGGTTGTCACTGTCATCTTTGGGGAGATCAGGTTCAGGCTTGTGCATGTACCTTTGTGTTATATGTTGATCTAACATGCAAAAGTACCTCACAAAGGTAAAGGCAACAGTAATTATATGCTCAGAAAAAAGCAGGATTATTAAGGTACAACACAAGGTATTTGCTGCGCAGTGGAACATAAGGCCCTTTGATGGACCTGGAATCCCAAATAGAGTGTTTCTAGTTCAAGTCAACATGCATAATGACAATGTTCCACTTCAGACGTGTCGCTCATTAAGTAACTGAAACCTTTTATGCGAAGAAATAATAAGAATTTTTCACTTACTGTCTTGGCATCATTCCTCATCTGTGGGCAGCAGCAGACTCACTTCGCCTTAGCATTGTTAGCTTTTGAACCTCACACCTCCCTGTATCTCTGACTTTTTAACATTATTGTTAACTTGCTGAATGGTGATAATCAGAGCTCCCACACAGTTCTTCCTCCCATTGTTACCATTATCACTACCTTCCCTATGCCCCCTCACATCTACATATGCCTGGGTATCATTTAAACATGTTTTTTCAGTGCTAATACAATACCAAAATATTCCTTAAGATTCCTTAATACCTTGAGGTGCGTTCAGACTGAGCGCAGAGTTGTGAATTTGAAATAAATGGAGACAGTTTCACATTGCATAAATTGAGGGTAAGGTACGTCTGTGCAAGTTAAAAAAAATTGTGCATTTCCTGAAGCAAAAAACTGAATAAAAATTGGTTAGTCCAGATGAAAATGACTGTGAGAAATGAAATTCCAGATTTTTGCATTCAGACATTGCCTGCTACTTCTAACATCTGTACATTAGCTGCTTGAGGTAAACACACAAGGGGTTCATTTGCAAAAACACACACCCCCATTTTCATTAATTTCCCTAAATCATGTTTTTATGTGCACTCCAGTGAGTGTCAATAAATGAGCGTTCATCAATTCTTTGAAAGAATGGCTTTTATCTGTCGTTGCTAATTAAGTCTTGGAGCAAAAAATTACAAGCGCTCATATTAATGTGAGTAACACGAGGCAAAAATAAGCTTTTCATTTTGTCTGAGCACACTTTGTTAGGAAAGATAAACATATTTTAACCCTTTAAATTTGATGATATATGCCAAACAGCCCAAGCATCAGTGTTATATCAATAATTTAACCTTTATACTACAAGTTCCTGATTAAGGTCAATAATGTTTTAATCAAAGAATGAGCGAACAAGCAAAGCAAAACCTAATTTCCATTTTTGACACTTTTCAGACATTATTCTGCAAGCGTTGCTGCAGCTGCTTGTGTCTAGCCCTGCTTGAGCATGCAATCCGTCCTCTGTCTGCACCAGTGCAAGGTTAGCTGCTGTTGGGAATCGGCCATGTTGAAAGGACAGCTCCCAGCTCATAATGACTGGTCATCACAAGTCTCCCACCGCTTTTCGCCACATGTCGGGGCCAGTGTGACTTGGCTAGTTCCCCATGACAGATGGCTGACTTGGCCAGAGGCTGACATCTGTATCATCCTTCAGCTCAATCAGCCTTGCCTTTCCTGTGTAAAGGCTGTCAGAGCCAGCCACTCCTCCTCTGATTCCCTGCTCCTAGGCTTCCTGCGCTGCTGCCACAATTGGCTCCATATGCCAGCCACATGGAGAAGTGTCACTCTCCACTAACTCTGCCTACAGCGGCCAAGCTCCCAGTTTGCTCTCTTTCGCCTCTCCCCTCCTCTCTTTTATTCTTCTGTATCTGTCCTGCTTTGCTATTTCATTTTTTCTTTCGTCAATGTTTCCCTGTCTGTTCCCGTCCATTGGAATAATTTCTTACACGGCTATTAACAGAAAATGTTAGTGCTGAAGACCTGAATAAACAGGGCGAGGCAGTGGAGCGGGGAGGTTATTACATCCTGTAATCATTATTGTTGTGGGTGTTGATGTGCAGGAGGGGCTGGTTAGGAAAATCAGAGCTGGCTAATAATGAGTTACTCCTTCCTAAATGAGTTCCTCTTCATTTTGAAGACAATTGAAAAAGAAACAAGAGAAAAAGCCAGTAGGCAGCAGGCCTGTGAACATCAGCCCTCAGGCTCAGATCGGCATCGTCTGGCTCCAGATGAGCCCAGAGGGGAGGAATATCATCCTCACCATATGAGAGGGAACTGAATGTCCAGCAGTGGACAGGTCCTGGACGAGGCCCCGGGCTAAGCGCTGGCTCAGTGTAGGCTGCAAAAAGCAGCTCATGGCAGTGTGGGATGGAGTGGGAGGAAGAGGCTAATATAGCCAGCAGTGATGTGTGTGAACAGGTGGATCATATTGACTGGAGACTCCAGTGGACGGCTAAGCAGCATCAGCTGGAGGACTGGCCAGCAGTCCAAACAAAGTCAACATACACAGAGCGAGCAATCAGTAGATGATGCCAGATTAAAAGATGACCCAAGTGCACATTTCATGTTCAGCTGTGGGCAGCATTTCACTGCTTTCGCGTCATAGTGTACTCAAGTTGACACCACATACTGGGCTATGTGTCACATTGTGAGTCATATTGTGTGGAGCCCACCCGGTGTGTGAACTCTCTCACTCACACTTACATCAACGCTGCACAATAGTGCTATCGTCCACTGAGTCAGAAGTATTGTTGCCATGAAAGCAGAATTTTTACTTTGACACAACACCATCTTTACAATCTGAATATTCAAACTGAAGCATGAGGGCAGAAATCATCGAGTAACCTCATTCATAACACGTTTTGAACACATGTTGCAGGCTGCTCGCGTCTCTTACTGTCAAAAAGTGAAACGGTAAATGACTGCATTTATATAACACTTTTCTGGTCTTTGGACTACTCTAAGCACTTCTACAATACAAGTCAGCTGTCACCCATTCACACATACACTCTCACAGTGATGACAGGTAAGTTTCTCTACACAGTGCCAGCCATCAGAAAATCATGCACAGGGAACACCAATGGAGCAGCCATCCAGAGCGATTTGGGGTTCAGTACCTTTCTCAAAGACATTTTTTAAAACCTCTTCACAAGACAGAGTAACAGACGCAGATAAAGGGGTAGGTAAGGGGTTTATTTGCTTTGGCACGCACTGTGTGCCCTTCAACTGGCCAAAATTGGTCTTGGTGTTCTGCATGTGGAAGCTGAACAGTCACACACAATGTACAGACAAGGAGGTATCTGCACGTTTCTGGATGGATGAGGGGACAAACTTTATGCTCCTCTTTCAACATGCAAACACGCTTTGTTATTTAAAAAAAAAAAAAACAAAAGTCGACCGTAAGAAAGGGGATGTGAAGGGGTCATAGCACCACCTGCTGTGCTGGAGTCAGACAGACTCAATAAATCAGTTCTTCCCTTGGTTCTTGTATACTGATGCAGTGACATAGTCCAGTTAAATTGCATCTTTGGTCCAAATTGCAACCGTGTATGTAAACTCACTTGAGTGTTCACAAGCAGTTTAAGGTCACTTGGATTCCTAAGAAAGCCTAAAGCATTACATTTTTCACTTTTAACTCCTGCAGTCTGTAGTTAAGAGCCAGATGGCATCCATGTTTATGTGAGTTCTCCTGTTAACTATAATGTTCTTTATATACGAACTTACAGCATATTAAAGGAAAAATCCAAATAAATGCATGCGGCAGATGCTTCTGTAGGACATGGGCGCTCTCTGAATGCTTTGAGTATCGAATTAATGTGGTTCATGTTACAGTGCTCACAGTCACCAGAACTGAGCACTTATGGGAGATTTTGGAGTGATGTGTCAGGCAGCATTCAGACAGTTCGGACAGACCATCATTCAATTCGATGAGTGCTCAAGCAGAAACACAAGGTCACCTGGAAACAAAGTCGAACGAGTTTTGCCTTTTGCTGAAGCATCTTGCTGTAAGACACTGCGATTATATATACAAGTGTTATGATGTGATAACTCTACTGAGTTGGGAAGTTCCTGTTTTAGTTTCTTTAAACTCATTGGTATGTGATTCAAACTACCATCACAGCATCTCAGGTCTACACTGAGATAATTATTGTTGCAGATAAATATCATGGCTGCTGGATGGGTGGGTTCCTCCTTGTAGTAAAGTTTTTTGTAGAATCTGTGTTTTGTTGACTTCTGCCGGCCCCAAACACTATTGAGACCTAAATGTTTGCTTTCCTCCTCGTGTGTCTGACACTTAATGCATCTGTATGGAGCTCAAATGTAATCTCAGCCGTCAGATTATGAAACAAGTTTGCAACATTTCCAAGACTAAACATTTTTTCATCTCTTTGTTTTGGTATCGATGCTTGGTTGTCATGATAACACTCATCAGAGAAGCATCTTGTTCTCGTCCCTCATCATCAATAGTCTGTTTACCTCCCACTCTTTTTGTCCTGGGTCCCATTTCAGCAGAGGGTAATGCTGTCAGCCACTAACAGCTGCAACAGGCCCTGGTCTGGTCATTGCTAGAATAATGCTGCTCAGTTTTTTTTCGAAAGCCTAAAGACAAGGAAATGTGGGAATCTGTTGGATGCTGCAGTGAAGTCTGACTTATGATGATTGGAGTTAATACCGTAGCGAGACAATTGGCCCACCTGCTAGCATATCACCGCCGCAGCCCACTGGGTGAGGAGTCTGGGCTTCCCTCCACCAGCGCGGCTGCACGGCTGGATGCACATGAAGAATTCAACATGGCCTTCTGATGTTGACCTAATATCCCTGAAAGTTGAATTTGTGGCCTTGAATACATAGTTTATCGTGGAATTGGATCCATTTATAAGAAGATATAAGCTGTACAATAATATATGGGGCAGCAGGGCTAAAGAAATGTAGAGCAGGAAATCACTATTAATAGATCCAGATTGAGCTTGAGGACACTATCAGCTGAAATAATCCTCATAGCAGCTGATTTCTCGTTATCTATACATGCACATTCCCCTTAACAAAATAAAACATAACATGACAAATATCAGGGTGAATTATCTTGGAAATGAAGCACACATGAATAGTTGAGTGGGCCAATAGACAGGCTTTAGTGCAGGCAATTACCAGATCCGTTCTAAATTTTAACAGACTTTATTCTTTTCATCAACATCATTAAAACCCTCATTTACAATGGACAGCAGGAAAGGATGATCTCTAATGCCATTAGTGAAGGCAACAGCTTCGCTTTTGATAGCTCCTGCTTTGAAAAATGGACGCAGTCCCACTCTAATGGGGTGTTGGTGTATTCATCAGCAGAGATTTTTTTTTAAACAGGCTCTAATGTACAAAGCTGTTGTTGTCGCATTTAGCAAAAGATCTTTACGCAGTTTTTCCCAAACAGATGATTTGATAAAGGGTTCAGCTGAAGAACATGATCCAGGATAGCTGTTTATTAGTGAGCTCGAACAAGTGCCATGCCCAAAGTCAAACTGAGCATGTAAGGTCATCAAAGCAGCTTGAATGGCTTTGTTTTATATTCATTTCATCAGTTCTGAAGCAGAAAAAAAAGCTGTTTTCTGGGAAGTTCATCCCTTGGGTGCTCAGTCACCTTTACCATGTCTGACAAGTTACTCTCTGTGAATAAGCACAACATTTAAAATGTTGTTAATGCAAATTTGATATTTAGTTCTTTGATTGCTGCCTGTAGGAAAAGGTTTGCTGCTGTTGACTGAGTTTTGCTTGACCGGAGGGAAGTGTGATTATACTGTACCGCCTGTTCAGACTCACCCAATAAATCAGTTGGAGTGTTTTAAAATCTAGATGTTTAGAGAATTGGTACATTTAGATTGTTCGCTCTCACATCTAATGCCTTTTATGTCAGATCACTGGCCACAAACTCGTGCTTCTAGATACAAAACAGTGACAACTGGATACCATTTATCATTAAAAAGTTGCATAAAATATTCCTATATTTGACTTTTGACCAGTTGGCCACGCATCTGGAATGTAGCTTGTACAGCCGTATATGGGTGATGATGCAAACATAAAGCTGATGCAAAAAGAGAGAAAATTCCTCCTCCTGTTTTTCCTTGATGTTGCTTTTTGTTTTAAAGTAAATCTCAGGGGCAACAGCCTTGTTTTCACATCATAAGGAGGAATTGTCATTCAGCAAAGACAACAACTGTTTTCTCTGAGATCAATTAGATTAACACCGGCCAGCCAGAAGACCGGGATGTGCACTTGGCTGCACATACACACACACACACACACTCAGACACACAAACACACACAGGGACACAAACACACTCTGACACAAACTCTCACACCAGCATGCTCACTTAGCTTGATTGAAGCATCATCGTCGGTCAGTCATTGAACCTGACAAATTTCTCACCCTTTGCATTAATAAAGCACACACATGTACATGTGCACTCACATATCAACTTTTAGCCCTGCCAAACCATTAAACAAGAGAGCGGCCCCTTTGGCTGCTTAATGGAAATTGCCATTTCAAAGCCTTCAGAGAGAGATGTTAACCTTGTGCGATACTTGTGGCATTAAAAATGGATCAAAGCAGCTGAGCTTTGATGTCGACAGAAGATCTTATTTGGGTCGTGGCAGCAGAGCAGAATGCCAGGCTGACTCTTAGCACCCTCTGCTGGCAGAATGTGGCATTTCAGTCAATGTCACAAGCTTTGATATCGCTCTGATATCTATATGCACTTCTGTGTATTGTGATTGCTTTAACCCCTTGCTGCAGCCGAAATGACCACTTGTTGAGACAATAAGCATGATAGTAAAGTGACAGTTATAGATTAAGAAAAAGTCAAAAAAAAGAGGGGAAGCACAGAAGACAGCAGCTGTTTCCTTTTTCTTTTCAGTCAGTCCATCAATCAGGTTTTGTTATGCAATGTGAGGGCCAGTGTGGACTGTCTGGGGGTGTCGTGTCTGGGAAGAGTTGGAGAGGGGAGAGGCACCTCTGGTTGGGTGGTGTTGCTGATGATGGGGGTGTGAACTCTCGACCCCCAGCAGGCGGTCTGAAAACTTGACCCCCCTCATATAAGAGTCCACCCAACAGAGCTCAGGCTCAGGCTCAGGATTGAATGCACTGTCCAAGAAGATAAACGACTGTGGAGGAAGCAAGATCACCTACCTGTGTGTGTGTGTGTGTGCTTCTGTGTGTGTGTGTGTGTGTATGAGGATACTGTAGCATGGGTGCGTGTCCAAGTTGTTTTCTTGTAGACTGAAAACAGAAAGAGACAAAAAGACAGAAGAAGCCATTTTGCTGTGTGTATGAGCTAGTTTCTATCCAACAGAAAAGGCAATTGTGTGTGCATTCATGCAATTCCTTTGTGGATGCAGTCGCTGTGTTCATCACCACCAGTGTGTGTACGCTCGTGCACACCCCTCGTGTGAAGCCCAGAGTTGGGGGGATTGAACGGCAGAGATGGAGATGGAGACACAGATATAGAGAGTGAAATAAAACATAAATAATTGATGATAGATACCGCCTCGCATCTGCTGCCTGCTGCCACTGAGTTTGTTCAAAGCAGATATTGATGCAGGGTCTTGCTAAAACAAAGCGTTACCGCCCCTTCGTTCTGACCTCATTGTCACATTAAAAGAAAACTAATGAATCGCTTTTAAAGAGGGAAAAAAAAAAAATTAGAAATACATGGAAATGTTTCCTCCTCAGATCATCTGCCAGATCTGCCGAATATTCATTTTTCTGACGTTTTATTTAACACACAGGGAGAAAGAAACGCAGTCCTGGTTGGTATGAAATGAGTCAGTAAAAACGTCCAAATGGGAATGTTAATCAATCGAATATCGGCTGGTTAGTGTGAAATGCATGTGGAGTTTCCCAAGCTTGTGCTCTGCACTGGTTACACGTATCGGTCCAAACAAGTGGGTTAAGCTGTTTGGAGAGACTCAATATGTGATTGACTTTAATGTGTTTAAGTTCGGCTCTCTCCCTCCCTCCCCAGACCTATTTTTCCTCTCAGTTTGCCTCATTAAATCTTTGTGGAAATTCTGCAGCTCTTGTGGAAGAGACTTTCTTTTGATTAGGCTATAAACAAATGGAGGAGTTGGTTGACATCTCCCAAGACCGTGGCCCTCTTTTGTTTTGCTGCTGCACTGTTGCTGCCCCCCCCCTTCTGACAGGACTTGAGTACTATTCCCCAAAGCCTTTATTCTCGCTCGTTTTCCTTTTTTTTTTCCCCTCTCCCTCTCGTTCCCTTACCCAACTCCAACCCCCTCCTCCCCTCCGCCTTTGTTAAAGACGGCCCCTCAACCACTCCCCCCACCTCTCTCTCTCGCACTATCTCGCTCGCTCTCTCATTATGCGCTCATCCGTTCCGCTGGCTGAGGGCTGAGAGAGGAGCGCTCAGGAGGAGAGTGTTTGGGAAACCAGCGACACGCCGCTGCTGTTTTCTCCAAAAGAGAGAGAAAAAAAAAACGAAATGTCAGGAGCCTGCTTTTCCTTTTCTCAACACTCCTTCTCATTCCCCTTGACTTACTCCCTCTCTCTCTCTGTATTACTGTGTCTGTCCGGTGACTTCCCTCAGTGACTCAGTCCAACCCTGCTTCAGCTGGCTGAGTGCGCTGACACTGGGACCACTACCTGCTGCCTGGGGATTAAGCTCGCTATGAATACCCGGAGCCTAATTTGTTGTTTTGGCTGCCAGTGAATGTTGAGTCCCCACAGAGGGGAAGCTGGTGCATAAATCCTTACGGTCAGGACACCGGGAGCGCCTCTGGACTAAGACAACCCAGCGAAGAAAAGGGACTGGATGCTTGAGGAAGCGAATAAAAAAGAGAGACGACAAACAGGAGAAAGAAAAGAAAGACTGGACAAGTTCTTTAGTGAAAGGAAAAAAAACAGGAGCTGAATCAATCGAAGTCTTACAGGGATCAGGACGCAATAAGAACCTTTTCCTCTCATCATTTGGTTGGGATTCTCTGTCACACACAAGAGAAGAAAGCCCAACAAATCTCCGCCTGGAGCTTCTTGGTTGATTTCTAATCACACAGATTTTTTTCCCCTTTTCCTTTCCACGAGTGTGTTCATCTGGAGTGTCTGTGTGTTTTTCTGCCTGGAGAGGAACACGGCTCTGCACAGACAGGTTGAGTGGGGATTGCGATCGCTCTCCTTTCCAACTTTTTCTCCCTCTCTGCCACCTCCTCTGACCGGCTCTCAGCCCCAGCGCGCGAGCTGTGTTGGGGGGCAGCTGCCTTACCCCCCCCATCCATGAGACTGGCTGGGAATAAAGGTTATTGAACCAAGGAGGAGGAGTGGCAAGCACGCAAGGGAGAAGAGGAGGTAAAACAAACCTTCTCGCTGAACCCATGAGCATATGGTTTAGCGAGAGGCAGCCAGCTGCTTTCGAGCCATCCTGCTGATAACGCCACAGCAGATACAAGTTGCTCCGGTGACGGTGTCACGTTTGAACGGATCTTACATGCTGCGGTCGTATATCTCTTCACCGTGACAGAAGCTCCGAGACCATAAACCAAAGAAGCCAGAGCAGTGGATACAAAGAAGCAGTTGTGTTGAGTTAGAGGCACGTCGGGCAAATCATTGCTCAGGAGAGCAGTGAACCCTCCTCCGTCTCCACAGGGAGGCGAAAAAAAGATGCACGGCTGTCACCTCTTTGAAAAATAGTTTTGCCACATGTTGTCGGTGAGCACCAGAGCTCGGCTTGATTCGTAAAAGCTTTTGACAAGGAAGACCCCCTTCCCATCCATCTAATTATCAGTGAGGCTCCCTGGGAAGAAAAGGAGAGGATTCCTATTGTGGATATACTGTCGGTCTGCTTGGAAGTTTTCCGTGTGGATATTTGACAATCCAAAAACACCCCCATCCTAACACACACACACATATATCTGGCTCGGGTGCTTCGCCTGCACATTTAATGCCGAAAGCGCACTAACACACATTTATAAACACATTATCACCAAGCACTTAAATCCACACACATGGTTGCACTGTAAGTATAAACCACTTCACAACACACACCCTCACACTCATGCTCACACATTGAAAGCCCATTAGTTTTTTTTTTTCTTTCCTAGCGGTCGCTGCAGAATGGAGGTCGTGTGGACAGGTGGGGGGCTCTAGGAGTCCCAACGTCTCTGTCCCCTTGTCTGTCCTCTTTCTCCAAATGGATGTTATTATCTCTAAAAATGTGTTGCTTGGAAACCGCTGAAAGCTTTCTGCTGCGATTCTCTGACAGAAACAGTCACCGGGTCCCTGCCACGGTGCACAGCTGGAACCGCAGCTGAGACACCCAACCATTACGCATCTTTTCCCGCGTTTTGTTTTATCTCCATCTTCATCTTCCTTTGCCTCGCCCCCCCACCCCACCTCCACCGCCATCATTTTTTCCAACGGGTCTTTGGGCACCCCTCGTCGCCCTCCACGTCCCATCATCTCCTCCAACTTGGAGGGGAGGGGGTCACTGGAGTGGAGCATGAGTGGGTGCCACTATCCCTCGCCACCTCCGCAGGAGCAGGACCGCAGGTACCAGCACAAGGTGTCCCTGGTAGTGCGCTACTTCATGATCCCCTGCAACATCTGTCTGATCCTGCTGGCCACATCCACTCTGGGCTTCGCCGTGCTCCTGTTCCTCAACAACTGTACGTTGGTTTAAGAGAAAAACACAACTTAACTGTCTGCAGTGCATTTTTTTTTTTTACCTCTTCCATTGCACATTCTTTGCACTTAAATGTATTGATCACTGTTTGGCAATACCATGTTTACCATAAACCTGAACTTAAAGTATTGGCACTTTAGCTAACAGACAGGATTTAGCTGGAAGGAAATCAATTTGCATTGCATATTCTAAATAGTTTTTGCATTAAACGTCCTTGTTGAAACAAATACCCAGCAAAGGCAAAGGCTCATTTGACCTCTCATGACAGCCTTATCTGCACTTTAAGTAGGGACATCAGGACAGCTAAAGTCACAGCCCTCCTTTCAGAGACTACAGGCTTGCTTCATATCTCCGCTCATAAGACTTGGCATTTAGTCGGAACTGCAGGGTGAAGTATTAAATAGCGATTAAAGGCCTTCGGAGGATGAAAATTTGTCTTGTGGCCTGGAAAGTCCCAACCCTTCCAGTCATCTGCTGCCACAGCATCATTCTTGTCCCATTGTAATTGAAAGTACTGTGGTTCATTAAGAGACGGAGGCATGTGGGTACACAATAATGTTTGTGTGCCTTAGTTACTGGTCACAGTTTTGATGGTGGGGATTGGATTCAGAGAGTCAAAGAGTTTTCTTAGAGAAGTTCTTCAGACAAGAGAGTTTAATTTATATTTCAGTTTGTCACCTGGGTATCATCTGAAAAACTTTAAATACCAGTGCCACAAAGTGTTTCACTATAACACACTTTTATTTTAAGTGGTGCTTTAAAAGAACTGAAATCCGCTTAATATTGAGATACTCAGCCCTACCCATGACAGGTTTAGCCTTAAAGGCATGTTATTTTTCCCCCACAGCGCCATTGAAATTTTACATTTACCAGTCACTAGAGCACAGTATGTGCTACCTTTTTTCACATCAACAAGAACTCACCTTCAGGTGTTCCCCTCCACAATTTGCTTTCCTGTGTTCACACCAACTTATTCATTCTCCTCACTCTCTCACAGACTTACACAAATCTATTTCTGAGTGCCTTTGCCAGTTTTGTCTGTGTTAAAGGTGAAATTCCTCTCAAAATCTCCAAAATAAGCTTCGCCAGACTTGTGTCACATAATCACTCGGGATGTTATAATAAGTAAGTAAACAAGTTGAAATAGCACAGTGTTAACAGTGATTTTCATGCTCCTGAGGTTAAAGTGGTGTTCAGGGACATCAGTACTCTTCAGCCGTGCCTGTTGTTCCATGTTAACCCTTTTTCTCTGGCTCTCTCAGTCTGTTATCACACTGTTGACTTTTCGGTCGAGTAAAAGGCAGAGTCCCTGTGGCTCGGAGGATTCTGTTGCATTAGGTGCACTTCTTTCATCTTTGTCAGTCTTACCTTCTCATTTTAATTGGTGAATGAGGTCGACAGGGAGGAGGGAGCTTCATTTGTAACCTTGTCGTGTTACCAAATCAATTTCAGTCAGGCAGATTCCATTAGATTTAATACAAGTTAAAGCGGGCCGGTCTTCACCTCTCAGACGAGCGAGTGAAAAGGAGTGTGTGCTGGAGAAATTGATGGAGTGAATGGGGCTCTATTATGCGTCCAAGAGCCCTCGCCATGTGGCCACAAGGACAGCTGGATGGGATAGTGATAGCGCTTGTAGTGGTGACGTGAGTGTGTGTTGGGAGGGAGGATGTCAGAGGAGTCGTGCGACCTCAGATTCACAATTTCTATTGTCACCATATGGGGTGAAGCAAGGCAACACGCACACACACACACACAAAAACACACACACACACACACAGACGCAGAGTTTGTAACTCTCCCCCCCAAGACCTTCCCGCCTGCCAACAGAGCCCACACACAGACACACACTCACTTTATCATTCAGTACAGCTACACTCGTACATCAGCCACACCAAAGGGGAAGGTGACACACATACAAAGATTCACTTACACACACGCGTACACACACTTGTGCACATGGCTAAATGTCACAGTCAGACACATATTGATTTGCCGAAGATATAGGGTGAATGATGGCCATGTTGTGACATTCACACAGGCACGGGAATTCACACAGACTCCGCCGGTCGCACAGGGAGATGGGAACGCCTGATATGTTTATGGAAAGACCTTATCTTGTCCTTTCATTATGGAAATGTGAAGAAGTCGTTTAGCTTCTCCTGGCATCTTGCCTCACTTTGTATGCCAGCATCTCTGTCAGGCTCTGTCTGATTTGCCTTGTGCGACAATACGTCTGTATCTGTGTGTGTGTGTGTTTGTTTGTGTTCGTCCAGACATGCTTACGAATGCGAGACAGCAACTACAGCCTGTGTGTCTGTTTTTGTGTGTGTTTCCGATACAACCCTTAGCAGAAGTTCTGTCTTCCTGCTGCCAATTTCTTTTTGCCTCATTTTATATGTTTTCTTGAAATCCCCCCCAGATGGAAATCAGTTATCGTCATGACCGACTGGGAAACAGCTTCAGCAGACACTTCATTATTCACCTCTAGCACCAGCCTCGCCTCTCCCATCTCCTCCTTTTTTTTCCTATTTCTCTCTCTCTCTCTCTCTCTCTCTCTCTCTCTCTCTCCCCTGCAGCCCCAGCTGTTGACAAGCAATTTTAAGTGAGCCTAAATTTAAAACTCAGCTGTGTCTTGGGATGCCGACGGGTATCGCAGAAGTCCTGACAAAGGCTTCGGCACAGTGGTTGACGGGGCCCCGGAAAAATGTGTTAGCGGGGTAATTGATGTGATGTGTTTTATCTTCCTCATTATCCCTCACAGTGCAGAGACATCGGAGGGATGGCTGGGTGGCTGTACATCCTTTCTGAGCATGTGTGTGTGTGTGTGTGTGTGTGTGTGTTGCTGCGTTTGTCAGTGCAGGCAGCTCTGACAACTCACCGGAGCTCTGCTTAGTGAGTCAGACAGCCGCCTCGACTTGACAGGAGTGAAGACGGTGGTTTGGTTGGGTTGTTGTGCTCGGGCCAGTGTATCACTATGGCCTTTGTACATCATTGGCTAGTTTGTAATAAGTTGTTTATTAGGTTCCCTTATAATTAATGTGAATACACGGACACCAAAATCATCCCTGTAGATGAGTACTTGTGCTTCCTGATGGTTGTTTTAATGGTGATTTGCTGTCTAAGAAAAGGTTACAATTAGCATAAAATATGATTCTGCAAAATTTGGTTCTGGATATGTTTTCTTCTCTTACCTGATGTTAATGTTGTTGTTTTGCATACAGCTTTTTTTATTCAGTGCCATATGTCTCTGGTGTTTGTATACAGCTTGCATAACTGCTGAGCTTACCAAGAATTAGATGATCTGTCATGGTGATAAAAATGTTTAATCAATTAGTCAATAATCAGAAATGTACTCTCCTGCAATTCAGAAGAGCTATCCATGGTTCATAAATAAAGCTTTACTTGACTTTATATTATAAATTCAATATTTTCTCCTTACAGTCTGGTTTTTAGGCAGTGTAGAAATTGTGATGTGTAAAAATGAAAAAAAAAAAAAAAAAAAGCTTCATAGTTGGGGGAATATCCTTTTCACCATTTTTAAGCATTTTGTGGCCTTTCCAAAAATCATTAGGTTAATAAACAGTAAAAACTAACTGTTAGCTGTCCCCTAAATTTTGTCTTTGTTGCTTTTCCTTTTGTCACACATGATATTTCCTTTCTGAACTGTGTAAAACTGAACCACATGTTCCTCATCCACCTCATCACATAAACTGAAATTGATCCTTTCACGTTTCTCGGTTAGAATTGTCCTCTTTGTCAAAGAGTCAAAATGGCAGAGGACTCAGGTTTCATGGGATTTTTCTCCCGAGTGTTACTCCGTACTCAATCATTGGACACTGCAGGTCTTGTTTTATGGCTCGCACAGACCGACAGGCCTTATGTCATTGTCTGCTGGGTGTTGACCTCGAGAGTAGCATGATGTCATTTGATTTATGAAGAACAGGGGGGGAAAAAAATACTCTGATTTATTCTGCATGTGGTTGCTGGGGGGTGGGTGGGTGGGAGGAGGGGAGGCGAGGTGAGGACGGAGTAACTTTTCTATGATGCACCGTATGTCATTAACTGTTGATGTGAAGTTTCATATCACACCGCTCGACTCAAAACAAAAGCAGATCCTCAGTGTTCTCAATTCCCATGTGCTCCTGTAATCTGAAAAGTCAGGAGGTGGTGTTTGGGAAGGGAAGACCACAGGAACTATGGATGACAGAACAATGATGGCACCACTGTGGCTGAGATGTGCTCCTGTCGATTAGCTCAGCTGGGTTCCTGCAGAGCCCGGTCACTGCATTAGAATGTGTGAGATAGAAAAGCCAAGACTGTAGACACAATGTGTGTTTCTAGTTTTTTTTTTGTAGCAACTCAATTACTTGGCCTTTACCACTGGGAAGGCTCCGAATCTCCCCAAAACTAAAAAACTTATTTCTTTCTCCTTCTCTTTTATCTCTTTCAGACAAACCTCCTCACTTCACACCGGCTCAGCCTCCTGATGGTAAGTCCACTGTGGATTCTCTCCGCATGCCTTCAGTGACCACTGCTGTTTTGGAGTAGGGTGGGGGGGGTTGTACCTGCGAATAATGGCCTCGGACAGCAGATCCCAGCCTTTGAAGTGGGAGCAGCCGTCTGTGCGCTGTGCCACAATCGGCTGCTCCCACTTTTTTTTTTTTTTTGTCTCAACACTGTTGGTATGTCAGGCACGTGTCCAGGTCTGCTTGGAGCTTTGATGTGAGACGGATCTTTTGATGACTTGATTTGATCTGCTCTGCACGGCTAGTTGGGTTGATGTTCGAGGCCTGTTACTACAGCAGTATTCACATCCTTCTGATAGGGTCTAATGGGATAATAACTACGCTTTTCTCTAGGTAGTCTGCATTAGACTGCTGCGGGTTTGTCGGCCAGTGGTGCAGAGCGAGCATCATCACCTCGCCTTGTTATCCACATGTTCTCAGCCCATCCCATGCATGGAAGTTCCTGCAATGAATGCTGCATTGTTTCAGTTGTTTTCTGGCCCAGTAACATGAGCTGTTAATTAAAAAAGCAACAATTTATTTTGAAAACGGTGGATCTCCACAAGTTTTAATTGGAGGAAAACAGCTGGTTTTCAAGCTGCTATCATGAATATTTATCAGAGGCAGCACAGTGAGACAGTGTTTGATAGACTTTGGTGTTGTATTTTTTTCACCGCACTGACAGACAGCCAGGGATGGACTCCTACTAGTTCTGAAGGTGTTGTATGGTCCTGCTTGTGTGCAGGCTACAAAGCCAGAGGTTTGGAGGAAGAAAAAACGAGCAGAAAATGTTTCTAATGATCCCAGCCGTCCAGCTGATGCCAGGGACAAAAGGCCACAGTGGGGGCTTGCTGAATCTGTTTCTGATAATTGCTCAATCTCTCACCACATAAGCCAGCTTGTTTGGAAAAGTGGTTTGTGAAATATGTCAGCTTAAAAAAAAGAAAAGAAAAAAAAAAGAGGAGAAAAAATCAAATCAGAGGTGGTTTGTGATGAATATGGTTGTCTGGGACTGAGTCAGGACAATAGTCTGTTCACCGTCAATGTGAAATGGCTGTGGCGTTTGGCTTCAACAAGTAATTGTGTTTGATTGGAGCATTTCTAAACCGGGCCTCACCTCGACACCTGAGGAGGGTGCGTGATGTCTTTTTTTTTTTTCCCTCTTTGTGCTTCATATCACAAAACACTTGAGATTCAATTGCCAGCCTGCACAGTTTACAGCAGCTATTTGTTTTTATTTTAATGAAAGATGAAATTGACTTGACAAATAATTATTACACACAGAGAGGTCTCTATTTGTCTGTTTTTGAAGCAAATATTGCCATAAAATTTGGCTCTCCACTGGGAAAATGAGAAACAGTATGCAGGGAGTAGAAGAAGCCCATTTCTTGCCCCCCCCCCCACTACAAAAGACGCCCTGCTTATCGATTGAGGCACTCATTTCCCACGTATTAAAGTTTTTGCTGTCTGAGGGGCACAGTTTGTTTCTGCACTAGTCAACCGTTTAAAAGCTGCTTCTAGCCCTTAATTACATTTCCAATAGTTCTGTAGGCTTTCCATCAGCAGCCTATGCTGTTTTAATATGCCAACCAAAACAAAAGGCAAAGTCTCCAATCAGAGGGGTAAGCCTGCCCAGTGGGACACAGTTTCTCCGGGTCATTTAATGTTGGAGAGATTAGCGAGACAATTAGAGTTAGCCCAAAGACGACAGGACGGCACTTTTTGTGGAGATGCATGGTTTTAGTAGTGGTAGAGGGGCGATTTGGAAGACGCTCCTGACCAGCAGAAGGCTAATATAGCTCCGCCATTAGTCAAGATCGGCTCCAGAGAGCACGGGGCTTCTTCTGCTGAACTTGTCCTCAGTGCCAAGGACGTCCTGCTCCCCGGTGCTTTATTACAGGAAATCACAGACAAGATACCGAGGAGCCTGCATTTTTAAACAGCCTAATTTGTCTCTCAGCTGCTGTTGATGAGACGTCCTTATTAGCGTGAGGAGATTCTGCAGAAAGTAAAGGAATTTGCTCTGCAGATTAGAGGGAGAGGATGTTGGGACTAGCTGGGGGAAAATGCAGGTTCGGCACAACGTAAACAAAGTGCTTAGTTGATATTTATGGTGAGCGCCACCCGCAAATAGCTGACGAATCCTCCCCACTGAATGGCCCATAATCACCAGTCAAAAAAAAGTGACAAAAGTCACAAAGCAGCCTTTAATTAGGCTCTTTCTTTGAAAGCTCAAAGCAGCAGTTGCTTGGCTCAAGCCACACTTATTATTGCCTGTCGTCTCCTGATAATAAGACAGTTGTTGCATGTTTGGCCAAAGCTAGAAAGCTCGGAAAAATTTGCAGCTTGAAGGATTAGGATTGGACTTTGGAAAGGAGGTCAGCTCAGAGAAATGCTTGATGAATGAAGCTCTTGGCCCCCCAGTATCCACATCCACGTGTATGTCCACTGGTTAAGGACCCAGGGAGGAGGCAGTTGTAATAGTTGGTATTACCTCTGTTAATTTGTTTTGGTTATTTTTATTACAGATTTATCTCTTAGCCAAGTACTTAAGTTGCAATTTGTGTAAAAATCTACTTGTTATTGAAAATGAAGAATATTTTCACTTCTTAAACGCTGTCTCAGACTCTTCAGGCTCAGAGGAAAATCAGGTATATATGGCCCCCTGAGGGTATCCTTGATTTCATCCCATTACAGCCTTAGGTGACTAAACCCTGTCCAAACAAGATCCGAAATAGGCCAGAGACTGAAAAGAAGGGAAATGTCTCAGACAGTTCAGGGGTCTTCTGTGACTGTAGCTGTCTCCAGCGCAACCTGCCTGGCAGGAGCCCATTTGTTGCGAATCCCTCAATTTCGCATTTGTCACTGACGGTGCTCCCCAGAGGATGCTCCTCGCTGACAGACAAAATAAACTCCTGGGCTGAAATGTGATTTGATCTAAGGTGGTGGGACGCCTGAAAATAAGCGCCAGCGGGCTCACTTACTCTTTGAGAACACTCCCTCTTCCTAAAGAATAGCATACCTCTCTGTCAGCTCTGGGAGAATACATTAACTAAGTGCTCCACACCCATTACCCCCTCAGATAGGGGGGAAAAAAAACACACACACACACACACACACACACACACACACACACACACACACACACACACACACTCACACACAGAGCTCTCCTGTAATTTATTCTGCCTGGGCCATTCCCTGTGTTCTTGCCAGTAAGCCCCGACACAGAGAGAGGCAGAATTAATTATGACTCTTCGGTCTATCTTAATTAAATCATTTCACATCATAGATTTCACACAACAGAGGCACAATATCTACCTCATCTTTTAGCCGGGGCGGGGGTACTGGCTGAAAATGCCTCACATCAAGATATCAAAGGTACACTGAAAAGTTGCCTCTCCAGGATTAGGATTTCACAGAAGAGTTGTCATGTCCGGCTTTCACCGAGCAGCTTGTTAGCTAAAAAGCGGGGAAAAGCCGGGGGGGGGGGGCAGCGGGCAGCCTTGACTTTATCAACTGAAAAGTTTGTTGCCCTTTGAAAGTACACAGAGCTTTTAAATTGCACAGCTGAACTCTGTATTCTCACCTTGGTCGGAGCAGCCTGTCCCGTTTCGTGTCTGTGAACTCAGCAAGTGCTTACGTGAGCATCTAAAGAGCTCAGTAAGTAGTGTTTCTCATAAACAGAGGTGAAAGGCAAGGGAATTAGCCAAGTCCTGTCGACCCCCACGTCTAACCATCCATCTTTGACAGCATTCCCGCTCGGGCTTGCTCGCCTAAACTCAGCTTAGCCAGTATTGATCTACTGAGATAGGATAGAGGGAGTAGTCCACAGAGAGCGAAACAAAAATATTAACCAGAAAAGAAGAGAACTGAACGGACCAGTGCAGCACTATTTGCTCTTTATTCCCCATGACACAAAGTAATTATTGACACAGTTAGCAATGTGGGTTTGCTTTGATTCGTCCCTGAGCTGTGGAACAACCCCCACTGATATGTTGATGCAGGTTTTTCCAGGACCTCGGACCTTGTAAGGATCAGCAGTTCTTTGAAGTGGATGGACAGCACGCTGAGCTATCTGTGGCTGTGATCTGGCAACTGTCAGCCAGCAGCTCTGATAGCCACGTCTGATTCGTCGGCATCAGGCCTCTCCGCTTTATAGAAGCTATATAGAGGTGCGATCTCAAATCTGGAGTGTTCCATTCCACTCGACGGCTTTAATTCAGCCCTTTAAATGCCCTCTTGTTGTCAGTTAAATGCTAAAAAGCCAGCTGCAAATTGCATTTCAAATCGGTTTGTACTTTTTTTGTCCAAACCTCGGTACAAATTTCACTCATGAATGTACCTCCACACTGATAAAAAGCTTCCTGTGATTGCTTTTTATTTTCGCCTTGCTAATGGCACAGCACATTCATCCAAATTTTAGAGGAGCAACAATTAAAAAATAAAACAAATTTCCAGTTTGCACGCACTCTCTGAAATGAAGTAGAAAGAATGACATTAGCGGGATAAACAAAACCTCATCGACAGCATGAATCCATGTGAGTTAATTAATAGTTTCTGGCTGTTTATTGAAGCCCTTATCGCTCAGCATGGCAGTGCGGAGGGATGGTTGAAAGCCCACACCCTCTTAGGTCTTTGTCACATATTGGAAGTAATTAGGATGTAAAATGACCTGATGTCATTGTAAATGAGCTCTCCATGTTCTTCGCATGTTGGCGGCGTCGGCGGCCGTGCAGCACCAGAGAAAGCCCCGTGTCCTTCATTCCTGCTCATTAACACAGCAGCTAGTTATTTTCAATCGGGACTCAGTTGTCGTTCCACTTTGGGCTGTGATGGGCAGGCGCTAATTTAATTGTTGGGTGGTGATGTCAGAAAATAACCACACTGGGAAGTGTAACCAGTGCGACGAATTTCATTGTCAGGTTGTTAATTAGAGGAAAATAAGTGGCTTGCCGTGTCAACGTGTTGCCGAACAATATTACTCTGTGATATCCTGCTATTAGCTGAGTCCTGCATCACAGCCAGTGTTTTCCCTATTAAGCAGTGGAAGTTAGTGGAGCGTTTTGCTCTGTGCTGACAAAATCCACACTGTTCACACTGATACCGTATAGTATGTCTTATTTTTCTGCAAAACTAATGGTTGCAGTGAAAGTCAGGAATCTGCAGTTCAGTGCTCTCTCGCTCACTCTTGTTCTGTCTCGCACACACAAACACACACACACTAACTCTCTCTTGAACATTTCACCCCTTGCTTCTTGTTTTTCTTCACTCAGCCAGAAACATTGTTTACAGATTGCAGTTGAACCTCAGGATGTGTGCTCAAACCCACATACACTTCTGGCACACACACATTACAGAACCCCGAACATCCGATTTTACAGTTTGTATCAACTTTTATTCGTTTCCAGTGTGTGTGTGTCCGTGTGTCCAGTGGGAATGTCGGTGTGTATAGGCTTTGTGCTTTCCTGTTGAGTTTGTGTGATTAATTTGTGTGTTCTTTGAATACAGGAGGGCAGGAAACTATTCGTTCTGAACCTCCCACCCTCAACCTGACCCTGACACACATACAGACATGTGCACCGCATGCACACACACACACACACACACACACAGACAGGCTGGAATGATCACCACCCTTAAACTCTCAAACTTAAAACAACATTTTGTAAAAGTAGAAAAAAACCTCTCTCATAAATACAAATCTGAGGTATTTGTTACAATACTTTTAGGCAAAACAAAATAGCCAGCAACATAGTTATGTTATTTACTGTTTAATCTGTGACTTAAAGTAAACATGCCCAGATATTTTTGCTCTATGTTCAGTCAAGGTTTGCAATAGCGTTGATCACAGCAGGTCATGTTTTTGTCTTTGGCTCAGGTTATGTTAGCCTGGCATGAACAGCAGCATGGCAGGCTAATATTACCTGAACTAGAGATGATATGCTGCTAACACCTGGTTAAAATGTTCACCAGTTAAAACTCTGTCACTGTGGGCTGACTTAGCTTATGATCCAAAACAAATGAGTCAACCACTTTGAAAACACAGCTGAATATCAAGCAAGTGCAACAACACAAGACACATAACTTAGCAGGTCTTTTAACATTACTTACAAGTCCAACACTAGTCTGGAGTGCTGTAAAGCTTTATGCACTGTGAAGCTAACAGCTCACCCAGGCTAGTGCAGCAACTTGAGCCTGGTCACAGAGTGACAGACACGAAGACATTCACCCTAAGTGACTGTGGCATGAAAATGACTTTGAAGCTGTTATTTTAAGGTTAAGCAGTTACATAATGTTGCTTTAAAGTGGAGATATTGGTTTGCTTGTTTCACTTCTGTACCAGTATGCATACGCAGCCCGTAGTGGAGCGGTCTATGGGGTCCCAGTAGAGCCCCATACTTCCATCCTGGTAAATAGTCTATTCATAATTCACTGCTCATATGGTTGCTCCATCTGGAGCGACTAGGAAATCTCACCCACCCTGTTAACACACACACACACACACACACACACACAGAGGGAGGAAGCTTTTTCTTCTAGTTGTGTTGTCATCGTCCCCTTTTGTGTGTGTGTGTGTCTCTATATATGTGAAGTGAATGTGTGTGTTGAATATACTGTATGTGTTCTGCTCCAGTGGTCACAGTTACAACATACTGAGACGCAGCAAAGCAGCATGTCAGTGACACCATTTACACCTACATAGCTTTTTCTCTTGATTAAGATCCACATTTGTTCTGATTACCACTCTCTCGCTGAGCTTTAATAAGGTTTACGATAACAGAGAGCAAGACAAAGGGCACGAGATATTAAAACAATGACCGAGACAAAGAGAAAAAGCCTGTATATCACAATTTTTTTCTTGTGTATGTTGTAGCTCGGTGAGAGAAGGGAAACAACATTTAATGTGCTGCAGTGAGAAACAGAGCCAGCCAGGGCTAAAGTAGAGGTTAAAGACATTTAAATTTTACCCACCTATCAAAGCCTTAATGGTGTTTATGCATGCCCTAGTTTATGCATTAATGCAGATTATATATGTATACATGAATATTGGCATTGCTGGTTTTGTTCTCCACAGGACCATTGTTAACTTCTATGAGCACACAGCCGTGATGCGGTGACACACATGTGCCAGGCAACATTAAGAAAAAGGAGGACAGACTTTTGAGCATCACTGACTGCTGCTGCTGCATGAAGCAGCACCACTAGACAGAAAAAACTCTTCTCAAATATGCACACCACTGTGCACATTTTATTTTGACACATCAGCCACATTTTTTAATTAGACCCTGGGTTATGTATTTTTCCATAATAATTATTCTCCTCTGCCTGCTCAGGACCTTGTAACATTGCTCAGGGCTGAATACAAAGTCCAACTTTAACGATATAGATAGCTGTCTTTGCAAATAAATAAACATTACAATATATTATATTATATTGCATTATATATTTTTAAGAGTTTTGCATCTGCTGTGCTGACGTTTATTTTCAAGGATAATTTTTTTCTTTGAAAATTTTTCTTCCTTTGGATTCCAAATTTAAAAAAAAACACAATAAAATCCATCCCACAATTCATTTACATGCACAAACAAAACATGATTCATCAGACCATTAGCCAAGCTGCTTTAAATTTTCAACTTAAACTGTGCTGGCTGCTGTGCTCTGTACAGCAGAATCCAACAGTCAGTGATGGATAGAAGAAATTCAGAAGAAGAGAGCTATATGTTATTTACATGGCTTTCATACTCAAAATAGAACTGTGCATATGCAGATGCAGATTTTAATAATATAAATGGGCAGTCACTTTGCTCATAGATGTTTACAGTCCCAAATTTGATTTCAGACCATGGCAGGTGAAAAAAAACAACATCATGTGGACCCCCATGATTACGTGGTTATGGAAAATATCATTTAGGCTTAAGTGGTCAGCATTCAAGCTGTGGAGATAACCAGCCATTCAATTTAAAAAAGAAATTCATCACTGAATGAGTCAGTGTGAGAACGCTCTTCTTCCTCGTTGTCATTTATTTCCTGGCCAATCACTGTCCTCCAGCTGTGCTGCAACTATGATGGGAAGGAAACAGCTACTGTTTTCAGATGGAACATGATCCATCCAGCTATATATCAATCAGGCTGATGTATCAGTCTGTGTGAAGACACAGTTGACATGAGGGGAAAAAAATGGTGTTTTGTGCACCGTGGTTGAAATGACAGAAATTCATTTTCCCCTCAAGGCTGGCTCTGTGCGTGTTTTGTTTTGTTCACTTCCAATGCATTATAACATTACATCCCCCTCAGTTTTTTAGCCATACACCTTCAAGCGCGTGAGTGAGAGAGCAAACAGTGTGCTTTGTATTCCAGCAACCTCGCACATCTGCCTGCTTGCTCATTTCCATAATGAAAGAGAGAGAGAGAGAAAGAGAGAGGAGGGAAATAGAAACAGAATCAGGAAGACAGTTTGAACAATTTAGCTGTTTGTTTATTTTTTAGTGAGAGAAAGATGGAAGTTATTGTCTGTTTCGTGCTTGTGTGCAGCATATGAACCTGTGTGCCTCAGCGTGTTTGTGTGTGTGTGTGTGTGTGTGTGTGTGTGTTTGTAAGTGTAACTCTGTAATTTCCTTATTTGAACAAGGCTTGTTGTTGTGTGAATAGTAAGTTTTCCAAATTCACACAATGAAATGAGCATAAGAACAGAAAGTTCTATGAAGAGTGTCAAAGGTTTTCCAACAGACGGGCTGGCGTGTGTGTGTGTGTGTGTGTGTGTGTCTGTATCTCTGTTCAGCATTCGCTCAGTCAAGCTTGTTTTTCCGCAGGAGTCTAATGCACTCCAGTACACTCTGTAACTCAGTAATTAGGGGTTGGTGTCACTGAAGGCAACACTGTGTGTGCAGCACTATGTGTGTGTGTGTGTGTGTGCGTGCATGTGTGTGTGTGTGCTCTCATAACTTGAGGAAACTGCTGCATTTACTGTAAGTGGATGTTTGCTCTAACTCTTTGCTGGGTTAATGGTTACGCTGCAAAAAACATGCATATCATGAAGAAGGTCCGTTTGATCTTAAACCTTCCCACCTTGTCACCTTCTGTGACAGTAAAGCAGATTAAGTACATTCTCACTTTTGGGAAATGTTCCAACAACAAGAATAAAAAGGTGGATCATTTTACAAGAACTGTAAAAATGTAAAGGTTAAATTAAAACTGAATATCAAAAATAGAACAGTGGCTCGTCAGCCATTATCCAAAAGTAGTTTTGGCTATTTTTAAAGGAGTATGTCACCAGTTTCGTACAGTAAGGTCAGTTTGCCTCTCATAAGCTGTTGTACACAGTAGAATTTAATAGGTGATGCAGTTAAGCTAAAAAAAATATTTGTGGTTGCAGTCTGACGCTTGCTTTACCTACAGTGACTAAAAGCTAGCCCTCTGCTTGATTGCTTTTGAGTTGTTTTGTCAATCAGTCTCTTATGATTATCCCAACTGTGTGAAAAATGAATAATATAAATCTCATCATGAAATCATAAATAACTGCAGTAGTCCATTAAAAGCAGAGAAATCGTTTTTAAAAAATAACTAGAAGAAATTAAATTATTTTAGTAGCATATTTGTTGCAGGGTAGTGTGTATAAGTATGTATCTTTCCTGAAGTAATAATGCAGTTCCTTGAGACTGGATGCACCTGTGAGCACACACACAAACACACATGTTAACACACCGGCTCAGCTCAGGGTGAGGTGTTTTATGTATGTGTCAGGTTTGATGTATAGTTAAGCGCAATGCGTATCAAATAACTGCAGAATACCCCCACACATGCGTTCAAAAACACATGCTTCACACATGTGGAATTTTATTGCATGTGAGCTCACGTCTCACACACACTCTCTCTCACACACACGCACACACACACACATGCACATCTTGTAGGAAACAAGGCATGTACTGTGAGTCCCTCCACATGTGATGTGAATTAGCTGTGACATTTCCCACTGGTGTCAGACAGCTCTCATCTCCCACAGCTGTCTCCTGTCACCGCAGAAAGAAACTTCATTTTTATAATAACATGCGGGTTATTACTGAGAGGTGGATTAAGTGCAAAAGTTCATCAGCTGGTTGACATGTGACAATTTCTGTATCTTTTTTTCTAATTTTAGCATATTGAGTGATACACTGCTCCTCCATGTCTGCTTCAGCAGGATGTTGTGTCTTGATTCAAGACATAATTGTTGCTGGCAGACTTTAAATTTCATGCTTTTTAGATAACTGAGTACTTTATAGGCTGAATCCTTGTTTAATCAGCTCTGGTAGTGGCAAGATAAATGAGAGATATATATATTTTCACGGATTCCACACTTGAACTTGACGTTTTGTTGGATTGTTTCTTTTTTGCAGTGTACATTCTTGTCTTTATACTTTTGCTCTCTGTGTCTTTGCTTTGCTCTTCTCCTCCTAAAATTAACACACAAACACATTCCACACAAATGCAGGTACACACTCACACCTACACTCCCTCTCTCACACACGCAAAACAAACAAAAAAAAAAAAACAGAAAGACCCCCAACTGTGGCCACAACCTACCAGGGGTGTTTATGTCTGCAGGAAATGTTGCAGACATTGTTGCAGAATCTAATCTGTGTGTGCGAGTGTGTGTGAGTGTGAGTGTGTGTTTGTGCGGTGTGAGTGTTTGCGTATCTAATGCAGTCCATTAGTCTTGGATGTAGCTCATGCATGGTAGTTGGAGGGATTAAATGGGGGGGAAACTGTCCCTACAGCTGCGTGGAGGATGTGGTTGCAGTAACTCCAGCTCAGGTAACTGTGGAGGCATGTAGGCGGAGAAAAGGCCCAGTGAGATTGACAGTTTACTGTAACTGTTAAGCAGTGGTTCCCAACTTGTGGGCCAGGACCACCACAAAGAGTCAGGAGATAATAACCAAAGTAGAAAATAGAGGAACAAAACATGAACCATTGCTGCTGCAAAAGAATTAGTTTCATTTTGAGACTTATCTCTCGGATTTATTAATAATCTTTGCTGTTTTTGAAAGATTTAACCTCTTGTGAAGTTGAGTTTAAATACACACAGCTTAAGGGCTCACAAACAAAAATGTTAGTAGCTACTTTTGTAACCTGAAAAGTGTCGTTGCGCAGCACACTGAAAAGAAGTAGGAGAGAAGAAACAGTTAGGTAGGAGTAAACAGGGCAAAAGAAAGGAGAGAGAAAGGAAACGAGATTGAGAAGAAGGGGAAGGAACTGAAGAAAGAAAATAGGAAGAAAGATACGAAAGAGGGAGAACTAGGAACTGCATGGCAGTTTGGCCAACAACTCAAACGTAAGCACTTCCACTATCCTCCATACTGAGAATATTAAGTTATCATCATTCAGAAAATGACCTGAACTGAAATTCGCCTTCGATTTATCTCCCTCCACCTTTCTCCTCCTCCGTCTTTTTTTCTCTGCCTCCCTCTCCCAGAAATCCCTCCACTTTGCTCCGACGCTGAGGGCTTGTCAGCCTGGAGGGAGGACTTATCATCTTTAGTGTGTGTGTCTCTGTGTGTGTGTGTGAGAGAGAGAGAGAGAGAGAGAGAGGAGGGGGATGCATGTGTGTGTTTGTCAGAAGCAAATAGAGAAATTTAATTAAAACAGGTTTCTCCAATTGGAGCCTCTCATAGACTGCTCACTGCACACTCGTGCACAGCACACTTTTGAGGGTACCCAGCATGCATTGCTCCATCAGTAGCTCAGCTTTCCTTCTGTCTGTCACATCAAAAGCCAACATCACCCATTGACTTTTAATAAAAGATCAAACAGATAAATCATTGGCCAAGGGATGGTCATAGGTGCATTTTCCTTGGTGTGACCTAAACGCAACATGTGGTCGATGCATTTACACCCACGAGGGGTTTAATTCAGGGACTCGAAAGCCATGTAGCAGTCATCAAAACCCCAAGAGGCAATACATTTCCTCTTGTTCAAAATGAGACTTTTATGGGCATGCTGGAGCACCAAAGGAAAGAAAAAAGAATGTGCAATTACCTCAGTGCCATGCTGAGTTCATCTGATGCTACACTACGATTCAATCACTTCCCCCATCCCCCGACCAGTTCCATTATAGCTGAGAGGAACAGGGATTGGTTTGGGTGATGATGTGAAGCTTTTTACTTTTGTCTTTCAATCAGATAACTGAGTTTTTCTGTATTTTTTTCTTTTTTTGTGTCCTCTCTTCGTCTTGCTCTGAACTGGGGCCGTTAGAGATGGCAGCCAGGTTCGGCTCTGCTGTTAGACGGACGTACAGGTCAGGAGCTGCTAGAGAGAGGCAGGGCGGTGGCAGGGGCAGATGGCAGCCAATATACACACACACACACACACACACACAAACACACACACACACACACACACACACACGCCACACACACACACACACACACGTGCTTTCTATTCCTGGGGCAGTGTTAGATTGGTCACAGTGGTCCTCCTGCAAAAGATGAGATATGGTGTTAGAGATAGGAGGTGGCTACCCTCAGGCACCGGATACACGCTTACGCACAAACACACACGCATGCTCACATAGGAACACATACGTACACTCACACACTGTCATTAATATGCATCAGCACACCCTCTAGCCAATGCAGGTAAACAAACAGGGATCTGTGTTTGTCAAAGGATGCACAATAAAGCCAACTTAAGTACGAGATGATATCTCGTCTATCCCTGCTGCTCACTGACCGAAAACATTTTCTATGCAAACTCAAACCAGCTCATATTTGGCTTTTTTGCTGTATACACTAGCACATATGGACTTAAAAAAAATGATACAGGAGCGTTACATTTCACTCCAGACCTGTTCAGCAAAAGTCTAGGGATCTGAGTTTGTCTTTGAAGGGATCTCACAGAGTCCCCATGAAGTTAAATTTTGCAAACGGCCATACATATTTAACTTTCTTAGACGCAGCTTTGAGAAATGTTCTCAATTTTTAAAAAGTCACAATCTGCAGCATCACATATAAATTCATCTCTGTTTTTGCTGCTCTTGTCTGTAGACCATTGATTTAATGTGGTTAGTTTTTCACTTCCCGATCATCAAAGGTTTTTAGCTTTTTTGTTCTAAACAATGGAAGGAAGTCCCTTGCCACACAGGAAATGCTGTTCTTTTCATGCAGCACATAGAGGAAGAGCTCGGTAGGTGACTACAACAGTTGGTATAAGCCTAAAATAGATGAAGAACAGCACCACCTGGAGAAGCTTTATTGACAGTAAATAAATGAAAACCTGTGTACCAGTGCCATCGAGATAGTGGATAACTTCCGCTAATCACAATGTCAAAACAGAACTGCACTTATTTACACAGGCAACCTAACTGTTCATCTGTAACTGACATTAGAGATTGTAACAATGTAAAAGCCCATTTTTGATGCCATTGTATTTATCAGTAGATATTCGGAAATATTCATTCAGTGTATTTGCATTGTGTATTTGACTTTCTCTTGTATTTGCAGTACTGGTTGTCGCAGAGTTTCTCGCATTACATCAAACAGTAATCTCATTCAAATGATTCACATCTCAAGTTGCACGCACGTATTGAACGTGATCTCAACCGTTGACTATCGTAAATCAAAAATTACATTTAATCCTCTCAGGTAGCGGTTTGTTAACTTCCTCCTCTGTTCCATTTCTGACAAATTAACCAGGACTGAAATCTGCACCGTCTGTCTATTGATGCTGAGCAGGTGTAAAGTGGGATTATAAATTTCTGATGAGAGCATGCAAGGGAATCAAAACAGACTAACAAAACAATGAACTCTATCCAAAAACTCAAAATCTTACCAATTTTGTTTAATTTACAGTCATCTCATTATATTTAATATACTATACATCAACCTAAGAAGTCCCTTTCTATTTAAATGTAGGGATTTGTTTTGGAGACATCACACCTTATTCATAAGAGCAGATTTATAAGCAAAAAGCACCTTGTCTTCAGTTCCTTTTTTTCCTTTTACAGTAACATTTTTTCCAGCACAGAGGAAGATAAAACCCCTCATGCAGCTTAGGGAATGATGGAGTTGGAGTGATTCTTTGTGTGTTTAGTACAATGACTGACACTTTTTGCAATGCACATAGTAAATCTCATTTGTGCAGCTTTTATGATTATATCTTTAAACATGGTGGGAAATAAAATAAATGGAAAAGTTTGGCCAAAACAGTATGAGAATCATTAAAAGTTACTCACTGTGCAGATTTTCAGAAAGCCCAACTTCCTTGAAATTCTGTCTCCTTTATGATCTTGGCCATTTCTATCACTGAACACATTATGCTAATGGGCAGAGTCAAGGCCCGCTCTGTCAAAGAGCCGCTGCTGCTTTTAGAGGGAGTGTTCAGGTTCATCAAGTTTTAATGAGCCAGGAGAGAAATCAGCAAAGACATGGCACACTCCACTTTATCCCAGCACACTCCCCTGAACCATATGCAGCACACAGGTACACTGCAGCTGTCAGTTGCTTGGATTTGTAGCAGCTTTCTTTGTATTTAGAAAAAGGCTTTCAATCAAGATTAAACACAACCAATATTGCACATAAAGAAAGACAGGATTATCACAGTAATGCTTTTTGCCTCCCTTAAAAAAAAGGAGACTTGGCTGTGCAGACAGATGTAAAAGCTCAATCAAAGCTTGTGCTTCCGCCTCTATAGTCTCTGAGGAGACTCTGAGAAGATGTAGCTCCATTATTTAAGAAAGACATATGCTGGCAAAATTTATTCACACGTCCTTGTTAAAGTATTTTAATGCTGTTTGTGCTTGCAAGCCATGGCAGAAGGTGTGGGAGTTTTATTAATTTATATATTTTGGTCGAGGCTGCTCTCTGCACGGCTGAGTTAAATATGATGGACAGGGATCGCTTTGGACGGAGAGATCACAACACATCAAAACATTTGAGATCGGATAAGGTGAATTTGGGTTATTGTAGTGGCAGAAAAGAAAATGTAGATACGATCCAAGCAAATACAGACTGTTGAAGATAAGAACGGTTTTTGGAAGATGAACTAGTGAGAATGTCATAAAATACACATAGAGCTCCCGGTTTTGTTTGATGCATAGCTTGTGTTCACATTATGTGAAATGCCATTTCACAGCACAGCTGAAATTTATTGAAACCCCATGATGCATGTCGTCAAATATTTATATCATGACATTTTGTCAAACAGACCCTCTTTACTCAACGTCCCTGTCAAACGCTAAAGTGCAAGATTCCATCTTTAGGTTTCCACATAAATATTAATAACTCTGCTGATGGAAGAAGATACATACAAATCTGTGAGTACAGGACATTTAAATGTGCCCAGATTGTTAAATATAGTAGGTGGTGGTGACACATGCAACACATCCCTACATGAGGATGAGTCACTATCAAGCAGGAGCTTATATAGTTGACAAATCAAGTCAACAAAAAATACCCAAAAGCTGCAGTTCTTTCAGTGGCCACTTGGGGCTAAGTTAAGTCAATCCCCCATTGACTGCTATATTAAAATGTACAGCTTTAGAGCAGAAACAGACATAGTTACAACCCGGAATAAAAAACAGCAGGTTTACAAGGGGTTAATGTTTTTTTTCAAACTCACTGGTTTAAATTATATTAAGGCTTTTAGTTGTGCATTATTGGGAGCTTGATTGCTTTGAGTGGCAGCTGTCACAGGCTCTGCTGGTGTTGCACAGTGGTAAGTGCACATACACATCTCCAGAAAATTCACCATATATTTCTACTTCTTACTCTAATGAACCAAGATGGCTCTGTCCAATACTTATTTTAGTCAAAGGTCATTTTGTTTGAAGTATTAAGTGTTTTTTTTCTTTCTAACAAGTGCAGTTACATTCTAATTAATCTAAAAAAGACACCATTTTATGTCAGTCTGCGCTTCTTTATTTTTTGTAAGCTTGGTAAGTGCAACAGCGTGGTTCTCTGCTGCCATTTAATGAGGCTTTTATCCAGCTTTATTTACTGTGAATGCAAGCATATGTAGGCCCAGGTGGGAAGTGAAGCCATAACTCAGGTTGTGTCATCTCACTGAGCTGAAGGACCACATTGCCTCACATTTGGGAGCCTTTATCATAGAGATATATTACACTTGTGTGAGCACACACAGCTGAACTGTGTTGGGCTGGTAAGGCCAGAGGCTCTATCAGTGAGCAGAATCAAAAGTAAGAATCGTGATTTCTCTGCTCCCTCCCTCGTGTAACTCACATGCACGCTGCTAAGCCACACACACCATCTGCATTCACAGTTTGAGCTTCCACCATGTGGTAGAAGGTGCAGAGATTCACAGGAAAAGAAGTTAAAAAAAAGGAAACACTTCATACTGTATTCTACACAGATTCACAACTTTGAACCATTGGGGAATGATAAAGCACTAATTGGAGCTCTGTAATGTAATTACACCTTCACTCTTTTCTGATAAAAAAAAATTAATTCTCTTGGTGCTATTTACCATCTCATTTACACATCTGGATGTCTTTCACTGTTAAGATTCAGCATAACTGTTTGAAGAGGGAGGAAAGCTAGCACCATGGTGGACATTTAACATCAATCAACACTCAAATTATAAATAAACCTTTTGCATGTCTTTGTTCTTGTTTTTCTGGTTCTATCCCAGCAGCACCTTCAAAGAACTCCATGAGCCGAAGTACGAGGGAAAGAAATCAAAGCCAGCTGCAGAGGAGGCAAAAATAGTCAGGGATTCGGGTTTGGAAGTGTGTGCTCTCCGACTTCCTCACAGACTTTTTAACATTTTACCTGCTTCTTTTATTTTTTTTTTAGTTTCTGGAAATTTGATTAAAATGTTTGCTGTGTTTTTGCCGCTTTAAGCTCAAGCATTCCATGTGCCAAATATATACAAAAAATTAAAAATCAGGCTTGTGGCATGTGAGGCCTGATGTTGTGAACCTGCTCTGCTGAAGGCAGAGTGGAGCTTTCTGCAGCTTTTAAACACCCGGATCGTCCACAGTGGGATAAGGACTCAAGGATAGTCAAGGATTATGCGGGATTGCTCTGACATTGCATAAGCTAATATGGAGTCTCATTGGCTTGATGTGTGTTTGGGTGTTGGTGGGGCCATATGCTGCTGCCTGAGGGCCCAACAGGGGATCAGTGCTGAGCAGGAAACATGTTATTAATACCCCAGGTGCAACATAGTACATCATCCTCAGGCCTTCATATTTATCTCTCCTCACCTCCATGCAGCTAAAGATTAATGTGTGTTTATGTGTGTCAGGTATGAGTTACTTTTACAGCCTTTGTGTCCAAAGTGTTGAGTCCGCCCTTGACTCTGGATCCAGCATTTGTGGTGAAAAATGCAGCGAGAATAAAGCAATGTTGATCAGACTATTTTTAGACAGAGTGCTGGGAATTGTATCAATTATTGAAGCCTGAGTTTGTGCGTGTATGTATGTGTGTGTGTGTGTGTGTGTGTGGGTGTGCAGGCTGGCGAAGGAGGGAAGAGAGAATTGGTGTAAATATTAATAATGAAAGACTGAAGTGTCAAAAAAAGAGAGTGAAGGGAGGAAAAGGAGACAGGATGGATGAGGTGCCGGTGGAGTACATGTGTGAGAAGAGGGTGGGGGTGGGCACTGCCTGTTCTTGTACCTGGGGTGATAATAACTCAGTCCAACACGTTTTCTGACACGTTTCTCAGCGCTGACACTTCAATGGCCTGGAATATTAGAAAAAACCCTTTTGAGGATGAACACTTTGAGTCTGTTTGGTTTCAGATCAGTGATACTCTCCAAGCCATTATCTCCATATTTTAAGTCGGAGTGTTAAAGTGAGTCAAATTGCTTTTGTCTTCCGTTCATCCCTCAAACGCTGTGCTAAAATATCTTCAACACTCATGAGAGGTCTTTAATTTTTCACTGTTTCTTCGCATCAGGCTTGCTTTTGATGCCACCAGTGCTCTGTGCAGATTCTTTCTACTCAGACATTAATGCAGTCAGAAATTTTTCAAATGATGCACAAATAAATTCACAGATAGTGGACAGATTCTTTGTATCAGCTGATCGGTGGATGCAGATAGAAGTGAAATGCACAATTGTTGACACATGAGGATTCAAAGTGGCAGTCGCTCTCATGCCTCTAATGAGCTTGGAAATGTGTTTGTGTTGAGTATGTATATAATTTGCATACTTAGCTCTGATTGGGCATTCATTTTCTCACAGCGCCACTACACCAGCCTCCAGTGTGTTGTGTTCTTTTATTCATTGTTTCTCCTATTTTATGTCTTGATGGCGTGTTGATGTCATAGCTGAGACAGTTCATAAACCATTAACTATGACAATCTGACTTTTCTCAAATTTGTTTAAATGAGTGCAGTAGAGTTTGAGTAAGCGGCTGTCAAAATCACTAGCTGACACTGTGAATCACTGTAGACTAATCATTCATCGGTGGTTTTAGCACGGTGAAGTAATAAAGCTGCAGCAGTGCGTCTTCAGCAGATTTGCCGAACATTGTTTGACTCCTTTAACTCATACACACATTTTACCTTTACAGTTTTCTATTATAAGCTTGTCTATTTGGATTTTCCATTTAGACCCATAAAGGTAGATGTTTAAAAGGTTAATTACACTGCTTGAAACTTTTTAAAATTCAAGTTATATTACTCTCATAATAAATTGCTTTCTGGCTGAAAAATTTGCTTTTTAGATCAGGAGATAAAATAAGGTGCCTGATTGCCTCTGCTTTTCGCACAAAACAAAGACAACTTTGATCGCAGCTCACTCGCAACTCTGCGCATGTGTGACCTGTCTGTTTGGATGCGTGCCCTCTGATGAAATAGTGGGTGGCAGGTTAAGAGATAAAAACATGTTGGAAGGTCACTCTTCCAATTAGCATTGGCTTTAAAAGAAAAATACAAATCACAGTTGAATGTGGACCAAATTCCTCTGCAACCTTTTGTAAAGGTTTTACATTTGGTTTGATGAAATACTACAATTTGTGGTACAGACAGGTTTTCCAAAGAGATAGAAAAAATGTCAAATATGAAAAATGTTTTGCTGTGTCATTGACTTCCTGTTCTTTATATTTCTATGACAGAATTTTAAGGTGAAAATCGTTCTGATCATTAGAGTATACAACAGTAGCAGAAAAATCATTTAGCTCATTGGAAACCTTCATGCCCCACACAGAGATACCATATTTGCAAAAAAAATGCAAAACCTCTTGTTGGTCTAATGTCTTGTACATTTTGTCATTGATGAAGCAAATCTCAGCCCTGCTACTGATTGCTCTTATTTTGGTAAAAAAAAAAAACAGATGGTTGAAGGTGATAGTTATTTAATAATTTTCAGTTCAGGACAAAAGGATCATAAAAGACACATCAGAGTGACCAAACCGTGTAAAATGTGTCTTTTCTTTATTCAGCAACACACTGCCTGTGTATGTTGACGGATGGAGCTGGAGTGAACGGTAATCGACTGGGCAGCTTTGAGATTGACTTTTTTCATTGAAGCATTCTCAGCTACATCCATGTGAGATGCATTCGCAAGCAAGGCATCAATTCACACTATTCACAGCAATCAAGGCTCTTTATTTGAACACCTTTTCCATGCACGCACACATAAGTGTGGGTCAAAGGTCACACTCCCGCCCCCATGTCACCTCCCATTATATCCAGCCCAATTTCCAGGATGTAAATGGTCTCATGTAGGGCTGAATACATATGGCTAAGGTCGACACATGAATATGTAAGAGCCCCTACTATCAGTTACACATATGCATACTCATGCACACACACACTCATTCACTCACACACCAGTGTCTGGTCAGTCCCAACCCCCACTTAGACCAGCTGGAGATTATCTGCAGGGAGGTGATGGACATCGAACAATCCGACCCCACCCAACCTCATGAACTATTCATGGTGACCTTTCCACCGCCCCTTTCTCCATCCCCAATACTCTCTCACACACACAAAAAACACACACACCTTAACCGTCATGGACAGGTCCAACCTGTAGTCCTTGATAGCCCATGCAGGTACATTTAATGTTAATGCTGTTTTTGTTGCATTCTGTCCAGGCGGCTTTATGGCATTAGGGGCACAAACATGAAGCAGACGAGCGAAACACTCCTGTCAGTGTTCACCAAAAGCTCAATTATATGACTGGAAATGATTATATGAGCTGAGAAAAAGTCTGAAGGTCAATCAACTAAGAATAGATTAATTAAAAAAAATAATTGAAGGTTAAAAATGATAATGTAGCAAAATGCTGAGCATCAAATGAATATTTTGGCTGGTAGATTTTGCAGGAATACCAGGTTGTTGCTTTCCAACTATGCATTGTCAACCTACATATTGTTCCCAGCTTTGCAGGCCCCAGCAGGTTTATATTGATCTCGGTGGGGTAGACAATGAAATGACTGCGTTATAGCTTCCCCTGCCATCACTATAAATGAGGACTCCTTTTAGAAAGACTCATTTAAAAGGCTTGCAGTGTATCATTTTCTAGTTTGAAAACAACAAAGCTTCAATTGATTTTTGCCTTACAAGTAGGAGCCCGCATGAATGTGAATATTACACCTGAAATAAGTGATATTTTGCATATTGGATAAAAATGACTCCTCTTGATGTGAAAGGGCTAGCAGTACTGCCAGCCACACTAAGAATGAACACTCAGCACAACGGCAATATGCAGCTTTAAGTCTATTTTAGCTCATTGTTTTTTGTTCCTCAGCTGGCTACAGACCATAGGACTGAGTCTAATGACTTTCACCAGCTTTAACCCAAATTAAACCCCATTTAGCATCAAATGAGCTACAATTAGAGTTAGCCAAGTGTTCCCGTTGAAAAGCAGCAGATGAATGAAGTTCTAGTGATTCAAACTTAGGATCCTAAAGCTAGCTACTTTGACATCAGATTAACAGTTTTCTCAAGAGCACCTGGACACCAAGCCAGAACTTCGAGGCCAGTAACTGTTGAATTATGTTTGTCAGGTGAAATACAACTTTGGTGAGATGCTAATGTTCCTCCATGGCTGCAGGATGTGTAACTAGGCAGCTGTTAGCTAACACACCATCTGTAACATCTTGATAAGCTAGCGATTTATGACGGCTGTTTCTGTGAGTTAGTTTTAGAGTCTTTCTCTGCTGAATCAATCATCATAAAGCACGACAGGCTTTTCTCAGACATATTTAATATGCTGGTAAACTCTATGTACTGTTATTCCTCTTTTTATCAGAGACTACCATGTGTATTAGCAGATTTCAACCCCTGGGAGTGTTTAAGAATGAGAAGCATTAACATGAATTTGTTTTCTTGCTGCTTATTAGATTTATTATTAAGTTCACTCGATTTATGTGTTGCAGCTTAAGCTCTGTTCTACGGGGAAATACTTTTTATGAAATGACTAGGATATTATTACAATGGAAATTGTCAGTGGACGTGCACAGAATTAAATGCTCTCGATTTGGTCACGCTGTAATGCACTTAACAGTTTAATCATTTTCTGTGTTACTTGCTCAGTGAAACTTGGTATCTGTAGTAGCCCGAAAAACATCCGCATGCTCCAACCAGAGGTGACACACACACTAACACTCCAGCTGACTTCTTTGTATCTCCTGCTGCCGTGTATGAAAGAGAAAATGCTGCACGCATAATGAGCAAGGAGGCCCTTGGGTTTCTCGCTCTCTCTTTCCGCACTATTTTACCTAACGAAAACAGTTGTTACTTTTCATATCTTTACTACACAGATACCCATAAATTCACACTGGAAAAATACATACCCAGCACCACTTACCATATGAATAGCCCTACATTTAGCGTAAGTGATTCAAGTTAATGCAGTCTGGCACTCCATTAAATAGAAAGAGAATCTGATGCAATCTAAATTTCAAGGCTGCTCGCCTCAAATGTTCTGGCTTCCTCTTCAATGACAAACTCTCCACACATTTGCCTAGTTTAGCAGCAGCAGCGGGCCCACGTGCTGCTGTCACCTCATCCTCTCTTTGAGTGCTTTTCAGAGATATCATAATTACACATTGAGCACAAACGAACACGGCGACAAAGTGGTTAACGTGACACAGAAAATAGGAATTTCCAGAACTGCTGAGATGCTGTAGGATCTGAGGAGAGTGATTCAGAGACGATTGTTTATCGGGGTTGTATTTTATGCTGTGCCGGTGGTTTCTCTTATCCAGGTAAACAATGGAGTGTAATGATACTCTTGCTGTTGATTTGCACCTGTTTCTCTGGACATGTATGGACAAGAAGAGAATCAACAAAACACTGCATTTCTCCTGCTACAGCTCTAATTAAGCTTTGTCCTGCTTGCTTTCCACTAAGACGCAGCCACAGTGTTAATTCGGCTGTTAGATTAAAAAAAAAAAAAAGAATGAGTGAGAAGATATATTTGCAATTTGTGAACATAGAAGAAGGAGGGTGAGACACTAACACTCCATATCAAAAGAAAAACAAAGGAAGAACACGTGCTTTAATGTTTTCCTGAACCAAAGACGGCTCCTATCAGAACCTAACTGAAGGTTTCCGGACAGGATGTGCTCAGAGATGGTTAGCCGGAGCCACGAATGCCTTGCAAAGCTCTGCAGTTCTGCAGCATTGAAATTAAACACATTTTAAGCACCAAGAAACTTATGTCTCCCAGGGTTCGTTTTGCATCTGATCACACATGAAGTCATGCTTGCAAAGTGATTCCACTTGTCTCACTTTCCAAACTTGTCCCCGGCCCACCTTACCGGAGCTGAACTAATGCAGCCTGACGTGATCCCTGTTATGATACTTCGTTGGGATGCTGCGTCCTAATCGGCCTCAGACATATGTCATTCGGGCTTGGGATCATTAGGGAGCCCTCCGGGGAAACACACATCATTGCAGTTGAGTCTATGATGATTCAGAAATGAATACCCCTTCTCTGCGCTCTCTCTTCCCACTCTGTTTCCAGGGCTAGAAAAGGAAAAAATGGCTGAAGAACAAGCGTGGAGAGCTAGCAAAAGACAAAGAAAGGCATTTATCTGCGTTTCCATAAGTGTTGAACATTGGGAGATGTTGAATTGCTCAGCCAAAGAGCCTTTTAATATATGAAACATGCGTGCCATATGTTTTAAACGACTGATTCATTTGCAGGCGACGTGTTTGACGCAGCACATTAAAAGTGTTTTCCATATAAATTGGTTGGTGTGCAGCGTGAAAGATAAGGCCCAAAGTGAAAAGGGACAGAATGAAGAAAACAGCGTCTGCCGTGGTTCTGTTGTCTGTTGCATTTCCATTTTTATTTTTACACACATGTCAACGTGGAGGGAAGAGGCGTTACACAGTAATGGGGTAAAACGGAAAGCTGCTTTGATTTTGTTGTTTTTGCTCCTTCATAGCTGATCTGATCTCTTCCCCTTACACCTGCTGTTGACATCAGATGTGTCACACACACACACACACACACCCACTCACAAGCACAAACACACACTCGTTGGTCTCAGATGAAATATACACATCATTGAACTCTCCCTAGGAACAGGTAGCACACAACTGCAGGTGCTCACTTGTTCTGGATACACACACACACACACTTGTTTGTATATCCTAGAGAGGATGGATCAGCGGTAGGTTTTCACTCTGTTCCGTTGGCTGCACAGACCATTAACACACACACACACACACACACACACACGCAAGCACACACACACATACCACAACAACACACACAGGCCAGCCTTGCCAGCCTTGGAATGCATTATCTCATTGCAAAATAGGATCTCACGCGCCCTTACACACAGACACACATTCACTCACAGAGAAAAACACACACAGCAGTTGCGGCTCCTCTGGACATGGAGGCAAACATGGCCTTCCTGCTTTCCATCTCACCACAGGGCAAAGCGATGGGGTGGTGCAAAACATTGCTTGGTATTCAATAAGTATTTTTGTGTTTGTTATATAAGAGTCTCTCATTCCAAAGCTGGTTTAAAGAACCCCAACTCTCATGACAGACTTTAGGGTCAAGCACTATCCCTAATCGTGCTTTATTTTGAAATCCCAATAGGTGGTGGTATGTACAGTAAAGTTGAACCCAGTAATATTATTTTCACCTGTGCTCCCAATTTATACAACTGACTTTGTTTCCTTACAGCTATTAATGTTTGAAGCTTATAGGTGGTGCTGACAGCTAATTTAGAGGTGCACCTGAATCACTTACACACTTTTCCAGCAGAGTGTTAGCTGGCCAGAGGGGTGACCTCAATTTACTTGACATCTTAGCTCTGCTGCAAACTCAATCCAGCACTTTGTTTAGCCTCTGCTCCCTCCGTTTAGTCAGAATCTGGACTGCGGGGCTTTTCTCTGGGCAGTTTGTTGGATTGTACATATTGTTGAGTGAATAAAAGTAGCCCATAGCGGCTGACTTAATTTCATCCAGCTCTGCATTTGGTTGTAGCCTTATTTAAACTTTACAGCAAGTGCAGTAAAGTTTGCTCTCCTAAAGTTTAGATTGCTCTCCTAAATAACTCCCATTTTTCACAGTGAATGGAAAGCAGTCTGCAGTCTCAGAGTTTGTGAACCGCACCATGTGTGCTTCCAGCTGTGGGAAAAACTGTCCTAACTGAGGGGTAAAATGACCCTCCCGTCAAAACAGATGAAGATACAGATTGTCATTGATGTGAAGGGAAGATGCTCCATTGATCAACTGTTAAACAAAGCAGCTGAATTCCATGTGTTTCAGTGTTTCTACTCTCATCTGGCCCCATTTCATTTATTTCATATAAACTTTCCCAAAGTTTAAGTTTTTATTACCCACTTATAATAAACTCTTCATGCTTCATTGTTTTTTCCTCCTCAATTCCATTAAATGACCTAGAAATGTTTTTGTTGGCTGTATGTTTTTCTTTAGCTTTTTTAAAAATGATTATTCTGTAGTGTGTACTTTAAAAATTTACTGCTAAAATGGGTCTATTTTCAACATTTACATGTGCAATTAATCTAATCTGGATTACATTTAGTCAACATTTTGCCAACATCAATTTAAGAGGAACTTTGTGGTCAAGTGGTGTCAAGTGCTTTGCAACTAATAATTATTTTCATTACAAATCAAACTCTTGATAGCTTTTTCAAGTGAAAAATTAATTGTTTAAAATGGAAGAAAATAGTGTAAAATTATCACCACACGTTCCCAAAGCTCACCGTGAAATAATTATAAAGCTTGTTTTGTCCAGGTATTCACTTGATAATAATATGAAACCAAGAAAAACAACAAATCCTCTTAAAAAATGAAAAACTGTCAACCTTTAGTACTTTGATTAAAATACCAACAATAGATTACATTAATTATTGATTACACTTTTTTGTTGATTGATTTTAAAATGAAATCATGTCATGATGATGACATGTTCACATGAATGGTTGTGAGTAAGCCACAATCACAAATTAGAAAAAAATACAAAATCAGCCAGTATTTTTTTTTTTTTTTTCAGCAAATCGGATCCAATTCAACACTGCTTAAATTAATTACTTTCACCGCCGTGGTTGAGTTTGTAGTTTGTGTTGTTTGTCTGTTTGTCAGCAGGATTACATGAAAAAATACTGATTTGATTTTCATGGGGCTTGATGGAGGCTGTAGAATCAGCCAAGAAGGAACCTGTTCAATTTTGGAAGAGGTTTGAATCTAAGTCAGACACACTGATTATTTTTCTAACTTTGACAGAAAAGGCATTTGGTTTTGTGGAATAAATGCCATACTTCTTAAAATCCAGTAGTAAACTGTAGAGGTCAGTACTAATTGAACATAGCCAAAAGAAGTACGATAATCA
>JAPZDY010000002.1:5975401-5992857 GCA_029783645.1 Ctenochaetus hawaiiensis
TCTTCTTCTTTCCTCCCCACCATCTTTTTCCATCCCTCATTGCCATCCTCTGCTTTTCCCTCTTCCTCCCTCTTTCTTTTTAGTTCTCTCTCCTTCATTTGCTCTCTCGGACCCCACCCTTTCTTTCTTTTCCCTTTCCAAAATTTAGGACAAAAATCTCTTCCCTCATCTTTCTGCTACTCTCATCAGAAGTATCATAAATGCACACACACACAAACACACAAATGCAGAAAGTAATCAAATTTCTCCAGGGTGATTGCTGAGCACATTTATGTGCACACACACACTAACACACACGCACAGGGCGAGAGGTCATCGTAAATAACTCGGTTTTCGTGCTTTCATTTCCCTGGGGCATCGACTCTTGCTTGGTATTCATAACCATAACATGCAGAACCTGACAGCCTGACTGTGTGTGTGTGTGTGTGTGTGTGTGTGTTGGTATGTGTGTGTGAGTGAGTACTGATACTGTATTTATACTGTATTTATACCCCTATGGATGTACACATATTCACTCAGGCAATATTTAGCGAAATATACACACACTGTAGGCATTTTGCAAACAGATTGAAAAATATACGTTCTTGTTATTGTACCTCAACACACACACATACACACATACTGACTTACCCACACACACACACACACACACACACAAAGAGATGATAATGGGCTTTGCTGGAATCCTCTATCCATCTTTACTCGCTCTTCCACTCGTCTGTGACCACTGATACTTGTAAGACAAATCCTGTCTTCTTCATCTCTCTCTCTCTGTATCCAGCGCTCACCTCTCTGAAACCTGCAGGCAAAACACCGATTATCTACACACACGCACACACAGGTATATCCACACACACACCTGCGTAATGCCAGACAAGGGGTTGTGTTTTGAGACTTTTTAATGTATTTATGCATTTGGTTTCTCCTGAATAATACATTGTTATTTGTTTCCCTGCGTATACTCTGTGAGAGATGGAAAAGGGGGAGAATAAAAGCAGAGCAGTGTTGAAAATATGAGGATAACTACCAGCTCAGCAGACAATAGTGGATATTTTATTTTATTTGTGTGGAACAAGAATGGCGACAACTGTCAGGAGCTGGTTTTCTAAAGAATATCAGTTTGTCTCTGTTTTTGTTTGGTTTCTATTGTACGTGTTTATGTGTATGTGCGTGTGTGTTTGTGCATGTGTGCGTGTGGAGCTGTCACACAGTGCAGACGCATGTCCTCACATAAACCAAACTTTCTTTCTCTGAATTCTGTTCCAGCAACTTTATTGGCATAAAGAGATAGAGTGACGAAAAAGACTGGCTTGTCTATACACCAAGAAAAAAGTTTTTTTTTTTTTTTTGCAACAGTTGATTCAGCAGCAGCCATCTAAAATTGCCAGCTCGACCATGCCAGATCCCTGCTGGCTCCCTGCTCTGCACTCGGTTGGTAATATGTTCTTGCTTTGAGGATCTTGTGAATCCAGTGTAGGCTTACGGATGGTATTATATCTCTAGATTTTCAGGCCGAACGGCAATATATGATAGATGTATATTGGTAATGTCAATGAAGCGGGCTAAATGTTTAGTTATAAGCCAAAGACATATATGAAATGTCACAAGAACAGCATCAAGAAATTGGAGTGACAATTGCTGTGGCTTAAAAAATTCATGATAACAATATTATCTCTATATATAGAAATCAAAACAATAATTATGCTACCAGTCAATTTTACTTAAACTTTATTTACTGTATTTTTTTCTCTTTTTTAGCAAATGAATTTCATACATTATAGAGTTGAGACTTAGTGATTGTAACATAACAATTCAATGCTAAGAGAACAATATCAGGTGGCAACCAGTGTTGAGATGAATATCTGCCATCCACTATGACAACACGAGAATCGGTGGAAACAGAAATGATTCAAGAGGCACTGCATTATTTACACAATGTAATCATATGGGTAACATTAGCACATAAATATTTCATTTCTAAATATCACAGTTATTGTTAATACCTAATATAATGAGCACCACTAATTAACACAATGAGATTTTTGGTAAACAATCATCAGCAGTGTTCATATAATGACTAAGTGACTAAAAGCAAACATCAAAACAGCTTGTCAAGTCCCTTTAAAGATACATTTTAAAGTGTGTAAAAATATTCTGAAATGATTGATATTATGTTTAACATTGTTATTCTGCCTAAAAATTAAGGAAAAGCTTTAAAAAGTGAGTGGAAGCACATCTACCCAATCTTTCCTGTGTTAGGTTGACCAATGAGAGAGCTGTGCACAGGCCATAGGCTCCATGTTTGATACTCTTGCTGAAGCTACAATACCTATTTGACCCAGATGAGGAATCTGTTGTAAACTAGCAAATGTATCAGAAGAGCAAGTGTAGCTAGCATCTTTTATCAATGTTGTTTTCTAACTTGTTGGCTTGTTGACTTAACTGCAGTCTTTAAAACTAGGAAAAGATAAAACTTATTCCATATCATGATATACTTGCAATGACCAAAATTTACAATATCAAGTCATGATTCACAATATTAATATATTAGCCAGTTCTACTAACTTATAACTTCCTTTAGCAGCTTGTGTGGAAACCAGAGCAGTGAGAGCACTAAGTTTATCAGTATTTTGGTTCCAAAGCGCTATAAAGAAAATCATTAGAAGCATCTACAATAAAGCTAAACATTAATAAAAAAGGTCTAAAGCAGCATTTATCTATGTTGTTCACTGCAAGTCTACACTCAGCACCTTTGAGGTGGACACACAAAGCTACTATTGCCATGCTCCTTATTTAAGGACTGTGCATCGACTGTATTCATTCCCCAAAGCAATGCAGTGTTCACACTGTGGCAGCAGAGGGCAAATTAGTCGGCCTCTGCTTTCAGTGGGAGATTGATTGTAAATTCCACCAATGCTGATTTAAAATTGGCAAACAGATGATAAACTTTCACGCCTTTACTTGGAAATTATTACCTGGTGTTGAGCAGCCACATGGACATAATCGTGTGTGCATGTGTATCAACTCATATTGTCTTGTGTCAAAGCCAAGATGAAGTAGTACGGTGGTTATTGATCCAGGTCGTCAGGACCCGGAGTCCTGCATGTGTTCCTGTTGGGGAACTAATGAGATTCTGTTTACACCTGGGTTAGAATGTGAATGTTGTTAACTGAGGAGGAGGAGGGGGACCCAGCAGCCTTTTGTCCTCAAGACCAGGACCTGAGAAATGGGGAGGAAGAAAATTTGGAGATAATTACTATAAGTACTCGTTATTTACCACTTTATTGGAGTGTCTCAGAGTACTTAGCGACCTCCAAATTGCGTCAGTGAGATTAAAACATGGTCCATGGCATCTATTCTAATTTCTGCTAACAATCCTGGAAGTTATTGTGTTGCATTAACAAATAATAGTAATTCTGAAGGGTCTTACTGCTTACTATAAAGTTAACTACTGACTTAAATAAGGAAGTGATTTTGGTCAGCAGGCAGGAGAAAATGGTCTGTTTCTGCTCATCTTTGCTCTAATAAATTAACCCTTTAACCTAATTTTGCTGCAAGAGGCATATATAATAATGTCTGTAAATAGAAAGCTATGTCAAGTATCAAACAATAATGCAGTATTATTTCTCATTTACCATTACTTTCTGAAATCAGTTAATGACAGCCGACAGCTGACAGCAGGGCACAACAGGAGTTGCTGACCTTGAGGAGTTGGAGGTTTGCAGCCTGTTGACTGCAGGTCTTCGTCTAACAATTAATGGCTCTCTCTTGTTCCACCACCTACAGTATTTATAACTGATCATCTTAACAAAAGCTCAGAAAATGACCATTTTATAATGTAGAAGCATTTTTTTAACCCCAGATAGTTATTATATAAGCTGCTATAAAATAAAAGCCACCTGGTTGATGCCAGTTGAATGCTCTAATATGAAGCCCTGACAGCAGGAAATTTTTGGTCTCCATCAGCATAACCTTACTTCAACACCAGTATGCCTCTATTGTTACTGTACTTAACTTGGTTAACAGCTGACAGTTTAATTATGAACAGTAATGACAAAGGTTTTTTTTTTCATTTCTTATTAAACCCAGGAAAACCTCTGATATAAAGGATAAATTTGAAAAGAAAAAAACATTAAAAGCCTTCTTGGTCCACTGACTGTAAAGTGTAATAAAACCTAAAATTAATTCAATGAAAATCTAGAGGATTGTAACTCTAAAATGATCCATTTGAAAAATAAATAATAACATTTATGTTTACAGTTTAAATAATAGAATTATTCTTTTATCTCAGCTAATTCTTTGACAAGCTATTTCATTATTCCTTATTGAAAATTGTACTGTTTGTGACTCATTGTTTCCTCACTTGCATAAGTTGCATAATGGTACTTGTTTATCCAGCAGTTAAAACATTTTTACAGGAAAGTTAGCATGTAAATGCAAGTATTTTGAATTAGGGTAAACCGGCTAAAAAAGCTAATTTGCTCTTTTACCAAAATGGTTGTTTGTTTTGTTTTTGCCTTCTGGTGTGCTGTTTGACAATACAAAAGCACTAAAACACAGTTAAAGTAGAAAGCAGCATGGAGGGCACTGACAATATAAAACTGGTTTGTTTTTTTATGTCTGTAACTCCCATGTCTATTTCAAAGTCAAGGCAAACTGAATGATGTGCAAATGCTGGAGATGAATGGAAATGTTGTGTATCACTGTCTCTCTCAGTGCCAGCTGCCCCCTGACTGCTGATAATAACCATTCACATTGCAGCACACAAACCAGATGTTTGCAGAGGTTTTGTCCATAGTCAAAGTGGTATAAATGAATCTCGGTGCCTGGAATTCATTTATTTTAAGAAAACCTACATTTTTGTGCAAATTATTTCACACTGAATTGCTTTTACAACTTAGAGCTAACAGTCTTCCTTTTGTTTTGGTTTGTGGCAGTGGAGCGTGCCCATTTCATGAACACTTCCTCTGTGTGTTGTGTCCTGACACAACATCCTGTTTATAGTGGAATAACACAAGCAAGACGCCATTAAAATGCTGTTTCTCAGTGGATCAGATGGGTCAGTTTTATAGGGTTTTTCAGAGTCACTTGACTGGTGATGCTGATCGCATGACTAATTCTTTTCTGGCGACAATGTGAATGCCACTTTGTTTACTTTTTGTCACCCAGATCACATTAACTTTAGTCAAACTTTGTGAGGATAGTGAGGACAGGCCAATATACCTTAATTTATCCCTGCTATGTGTTTGTTTACTCCTATCAAACTATTTTCTTCACAATTAGAATAAACCACACACAGTCTCACTCTCACACCACATACACAGCGCCCGTCTAGATTAATAATGCTCTCCAGAAAAGGAAGAGAATCAATCCCAGTTATTTTCATCTACTATTTGCTCTGAATAAATGTCAGTACTCTCTGCTCCTCCTGCAGCTTCATTCTGTCACTCCCGGAGAGGCTTATCAAAATTGCTTAAATTAAATTTTTGTCATGTTAAACAGGGTCCTATATTGCAAGGCTGATTTGAGAGGTTTATCTGATTGCGTTTGTGTGTGTGTGTGTGTGTGTGTGTGCATGAGAGAGAGAAAATTAGACATTGATAAACAGCAAGTTTTTCCTTTTTACATTATGAGTTTTCCATTAGAATCCACTGGATGCTTTTCTTTTCTTTTTAATTTGAGTTTCAATCTTTGGTGCCAAGCACTCATTACTGTGGTGTTTCTGCGTTTGCTTACAAGAGATAATTTTTGTTGATGAGGTTTCTGTAGATGTTGTTTCAGTTTGTTCCAAAAAAAAGTCACTGTTAATGGAAGTCCTGACTCTTCACTGGTTCCGAATTGTTATGAATTCTGGCTATTAAAAGCCAAATCATGAGCTGTGAGCCGCCTAACCTAACAGTGATGTTGGCTTCTCATATTGCTTCAGTTTATTGCTCCTGTAGAAATGAAACTTTGTAGCAGCTGTGAAAGACAAGTGAAGACTTTAAAAAAAGAATGAAAAGAATTAATAACTTTTTGTTTTTTATTAATTTTAGGCCCTGACCTCGGATTGAGTACTACTGACCGTAGAACAGTCTTAATAAATGGATTAGATGTAATAAGTCTTATATGTGATGGAAAAATTATAAATATTTTATTGCATAAGACTGTAGAGAAGAGAGAGATAAAGCAGATGAATTATCGGACTTCAGGTGCGTGTCTTTGAGCTGATCATGCATTCATGTGGATACAGATGTGCCTGTCTCCACACAGATGTGCCTGCGTTGTGTTTAAGACCAACAAGAAAACTGTGACTCACTTTTCAGCAGCTCCGAACAGCATATTGCGCCCAGCGGCTATCACTCATTAGCAAGTGTTGATGGCAAAGGCCAAGTATGATTAGCCAACGCTTCACTGCACATCAGCGCTGATTTTGGCTCCCCACCACCACCGGCTCCTGTTAATCAGGAGCTAATGAAAGGAAACTTGTGGCATATGCACCACTTAGCCCACATAACTCGTAGCTCATTCTCGAGCCAGGATGACATTTCCAAATGCATCGCTTACTGATGGTAGTTCACAGATTTCGGCGTCATTTGTTTTAATTTTGTTGTCATTTTGTGGCCATAGAGGTGACTGTACGTAGGATTTACTAAGCTTTTAAAGTATTATGCATACTGAGGTAATTTCTCCCGTCTGTTGACTCTCAGTGAATTTTTAGTGATAAAACATTTCATCAGTGAACCACAGCTGAAGTGTAAATGTTTGCTGTAATGCTAAATATGCTAACTGCATCCATTCCAGCTTCATCTCACTCCATTTGATGGAAGAGTGCCTGGCGTAGAGCTCTACAATTTAAAACGACATAAATGCATTATTGATTATGTGTGATCCTGGCCTTAAAGAGGTAAACAAACAAGCAGTTAATAGCATCTCTGACTGCACAGCCGACTTATTTTGGCACTAAGATTTTCTGGGCTGCTTTTAGAAAGCTTCGGCCTTAATCCACAAAGGCACAACTCTTGGTACAAGCGCTGACATTTTTCCAATAGGTAACACTGACTTTTTCCCACAGGCCATTAAAGTGACAGGGAGGCCTTGAGGTTAAAGAGACTGCCCGTCAGTTAGTGTTGTCTTCCTTTTCTTCTTTTCTTTTATCTCTTTTAGCTTGCTTATGTGGACTGTGGGTTTGAAATAAACTGAGGTGATACACTTTAAATGTGTGGATATTCTGACACATGACGAGAGTCCTTTAGTAAGACAGTGAGGGTACCTTCACAACTGACCTGAATACATGAATCCCCATCCAGTATCCTTTCTTAAATTTGGTTTAAGGGTTGGTCGTCATTGAAGCATTGTGCAACTCTGAGGAATCCTTCAATCTCATGTGTTTTTCATTAAATTACATTGAGATTGTTTCGGTTATCTCATGTAAAATAAGATGCTTTTCAGTGTAACCACTGAAAGCTGCTTGTGATTCCCTTTAAAGGAAGTGTCTCTAAATGTGTGCTGATGTTAAACAAACACATTATTGTGTTTTTATTTGTGCGCCGTCCTTTCAAAGCCTCTACGTCTCTGTCTGCATTTGTCATAAATGCCACATCCTGACGACTGAATCCCGTCTTGCCTTCTTTCTGTCACTCAGCAGAGTAAGTGGGCCCTGTGTAGTCATTTCAGCACCCCACCTGTGCTTTACTGCATCTTTCAAGCATGACATATCTGCCACCGGCAAATGACAGCCATAGTACAAAAATGACTGTTTTGGAATCATAGGACCTTACAGCATAGCAAGATTTTAGTGATATATAATATGTCTGTTTTACATTTCCTTCCACATTTATTCAACATTTATGGTTACTGAAATGAAGGGCAGCAATTGAAGTCCTCTGTTATTTGTCCTCTTTTTTATGTTTTTTCACCCTCTACTTTGCATCGCCCAAACCTCAAGTTCAAATCCGTCAAACAAAAAAAGGACACTATTCAACATATTTTACACAACACACCGCTACTTTGCTGTGAGTGTGTGGCCTGCAAACTGGAGTGCGATGAGGGCTTTTTGTGCTTCATTTTCCATTCTCAAGGGTAAAACAGCAAAGCGTGTAAAAGAGACCAACAGCTGCAGTTCAATGGAGCTCTTTGAAGAACTACATCAAACACAGAGAATCATCTTCCAGCTATTGGCCTCACAGTAGAGAAAGTGGAGGAGTGTGTGTGTATGCTGTTTTGTTTTACTGTATTAGTGGGGTCCGGCACCCTTGTGGAACCAATATGCTGGACCCCACAAATCTAAATGTTGCTGTTTAAGGGTTAAGACTTGCATTATGGGTTGAGGTAGAGGTGGGTTAGGGTTAGGGTTAGTGGAAGGATGTGTATTAGGCATTAAGTTGTTATGGTTATTGTGGAGTAAGGGGCTCGGAAAAGCATTATGCCACTTACAAGTCCCCATAAGGATCCGTGTGTGTGTGTGGGTGTTTGTGTGTATCCAACAGCATGTTGGGGAGGTGTGTGGGACCGTTAATCCTTTGGCCTTCCCCCAGTCCCTGCCTCCTGCTTCCCATCACTTGGTTTGGGTGTCTGGCTGCATATTCTCATCCATATTTCATTCTTGGATCTTGGTTCCTATTGATCTTGTCTGTTAATCTTGTTTATTTTCTGACCATTCCGTATTGCTTTTTCTTGCTCCCATTCTGACCCGTTCCCTTATCTCACTTCTACACACTCCTCACCGTACTACCTCTTTACTTCTCATCTCAAGCCTTTCCTCGCTTGCTTGTCCCCTTCTTCTAATTTAAACCAACCACATTTTCATTTGATTTTTGATTATATTTTTCTTTTATCAAATGGTCAGTGTAGCATTCCACACGCCTGTCATCACTCCTCGATCAAATTCCACCCTTTATTTTTCAAATAATTTTTTCAAAGCCCAGAGATTTCTCATAAAAGACCTGTCATTCACTCTTTTCTGTTTAACACTTCAATCACTCAGTGATTTAATGAGTAAATTAAAATTTACTTATACTTATGAACATGTAAATTTTTCTAGAAACAAGTGCAGGTTTAAAGCTTTGTTTTCTTTGTTTTGGACCAGCATGGAATGAATGTAGTGGTGGTAATGGTGTAGCACACTGGGGCTGTGGTGTAAAACCATTTTTTTAAGTAATACTTTTTTGAGAAAGTAAAACTAAAACTACTTTAAGTTTCTGCTTATTTTGTGTGTTTCTCTTCTTTTTTTCTGCATTTTAACTCAATTCCCTCTGATATTTTTTCTCCCTCCGTCACATTCTTGCACACTTTTGCTATCTTACTTTCTCTCTCTCTTTCTTCTTCTTCTGCTGGTGATAGGGGGGTTACTTGATTAGAACACACACTGCCAAGTCCCCCCACATCGCATCATTGCATTTGATTAGCTCCAACCCCCTGCTCCCTCCCTTATCACTACCAGCACAACAGGAAGCACCACACACACACACACACACACACACACACACACACACACATGCACAGCCGCACGCACGGGTGCACATGCACAAATACACGTGCATACATATCACAAACTCACTTGCAAACTTATCTGAACTCCCCGGCTGCCTGTAAACGTGCACAGGCATATATGAACCCACATGATCTCCATATGCACACACACACACATCTGGGCTGCTGCTGGTGCAGTGGCAGCAGGGCATCAGCTAAAGCCAGCATGGTGCTGACAGCTCCCTGTCCCTAATGAAGCATTAATAAACTACAGCACAAAATAGTGGATCAGAGAGCAGCAGAGCTCCCCACCTGCCTGGCTGTCTGCTGGCTGCCAGGGGGAGAGATGAGAGGGGAGAGGATCACTGTAATCCCCCATCTCCCAAAAACCCCGCTGCCCCACATTTCAGGGAGACATCACCCCTCATCACCTGCTCTTTAGTATTGAGCTGAACATTTGGTACTTTTCAGTTTATATGAGTCTGATGTTAAACTCATGCTCAGTAAAACTAACACACAGTTGAATAAATGTTGAACACCAACCCAGCTGCAAGTAGAAATGTAATTTCATTTTAATTTTTTAAAAATAAAGTCATGTATGCAAAATGATTCATCTTTACTGAAAAGGTATGTAGGAAAAATATTTTACTTGAATTGCTAATTTTTTTGCATGCATACAAAATCATGGTTAAAAAGAAAGAATCAGAGTTGCTGGTAGAAAATTACAATTCTCAACAGCTTTGGTTTAAAATTTGCCTCAAAAGTTCTACATATCTGTGAGATGTTTTTCCTAAGAAAGTAATTTAATTTAAAATCTAGCAAGGTTTGTCGTCTAGGGAATGAGAAAGACTGACAGTGTTCAAAATTTAACACACAGCAAAATTTGGCTGCTGATGTTCTTTGCTCATTTATATTCCCTAACGTCAATGTAGTTCTTAACTGTAAAGGCATTAGCTGTTGCTACCTAACGTGTGTGTATGTCAGGCTTCTTAAATTTGTTAGATAGCTCATCCTGATGGATCTACAAAATCACCAGGAGCTGCGATTATTTTTCCTCCAGAATCCTCTCCTTTTTTCTTGCCTCTAAAAATTCATGAACCGAGGTCATTGGAATAAACACAGACTCAGTGTGAAGTTGTGTCTGTTCATATCCTCTTCACATTAACTTCATATCAAAATTTGGTGCTGAGTTTCATCCTCAGTCTAAAAAACACCTTAATGATGATGTTCATGTGTTACTCTTGATGTGTGAAGGTGTGTTTCCAGGAATTACAACAGCTCATGAATTCACGAACAGGTGGGCAGGTAGTCCAGTCACAAAACATACCCAACTGGCAGACGATACCAGCCCTCTGAATCAAATGAAGCAAACCTGCTGAGTGTAGATACTCCAGAAGGTGTGTCCATTCAAACGCTGCATGCCTTTGATTCGAAGAATTGGAACCGTTGTTTGGTAAAAATGTCCAAACCAAATCTACATCCAGCTGGGTTGAACTGACAGGAATGAGTCCAAGGTGCTTTTAAAAATACCTTGACTTTAGAGAATTGCAACCTTAATAAACATGTAGTCACTTTGGAAAGTCTACGTATAAATAAATCATAAAAAAAGTCTTTTAATTGAGCACCAAAATGCCGGTTGGTTTTTAGGCGTCCGCTCCTTCCCCCACTGTAAGTTAGGGATGTCATCTTTCCCTCTGTTTGTGCTGGAATGCTGTCGCTTTGGTGTCACTTTGTCTCTTTATCTCTCCTTCTCTCCGTATCCTTATCAGCCTTTTTTCTCATTATCCCTGCAGTGTAAACTTCGCTGAGCTTTACTCCAGCGAGGGAGACTGATCTAATTGGCAGCAAGGATCACTGTAATTTAGCGAAGCCAGCTCGACTGACTTTTTTAGCTTCCCGCTTTCTCCACTTTTTCTGCCACCTTTCTCATGATAATAATGAGAAAATATAAGCGAGAACTCCCTAAAGTCTGCGGTGGTGAGCATGTTTGGGGTTTTTTTCTGTCTTTTTTTCTTGTTACACCGATCACATTCGCACAGGCAATTTGCCTGCTTGTCTGGGTGCGGGAAGGGAAGCTTATCTGCACTAACGCCCCATCGAGGCTGAGCTTCGTATCCAAATCGGCCCCTGTTAGCATTCAAATCAAGAGCCCCCACCTCCCCTTCCTATTCCACCCAACTCTCATGCCCCTTGCTGTCGCCCCCACCCCTCTTTGCCTGTCAACACGCCGGCTTCGCTCGGAAGGGAAGAAGGTCTCGGGTACAGATAGAGAGAGAGAGAGAGAGAAAGTCTACACTATTATTTAATGAGATCAAGAAGCGCGAGGGTGCTGTTTACTGTCACAAAGCAAACAGGGGCCCCTCTCTGCAGGTTAGGCAAATCTCCGGGTTTCTCCCTCATCTTTTTCCTCTTTCTCAGTAGCTGTGACTACCGCCTCCACTTCCACCTTAACCACCATTTTTTCGGAAACCGTGTGCACTCTGACAAGGTGCTTCTTTTTGTCAGGACACGCGCATACCTCCTCCTCCCATTACCAACAGCAGGTGCATCAAAACAGTATGGCTTTGAAGGTTATTTCTTATAGTACTGCAGGCTACATAACAAGAGAAACCTGAATAACCTGAACTGTTTCGTATCATATAGTGCAAATCATGAAGTGAACTGCTGCTGCTGTGATCTAACACGACCTTTTACCTGCTCAGGCAGATACAACAAGGACATTACTGCAATTCTGTTCCTCACAGGTCATCAGTGTCTGATTGGTCTTATGATTAAATTGGAATTAGAGGCCAAGTGTCTCGATCGCTACCTGGTCCACATCAACTGCCATTAAGCCATCAGCAATGGTTCACAATGACTCATGATTTCAGTTATTTCCCTTTTGTGGCCCTTAGTTTGAACTGTAATTTAGTACTTTATTTTGAAGTTACCTTTGAAACTATCTCTCTGTCACAAATTGGGTCTAGAGACAGTTTCAAAGTTAGTGCTGCAATCCAGAACAAATATAGGGTGGGGGTTCGTTCCAAGTCTTACGTACTCAACCTCAAAAGGATCTGACAGGAGAGAGTGGAAAAAGAAAAGGGGGGTTGTCATGAAGTGTGGGGGGGGATTTCCTTTGATCAAGCAGTGCTCGTCGCACTCATGTCTCCTTGCACATCCATAATATATCTCTGCACACATTCCGGTCTCTTAACAAGGCAGCACCATTCCATCCTGGAGCGTATCATATTTTCAAAAAAAAGGCAAATCTGAAATGCACTGCTTTAATGTCTTTTCTACAAAATAATGACAAGTGAAAGAAAAACAAACAAAATACGCTGCGAAGAATTAAATTAAATGTATTCATGTTGGTTGTAACAAAAGAGGGGATGATATCAGACACGGGTAAATATTTATTTTAAAAGTGGCAGGCCTAGGAAATGAGAGGGCCGCCAATGCTCGGTTTCTCTCTCAAGGGAGAGCATGTTTGTCCATGACAGTCATAAATATGTATCATGCAGTGAGATGACAGTGATTGTAATCTGATGGCCGCCTTTTGTGGAGCATATGAAACCCAAGGAAAGCTCCCATCAGTGGTGAACACAGGTGAAATTAAAAACTGCACCCTCTCCTGTCACTGGAATGAGTCACTCAGCGACAAGTGGCACGCTGTTTAATTAGAGTGGAAACAAAGTCCTAGGGGAGACACACACCTCTCTCCCGTCCTCCCCCCCCGTCTCCCCTCCCTCTCTGTCTCATTTGCAGAAAGGTAAATATTCAGAGGGCCGCTGTTCAGCTGTGGCGATTAAAGCATGCTCGAGCATAGCAATGGAGAATGTGTTGTGAATGCAAAGCTGCCGAATCAATTCACGCTGCGCTGCGAAATGAAACGCAACCTGTTTGTACAAGTAGACAGCCATGGCAGTGCGTCCTCCTCACCCGGAGGTGTCAAGTAGTTCTTCAAACCCGAAATAACTACGCCAAGCTTCCAAAAGTGCACCAGCAGCCACTTAAACAAGGTGGCCTGTCATCCATGATGCTCTGGAGTGTACAGTAGCACTGAGTGTCCTGAGGTGCTGCTGGCTGACAGGTCTGTTCCTTAATGTAACAACTCCTGTGTGTTTGACTGAACCTTGTTCTCATGTCTGTCCCTGCTTGCAGCTCTGAAGGACCCCTGCACCGAGGTGACCTGCAGCTACGGCAGCACCTGTGTCCAGTCGTCAGATGGCTTGTCAGCTAAATGCATGTGCCCCCTCGGCTGCGAGGGCAAACCCGAGCAGACAGTGTGTGGCAGTGATGGCACGGACTACCGCAACGAGTGTGAGCTCCATCAGCACGCCTGCAAGAACCAGAAGAACATACGAGTGCAATATCAAGGACACTGCGGTGAGCTGTCTATTTTTTATCATTAATCAGCTAATTCAGTGTCTTTATTGTCAAACACTAGTGAAAAGGGCCCATTATGATTTGTCACAGCCCAGGAACCAATCTTTAAAATTTGTTTGATGTGATGTTCAATTTGCAATGATAAAGGCAAGGGAAAGGCAGAAAAAAACCCAAATTTGAGGTGCTGGAACAAGCACATTTTGGATAATTTCTCCTAATAAATGACTAAAATGAAGGAGCCTCATTTTTCTTTCTCCTCCAATTTCTTTCCACTTTTCATTGTCTTCACTCTGTTTACTACTTCTGGCTTTTGTAGTTTCTCCTTCACAAACCCCACTTACTTACGGCACGCCTTTGCTAATTCTCATTTGTCATTCAGGTTGCTTTGCTTCACACAGGTACTCCTGCGGTGCGAATTGTTGTTTTCTCTAAGTAGGTATTCAGAGCTGTCGTTTTCATCAGGCCGAGCCTTTTTTTTTTTTTTCGCTCATCCTTGTTATCATCAGGCGATAGTTGTTTACTCCCAAGGTGCTCGAATTTTCCCTTTTATTTATTTATTTATTTTTCTGATGGCGAGCCAGATGGAGGAAAAAAACAGGAGACACAAACTCTGTCTCTTAGCAGCGGGAGCATCCTGGAGATAGAAGAGAGCGTTGGGCAACAAGTAATGGATGTGCAGGTCTGCAGGCGGAAGGTTGGGCGTATAAATCCAGCCCAAGTCAGCCAATGTGACCTGAGTTGCCCCGTCCTCCCGGGGCAGACCGATGCTCAGGGGACCAGTCGGCCCGGGTGGTCCTGTAAATCTTCCTACAGCCGTTCATATAAAACCTTGGCTTTTTCAAGTTGCTAGCCGTATCCCGAAAACTGCAGTTGATTTATTCGCACTGCTAGTTTTTGCAGTAAACAGGCCATTCGTTTTGTAATTACCCTACTTGCTCAGCTAGAGGAAAGCATGGATCCTGGAAGCCGTTCTTCTCAGTTAATGGGAGGTAATGGTCTTTCTCCCAGATAATGGTCTGGCTGGCGGTTGAGGCACTGTGTTTCGCAGAGACACTGCATGCATTATGATAAAACCCCTGTTTGCTCGGTTGCTGCTCTCTGCAAGCCTTTGCATTGTGCTGATAAAAAAACAATCTGAGACCTGGCCAGAGCTGGCTGCGGTCACTCCGCCTCCCAACCGTCCGCAGCCAGAGAGCTCTGTCTCTTTTTATGTCTCCACATCGTTGCTCTTTGTATCCCTGCCAGAGGTCTTTGGAACCTATTTCCCCTTAGTCTCTCTCTCTCTCATTCTCTTTCCTTTCCTTTCTACTCCTTTGCTGATGGTGGGGTGTTTCATCCATGGTGAATTTTGAATGACTCGCCGTCAGCTTGGCAGTGATTTGATATGTCACGGTGCTACAGAAATCCTTTGTCTTCCCACATGCTGAAAGCGTGGCGAGCAGGATAAAGCTCGGGCTCTGGTTTCAAGGAGTAGCACCCCCCCCACGCCCCCTACATCCACAAACCAATTCCATTATGATCACGGACTGATATGGCCGAGCATGCCAGACCAACGCTCCACAGTAAGGAAGGAGGTGACAGGGAGCAAATCATACCGACCGTCTCTTCATCCATTTTCTTGTCTTCGCTTCGCATCCAAGTTCCCACTCTGAGCTGCTCTCAGCTGCTGATAATATCTGTGAAACCGCAATGATGGAGAATCATGTCTCCTCCTCCCCTCTTAAGTTTACTTCTTTCTCCTTTCTCTTTTTCCTCAAAATCTTCTATCAGAATGTAGTAGACCAGTACTGTCAAACAAACAGAAGTTACAGCATTAAATCTCTACTTGGATGATTTTTCAGCCTATAAAATTTTACAGATAAATTGTTGATTGCTGCAATTAAAAAACAGGCTTATCAAAGTTTAACGGGAACTTTACTTTGGAAGGTGTGCCAGTTTTGAGGAAACTAAGCCTGGTCACATGGCATCCTGTTAAGTTTTTCTTGTGTTTTTTCTTTTGCCAAAGTAATGCTGTACAGTTTTTTCACAAAGGACCAAAAGATGCATGGAAATATTTTTGATTGAAGCTTTTTTTTGTTCGATCCCCCACAGTCTAATTAACATAAACAACAATTTTAAATTATAGAATTCACACATATAATTGCACTACATACTGTGCTGCACTGCTGTACATATTCATTGATGTGCGTGTCTCCACAGACCCCTGTAAAGACAGTGAGAACAGCCTGAACACGATGTGCAGAGTGGAGGCTCTCACCCGCCAGCCGCTCCTCTTCGGCCTGCCGGAGTCATGTCCTCCAGACAGTGAGCCTTTGTGTGCCAGCGACGGTCAGACGTACCCCAGCGAGTGCGCCATGACAGCAAGGGGCATGCAGAAAGGCATCAAGCTCAGGAAGATCCACGCAGGACGATGCAGAAAGCTGGGTAAGGGCAGCCTTTTGGCTGTTTGGCCTTTGGTCGCTGCCCGACCGTTAGTCAACTCCTTTACGATGCCGTACTGTTCTCTCAGTTTTTTTTCTGACTCTCCTTTGATGTTGCAGATGTGTCTTAGCCACAACCAGCTCAATACTTGCACCTCAGCAAAGAGGTTTAGTATTTTACCGCCTCCTATTCAACCTGTGACATAAGCACTGAAGAAATGCTTATGGTATGATGGCACTATAATAAATGACAGAAATATGAAGATGTTTTATCTGAGGGTAGATGAAACTTTCAAGGCACTGCCAGAAAAGATGCCCTGTTCTCAAAAAAATCCAGCTTCAATGAATCAGAGAGTAAACAACTAAAATTTTAGTATCTGCTAACTTACAAAGAAGACCCTGACCACTTAATAGAATTTTGGGGCTAATATGCAAGTTTTTACCTATTTTATATGATATATATTTCTAAAATCTGAATAGTTGTATATAAGCTAGCATTAAAATCTGAGTCTAACTGCATTGCACTGCACAGCACAGAGATAAATGACTCCAAGGTCTTGGGGTCTGCACTGAATCCATGCTAGCAGTAGCCTCCTCCAGCCTGATAAGAGCCTCCAGGGCTGTTATCTGTGCTATTAGAACAGGGGCTTTAAGCTTTAGTCAACAAAGAGCTGTCAGCTTTTACTGTACATCTGATAGCCATCGGAGGAAATCCAATTTTCCCGCTGTGTTGTCAGTGGGGCCTCACAAAGCCACAACTGTGTTGGTTTACAGCAGTGATGTGCAGAGACCCCCACCCATTTTCTGAGACCCCTGACAAGGCTAAAGACAAGAATAGATCACTGCAGGACTCCCTTTGCTGTAGTCAACAATGAAGGCTGATGCACCCTTCTTTGACACACCCCAGTTCTCCCGTTTGCTCTGCTTGACGGACTGACGGGGGAGCGCGAAGGCCTAAAAATCGCACAAATCCTTGTTTAAGTGGGGTTGTGAGTTTGTGTTTGCGGGTCAGTATGTGTGTGCAATCATGTGCATGACAGTTAGCAAATGGATCTGTTTTTTTTCCCCCCATCCGTTTTTTTCTCCCCTTCTCTACTGTGCCTTTTACAAATGAAACAATCATTCAATTTATAACAGAGATCCATGAAATCATATCCCTAAGCAAATTACAAATTGGCATCTAATGAAAATGGCCATTTCAACTTGTAACCATGACATTGC
>JAPZDY010000002.1:5997040-6020316 GCA_029783645.1 Ctenochaetus hawaiiensis
TCTCTCTCTCTCCCTTCCTTCCCCCTCTTCCCCTGCGTATCGCAGCCGTCAGCGACTGGTAGTATGTTTCTTTAATGCATTTTTATTGACATTTGCATATTTTTTCAAAACAGAGCGCCCCCTCCCCTCCCCCGATTCAGTTTTAATTAAACATCAAAAGAGGCGAGCGTAGGTGCCCACAGAGACTGTTGGTTTAGTCAGACAGATGATACGCATGCAAGGAGTGTGTGTTGGTGTGTGTGTGTGTGTGTGTGTGTCCGCACACATGTTGGAACTTTGTTTTCCTCTTCTTTCTTTTTTTCCATTCTTTCTTCCTTCCCTTCTGTCTTTTTTTCTTTCTTTCTTACTTCTTTTCCTGTCTCTCATGTACTTTCGATGTTTTTCTCCTGGCAGCGTGTTAGCAGCACTGAGTCCAGATTAGATAGAGATTCCTCTCTGTAATAGCACCGCTCAAAAGATTTAAGATATACACAACCCTGACAGACACCCAGGAGAAACGTGGAGTGTGTGTTTTTGTGTTTCTGTCTGTTTTTCTGTCTTCCAAAAAGACTTGCGGTAGATCGATCAATAGCCCACGCCTATCACGCGGCAGGAACACACACAGACACACACTGTATACAGAGTGCGACACACACTTCCATTGTGCTGTGACAGTGACTGGCAGCGTTAAAAGACGCCTGCACAATGGCAGCTGTGTTGTCGTCGTCGTACACACACACACGTAGATTTGAGGCTTCAGACAAAGCTTCAGAAATCTGAAAAGGAAGAGTTTGATATATTAAACTATCATTATTTGATAAATAATGATCTCTTTCCTTGTTTCATTGGCTGAGTGGTGCGTGGGGCTGCGTGATCGATCGCCCTGCCAGCTGTCAAACGGATAAAATTCTTTAGTTCTGACACTACCGTAAATCTTTTTCATGTGGGTGACAGTGCCTAATGTCACCCTGTCGGTGCTCGCCTCCGCAAAGAATGGTCATACAAAAAACCCACATGTCTGTAACGTCCTGACTGCTGTCCTCCCCACAACACAATTTGATTGATATCTAAAGCTCCTCAGTTTAGAGATTCTGGCACCACGCGGCTATTAGCTGATTAGCTCACGTCCGGGCGCAGTCACAAATCCTCAAGATGTCCGCGAACACGTGAGGCTGTGAAGGATTTGCTGGAAGTGAATCAGAGTGGGATGCTGGGAAGGAGGATGAATAGGTCTGCAGCCTTGGACTCTAAGAGCCTTGTGAGACTGGAGGAAGAAAAGATGTTTGTCATCACCAGACGAGCAGATGAGGTGACACAGCTGCTTATGAGCTCACCGGTAAAAAGATCATCAGTGCTTTTTTTTTTTTTTAATATACTCTAGACTTTTTTTTCATCATGTTTGCTGTCCTGATGATGGTATGGGAAGCTTGATCACCTACAGTATCTGATTATCATGTTGCGGTTAATTTGAAATTGATTGTAGATCCATACAGATGGTGGTGATTAGATGTTTCACAGCGTGGAACATATGAAAAATGATCTTTTTAGACTGAAGCAGCGAGGTCCTGTCGCTTTTCCTCTCCTTTTCACATAATGTCAGCACAGCAGTGTGTGAAAACAAACTTAACTTCCTGCCTCCTAAACAAGGAAGTGAACATGCAGGAGGGGCATTGTAACAGAAATGTTGTTAAAAATGTTCTACTATATTTAGAGGAACAAGCAATGGCACCTTGATATTTTCAAAGGCTTTATCCTTCTTTCTTTGATTTTTTAAAAAAAAATCTAATGTATCCTGTAAAATGAATTGGTCCGTTTTTTGTAAAATCTGACGTACTGCTTGTTATTCCCAAAAGGAAGAATGCCATTTTTCCAATAAAGCAAGTCACCTAGCGCCACCATCACTCCAACTCAGGTACTGACCTGTAAAATGTTATGATTTATTGTAGAAATAGATGTTATTGTCAGACTGAAAGGCAAGGTCCTACTGACATTACACCAGTGAATCTGACAGAGCTCGCCTGAACAGACAGCTGAGGATTTGGAAATAGAAGTGTGGCAAGCACCATTATCACTACTGGTGTTAGTAACCTCCTGATAGAACATGCGTCACACATCTGGACAAGTCTATGACTCGCTTTTACATCCAATGCAACACTAATAGAAAGAGTTACAAGCTTTCTGGTCTTTAGGATTAATCATGAGCTGAGGCTGAATGAATCTGGCAAAGTAAACACAGAAAGTAGGCCACATCTCTTCAGTGTTTTCACTAACATTGATCAAAATTGCTTAGTGGGTCCTCAATTCCTCATCATACCTGTGTGTAACACACTCAGCTTAATGTGCTTTCGCTCAGCCCCTTCATGTTCCGCCTGCAGCTGTCTGAAAAGATATTAGAAGCTGCAGTGTGAGTGTTTTGTGTTGAAAATACACAGCTCAATCCCTGTTTAAAGTTGTGCATGTGAGTGTATGTAACGGACTGTAATGTAAACAGTAGCTAGTAAATATAGGCTACAGATAACTCATATATAAAACAACTGGTAATATTCTGAAAACATCAAGTCTGCAAAGCATTTTTAAAACATTTTTTGGAAAAAAAGGTCTTTTGAAAAAATAATTTATTTATCTAATAACAGAATCCCAGACTGTGTGCAAAATTAATTACTTGTGTTATAAAAATGTTTAATTAAATCCTTAGTACTTCTTTTTTTTGTCATAGCTCAAGTTAAATCACTGCTCACTTCCTGCCTAGAGGGTTTCTCTGTACACAGCTCCTCTAAGTCAGGCTACGCTCTGCATACTCAGTCATACTTTGAATCAATGGAAGCAGAAGTGTGAGGTGGCTCACCACAGCTCCCTGGAGCCTGTTGATGTACTGGCCTCACGTCTGGTATTAGCAGGAAAGGAAGTGGAGAGTTTCTAAATTGGTAGTTAGGCTGTTCATAAAAAAGAAATACAAGCGGCAGTGTGGCTTTTGAGAGCATAGAGGAGGATAATTCTGTAAAACCACTAAAACAGACACAGTCTGAGAGGCAGGCAAACCAGGAGTGAACAAATGAAAAAGCTACTTTTTGTGGACAGAAATTCTTTATTCACAGCTCTTTTGTCATTTTGTGTGTGCACAGCTGAGTGTGTGTGTAAGTGGATGATTGCAAGAGCAGAAAAACTCATGCAAGTGCGAGCAAGTTACTTGAAATGTGTTGCCTGTCGCCTCCGGAGGTTAACACAAAATCACTCAGCGGCAGACACATTGTCAGTGACAAAGAGCTCTGCAAAGCAGGGAAGGAAAATCAGTCACCTTAGGTGTCAAGACTCTGTGCCGAATATTTTATCATTTGCATGTTTATTTGATTAGCATCTCCGCCGACTACAGTGATTGGACTCACAAACAGTTGTGGAGCTCGAGTATGTAATTCAGCCTGAGATCACCAGTGCTGTTTTTCCTAATCAAGTTAATTAGAGGAAGTGCCGTGGGAGCCAGATTGACAGCAGCTAGGGACCGCCGGTCCACTTACTGCAGCCCGCAGGCTGTCATCGTGCAGATATTGCAAAGAAATGTGGGTCAGTAGGTTGTCAGAAGTGACTCGAGGCATTGTGGGTGTTGCATGCTGCTGGGCTGATCAACTGCGCAGTTATTTCCAAATTTCTGACATTTTTCATTTCTTTGCCTGTTTCTTTTGTGCACTCCCTCATCCTGTTGCTCTTGACTTTATTGGAGACGTAGTAAACGTTGAGCTCTGTCGTTCTATTTTCACTCATGTTTTCTTTTCCATATGTAAGTCTGACAAATCTCAAAGAATATCTCAGAAACTTGCCGCGAAGCACACACTCTCGTGCTAAATTCACTTGGACAAAAAAGTTTTTAGATGTCATCCCACCTCTGATAGATGCATGTCAAAAGATCAGGGATCCCAGCTTGTCTTTCTTCTTCCTCCATGCTGTTTTGCTTGTATTTTGAAGAGCAGCACGTTCTTAGTTGTAAATGCACAAAGAGGCTTCGATTCACCTTCTGCCTGTGATAAGTATTCAGTAGTAGACAGACACAGCCCGCGGGTAAGCCTTTTGCTGTATGCTAATATAGCCTTTTCTCTGCACCTCCCTTTCCCTCGACTAATATGATACATAAATGTTTTTAATGCGAGCAAGGCAAAGGGAGTCGGATCAAAGCCCCTGCAGGTGAAGAAACACAGAAGGCGGGGCTTGCTACAGATTGGCTTCGCCCCATCGGAGTCCTGTGTTGTAATGGTTTGCGGTTGTAGGTGATTGTCCCTGCCAGTTGGCTACTGCGAGCATCACCTGGATTACACTGATTCACTGCCCTGCATAATACAGGGAACCATTTGGAATTGCACATGGACCCGAGGGGGAAAAGTCCAATTAACATATGTATGAGCTGAGCGGAGATGGGATGAAGCTCTTGCCAAAATAATCTCCCAGTATTTCACCGACATGTTACGGGGGGTTAACACTGTACGTATGCCTGCTCACTGCAGCAAGCAGCAGTCAGGGTCCTGCTGGGGCTTGCTGTGCTATCAGAGTGACCTAACGAGCGGTTGTTAAGCTTTAGAAGTCACACTGTGGCATCCTCGCCACAATTACCCGTCAGATAACGCCACTAAGTGGGCAACAATGATACTTCAGGCAGACAGGTAAGCCAATATGAAGACATCAGAGGAATGTGTTTTCTCAGTTTCCAACATGGTTGTCCAGTGCCTCAGAGTTGACACAGAGTGGCCTAACCTGAAGTAATCCCCTCTATGCCCTGAAGCAGGGCCATGCCTTTAAAATACCATGCTAATTAAAACAGAAAAGTGAGATGGCGGCTGGCGGGAGAGGATACAGACTGAGGTGACACCAAGAATGTAAAGTTCTCTCAATCGGCTTCGTGGTACAGAAACGGAGACGGGTGCACACTGGCAGAGCAGAATCCTTAGAAAGAATTATTCATGTTTGGGGTGATTTTTCCTATGCTTTTTCTCCTGACTTTTCCCCCATGCCACAGCGCGCCATTCACTGCACCTGCTCAGCCACTAAAACAATACCTTGGCTACTGTGGTTATGTGTTTTTCACTACAGATGTTCCCATTCAACTGTCAAGCTAATTTCCACGTATAAGTAGCTTAGTTTTTAAACCGGGTGACTTTGGTTTATTCTGGACCTGCCTGACAGAAACACTGATACACGCATGAAGGAGATGTATTTGAGCGTTTTTAGAGAAGACCAGGGAGAGAAAGAGAGCTGGAACAGACTTGTGAACACCAGCCCACAAGCCTTAGCTGTGACAGGCTGCCATTTCAAAGCTCCTGCCTGCATCCAAGAGAGAGAGAAAAAGACAGCTTCAGTTTTTAACTGTGTCATAAGATTTTTACACTTGGGGAGTTTTCTTTCTCCTTTTTTTTTTTTTTTTCTTACACCCTCTCTAGTTAATAAATCAGGCGGAAATTTTGCCCCCCAGAGGTAGAGGATGATAAAAAATTAGTTTTGGAGGAGAATTCTTTCATCTTTTTTATGTGTGTGAAACAAAGAGAATGGAAGACTAAGGCGTTATCGGAGGCTGCAGTTGTGTTTTAGGAGCCTGTCCTTGGGAAGTGGGTTGGTGAACTATGGAGGCCAAGGTTGTAGAGTTAAGCTCGGATCACAAGCTTTCTTCTGTTACACACAAACACACACATACACGCGCACACACGCCATAGCAGACACACGCAAGGCGTTGAAAAGAGATCACGGGGAATCAATTGTTTTTGAAGCCGTACCAAACTAAGCAGCACTGAACGGCTTACATATTTACGGGGCACCACCAAGCTCTTTTGAAACAGCAGCTTGGCATCAAAACACAGAAATCAATAGCCGTGTTACACCTTTCAAATTGAAACATTCACTTTTCTCCATTGGAAAGCCTGTGTCCTTGCTCTAGATCCAAAAAGATTTGTTCACTTAAAGCTACTTAAAGTGAGAAATGACAGCAGAAGATAGTGGACTTTCTGCACGCTTCCTCCACTTGGGGCTGTTTTTAATAACCAGACTTTAAAAAGATGGTCCTCAGGATTAATTTGAGCTCAGGTGACATTGAGGCTGGGCACATCTGGTATGAACGTCCTTCCCCAGTGATCCAATCACATATGGACAGCTTTATGAATGTCAGTTCACATTTACAGTGTGTCACGGGTGGGGAGCGTCCAGTTATGATATCATCTCACTTCTTCACTCTGCATGCTAATACATGTACATCTGTTCTTTTGCAAAGACCAAGTGTTGTTTTCTAACCAGCAGACCAACGTTAGTGGTGAACATGCAGGAACAAATGGACACAACATGAAGAAAAAAATGGGATTGTTTAACCTTTATTACAATTTTGCTGAATTCAAAAGGCTGTTACACTATTTAAGAATGTCTCGATTAGAACATTTCACAAAGTTTCTGTGTTTGTGCTAACACAACAGCTCACAATATCGCACAACTGTTATAGAAAGTCTGGGGTGACAGATTACTGGATTTGTGATATTTCACAGCTGCTAGCAGGTTTTAGATGTGGAGCAGTCTCACATGGCAACAAATTGATGCCTTTACAAGGAAAAACAATCAGCTTAATGTAATGCATTGAATGCAGAATTTACAAAACGGCCAATCGATTAAGAATTTGCCTCAGTCTTTTGTTAAGTTTATTAAGTTTCTCTTCACTTAACAGCTATTAAAATTGCATGATTCTTTTAAGGAGTCTGGGGATGTGTGTGGTATCAGTTGAAATAGACATTGCGTTCAATAACTGAGTGTTTTTATGTAATCACAGAAGACATTTGTTGATTTTCATTTACATTCACACGATTAAAAAAGTGATCCCAATTTGGATTGAGGACATATTGAGGTGCATTCACAGCTGTAGTTAGAGCTGTCCACTTGTGCTTGGGTGAAGCAGGGTGGATGTTAATACCAGGTGTTCACAGCCTTACTGATCTTTTCCTCGCATACCCCTCCTGACCACCTTAGTCATTGTGAAAGAAGCTAATTGCCTCCATCAGTCTTATCAGTTGATAATTTACCCCATCAGCACTATGAGTAGAAGCACTGCTGAACAATTCTGTGCTGATAAATGAATCATGGGTCTCCATGCAGGCACAGTTGCCCCCCTGCAGTGCCATCTAATCCCATAATGGTCACAATAATGATGGAGCCGTGGGTGGTGTCATTACAAGGGGGTAGTTTCCATGACAGCAACCCCTCTAACTAAAGGTAGGCAAGTGAAGAAGGAGGAAGTTTTATTTTGACTTTCAAACTATACCAACACTTCTCATAAAGCATTATTTGAAGCCTCCGTCTGCTTTTTCCTCTAATCTGCAGACAAACCACATTTGGCTGAGTGATCCATCCCTCGAGCGTGAAGCTTTCCAATTGAAAATCACTATGGAGCTAAGCTATTGTCTTTACTCTTGATACCAGAGTTCTTACCACCCAACCTTACATTGGAACACACACACACATGGCACCCTGTCTCAGTATACACAATGCCACATGACTTTCACTGGCATGGGAGGCTAGAAGGAATTAATTAAATCAGGGCCTTGATGAGATCTCCTTCTCTTCTCATCAGGATTGGATCAGCCCAGCCTGCACCCATCTGATGCTGGAGAAAGTAATAGGTGCAAAATCCAGACCTCTGTCTAATGAAGTCGTGCTGGAGCTTGTTCGTAAGAGAGAGAGACTGAAGAAGACACCTCTCTGTGATGTTCACATTTCATATCTGCCTCTGCCCAGGAGCTTGCCTTTTTTGAATTATTAAGCAGAGCGCTCTTTCTTCTCCTCGCCTTTCCTTTTTTTTCTTTTTTTCTTTTTCCGGTCTCTCCAATTTTCCCTCTCACACTCAAACTCACACTCTCTTTCTCTCTCTCTCTCTCTCTCTTGCTCTTCCTTTTCTCGCTCCTCCATGTCAGTTCACCCAGCTTTGGCTGAAGCCGGGGCTCTCACTGAGATGCAAATGGCAGCCTTTGAAGGGGCACATTGGGAACGTCAATTAATCCGAGCGTTTACTCCCTGCAAGAAAAAAGGCTGCGCAACCATTGTTCCTAGGCTGTTTCATTTCTATTGTGCCACAGGGCCATGTTTTTTTATCCACTGTCCTCATGCCACTGGATTTGGCGGACTCTTCAAAGACGCAGTGTACATCAGGATAGGCACAAAGGCGAGGAAATGACATAGGAAGCTGAGGAAGCAGAGGTGTCACAGTAGTAGGGCTGTATTGCATATTCCATCATATCTCTCTTTCGTCCTCAAGCTTTTTCTAACCTAAAACCTGCAGTTCCCCATGCAGCTATGCTCTAACCTTCCTCCCCGTCACCTCTGCCCCCAGACCTTTCTCCAACCTCTACTTTATATTCCCCCCACTCTCCATCTTCTCTTTCCGGTATCGCCCCTCTAACTCTGCTCTCCATCTCTTGGCCGGTCGGCCTTCAGATCTCAACATACCGAGTCCCTGCTTGGATAAGGTGTGCGATCATGGGGCGGTGTGCGTGGTCAAGAACAACGAGCCGGTGTGTGAGTGCCCCGAGGCCTGCCCGCAAACGTCCGACCCGGTGTGCGGATCTGACGGCCACAGCTACGGCAGTCCCTGTGAGATGCGGGCGATGGGTTGTGCCCTGCAGAAGGCCATTCACATCCAACACAAAGGACACTGTGGTGAGTCACAGCACAACAAAACACCAAAGAGCCACAACACAAACAAACAAACAAACAAACAAACAAAACAACTTTGCTGGCACCACATCCATGAATAAACAGTGACTATCATGTGTAAATTTGTACCTTGTGATTTCACATGACACCAAACAATCATGAAATTAGTATGACATGATGTGAATCATAGCTCACAGGTAGGAAAAAAAAGCCACCCCTTGTGAAAGATAATTAAGCTCAAATTAATTAATTGTGCTACAGTGTCCAGAGGCAAAATTATAATCCACAGACATTAACAATCAACACAAATGGAGTTGAATTCACGGTGACTGCCCGGGGCTTCCCATTTTAAATCCAACAAAGTCAACACAATACTTAACACACCTTCACATCTCTTAAGAAAATTCCTGATGCCTCATTCATTGTTCATCATCTCTTCCCCCTTTGCTCTTCTTCAGCCCCTCTACCACAACATCAATTTGCCTGTTTTGACCTTTAGGTGAAGATGCACTTCACTCAGGATGAAAGAGGATGCAGAGTGCACTTGTCTGTAATTGGCTTCATGCGTCACTCAGCTTTGTTTCGCAGTGTCTGAGTACCGGCCGGTCATTAGTACATCAACAACGGCAGAGTTTCAAGTAGTAAAAATATCTTCAGATGCACTGTGCTGGCACACAGCCATTTGGAGGGATTTTTACAGCTTGGTTAACCCACTCAGTGAATACTCTTGATGGCGTAATGCCATCTTGGAAGGCCCATTTTCCCATAGACTCTAATTGGTGATTGAGTGTTCTTCCTTGTGTGCGATCAAGCCATTTGCTTTTCACACACACTGGGCAAAAGTACTGCGTTTATAAGCCCTGTGGCCTGACTCTCTCTGTAACCTCATTTTTACTACAATAAAAATTTTTGTCTGAATAATTTAAAGACAATAACAATGAGAATGATTTGGCCTCTGCTGTGCCATATTTGTGGATGAGCTGAGCAGTTACATGGAAGATCAATACCACTGTTTTATTCTCAGTTTATCTGTATGAAATTGCACTCTGCCGTCTTGTCCTGAAAAAAAAAAAGTGCAGTCAGGTTATGGGTGGAGTTTTATTTGTTCGGCTCACTGATTTGTTTCGTTAAATAAGATATGGTTTATGTTTCTCTGTGTACCATGTAGATGACAGGGTATGTTGTTGGAGAAGTCCTACACTCTCTCTCTCTGCCTGCCTGTGTGTTGCATCTGTCATCTTTCCCTCCCCAGCCTTCTCTAAAATGAAATTGAGCACATAAGGACGTATGCCAACGAGAAATGGAGCGAGAGCAGTGTTTGGTCGCTGGGCAGGCAGGCTGACTCAATTTTGTGTGCCACACCGCAGGTAGACAGCAGGTCTGTCGGCACGCCGTCCCTTGATGGTAATGAACAGTCTTTATTTTAAAAAGCAAGAGGCAGAGCGAGTCGGCGGAGTGGAGGGCCCTGTCTGTAATCCAGCACTATGGATGGTTCTTGGCTCCCAGAGGAACAGGCCTGCGTCAGCGCAATGGTGCCATAAAAATGCTGAGGCATTGGCTTGCCAAGCACGAGCCGGCCGAGAAATGATGGCGATGATAATGTGGGTTATTTCTGGGCTGTTTGCACAGCTTTACTGGGCTTTATTCAGCACCATAACAACTGACTGACTTAAGCTATTATCTCACGTAATTATCACAGGCTATTCCCATCACTAATATACTGGACATGTTTATGGAGCAGAAAAGGAGAGAGGGGGAAAGAACATATGCTGCCTTCAGGTTCTGTTGGACATATTGGCTTACAGGTTGAAGGCAATAGAACAAATGGGTAAATAAAATGAGAATTCTCTGTGAAACCTGGGTTCAGTAACCCTCTCTTTTATATTGCAGGAGAACATAAGAAGTGATGAGATTTACTATATTTGTTTACCATTCTGTGCTGTTAATGGCTGTTAAACTGTTTTCCTAGATTTAAAAGGGCTGATTGATAAGTTCTTAGCCTAAGGTAGAAAGAGATTAATTAATTAGCTTTTTTTACAAGTGTGTGAAGTAAAACTCTTTAAGTGGTAATGCATAAAGTCTGAAGTTTTTAACTTTTGTGGTATTTCTGTATTAGGTAATTAAAAATTGTATGTCTGAGAAAATGCACAGCATCATCCTTCAAACTCTCATCCTCTACCTCCATCTCAAGTGAATGAATTAACCTGAACTGATCCATAAGGACATGTAGGCAACGCTAGGAAAGGATGTCCCTACTTAAAGCAAAGTAAAAAAAGTAGGATGCTGAATGCAAACGTGGCAGGGAGAGATTACTGCATGAAGGCCCATGTTGTTCATTTTCTCAGACAGTGCTGACTTATAATTTTCAAATACCCAAAACAGAAATATCTCAAAAGTTTTTAACTGTAACTTTCTGCATAATCACTCAGAGAATTAAACTGCACGCACATGTAATGAAAGCTGCATAACTCATCTCCTTCTATCTTAAGCCAGGAACTTATCAATCCCCCCAATATTGCTTAAGTTTTTTTTCATTTAAACTTTTAATTATAAGCCTCTTTTCTTTTCCTTTCATTCATTTTTTAACATTTAATATGACTATGTTTTTATATGTGTAATTCCCAACATAGCCATCATAAAGTGTTATTTTTGTTTACTGTCTCTGTTTTGTTGTTTCCAAATGCACCATTACGTGTAAGCTTTCATATTTATGGCTTCTAGCCTCGAAAGTATGAGCTGAAGGCGGGTGAGGGCAGCAATGGTCTAAGAGCTGAGAGAGGTGACACAATAGGGAATATAACTGTGCATGTGTGCTTAACTGTGTGTGTCGCCGCGTGTGGCTTACTATAACATCTCATAGGCCTAGCCATAATTTCATTTCCTTCCCTCCGGGCTGGAAAACTGGTGGTTATCTATATGACTCAGGTGCAACGTGATAGCAATATGAGTGACATTTGTTATTATTCTGAGATTTTCCCTCCTTCTGCGTTTGAGTGGCAGGCAACCTTGTAAGATGGGCTGGGAGAAGTGTGCTTGGTTAATAGACCCCACAGCTGGGTTTCTGTAGCCTTGGAAAAAAAAAGGTCATTCATATGGCTTTAACCAAACAGATGAGAGCAGGAGCGCCAGGATGATTTGAGAAAAGGAAATAACAAATTCCCCTTTTTTTCTCCCACAGGTGTTTGAAATGATATACACAGTTGAGTAAGAAATATAGGTCACACCCGCAGCAGGAAAGTGGTCAGAGAGAGACAGTGAAAGGAGAGCTGAGGAAAGAGGTAGGCGGAAGTAATAAATGCAGGGAGAGAAGGAGATGGAGGTAAATAAGATGAGGAGGAGCAGAGAAAGTGGGGGGCAGAGTTAATAGTGTACCGGCCAGGCAGGCAGGCATCGACAGGGGAGTTGTTATCACCCAGGCATGTTCACAAGCCTTCAAAACATAAACCAGCCTCCTTCTTTCTGCTTAATCCTGAGGTAATACTCCGCCCAGACCCCCTCAGCCCCAATTCAGTTTTTTTTCCCCCGCCGAGGATATCAACAAATGCCATAAAGCTGGAGGGTCTTTGTGGATTTTTTTTTCTCGTTGTTTTTTTGTTTTTTTTCCTCCGGGGTGACTCAATCCTTCATGCTTTCAAGGCCATTTTTTATAGCAACCTGCCCCTGTTTCTCACTCCTACAAAGCCACGAACATTGCCACCAAACACAACAAGAGAAGCTGTCACAGGGCAAAAAATCAACACCATCAGGCCCCAACATTAACTGGAGTTCAAAGGACCTGGACTAAATTCCAACATGTCATTGGATTGTTAGAGGAGTGACGAGGTAGGAAATATGATAACATGGGGAAGGCTGATAACATAAGAGGAGCCTCGCATTCATAAACAGCATCTCTGTGTCCTGTCACATACATTATTAAAATACGTCAAGCAGCAACATACATATGTCTCATGGCTCACAAAGGCCGCACATGCTGCACAATCCTATCTTATTTGGAACATTTTTAGATAAGATATATAGGTATTTAATTCAATACTCTAATATGTCTTAAATCTGAATCCTGAGTTTCATTCGTGAAGTACAGAAATACAGATTTCTTAAGTGTAAAAGTAGCTCAGAAAAACAGAAGCCTAAATTCAGCAGGCTACGTTGCCGGGCTTATTCCAGCATCGTGATAAATGTCATTCAAATATCATCCCAACTCCACCAATCTGGAAGGCGTTGCCGGCTCAAAGCTTCCCAGAGTATCAAAAAGTGCAGTTGAGTCTCAGGCCATCTCAATGATTCTTTAATGTCTCCAAATCTGCCAGCCGTTTATGGAGCAGAAGGCAGGTCACATTTGATGCCGACTTTGAGTGGCATCAGCCAGAATCCTGTGGTTACCTCGGTTCGTCGTGCTGTAATGTTTTTATCATTTTTAGTTTACCCCTCAGGCTATTTTAGGGGATACAGTTGGTATTACATTTTATTAGACCTGGCATTAGGGGGCCTTAAAATATCCCACTTTGATCTCAGACACACTGTGTTATACTGTATATTTTCCTTGGCTAGAGAGGTTCTTGCATTGGTGGACATGAAAGGTATCTGAATAAGATGAAAGATCCCCGATTCTAATGTGAGCACACTAGCTCTCACTCTCCAATGCTGTAAGTATATGTCATAATTCCTAGGCTGCAGACTTTTTACCCTAAAGTCTGAACTTTTGATGGCTGTGAAGTTGTCTGCCTTCAGATGGAGAAATAGACTGATTTTCACTGAAACTCCAAATTAGTAATGACAGACTTGGAGATGACTGACATTACCGGTAATAGCGACGATTCCCCCTCTTCTTCTGGCTTTGAAGCTCCCCCTCCTTTTCTGTCTGTTTGCGATGCATGTTGTCTGGAGGATCAGGCAGTGTGGAGAGCCAGGTGCGAGGAGCAAGAGCCGATAAAGAAGCGAGGCTGCTATCAGGACACAGGGCCTGATAAAGGACAACACTCACCGCTGCCACTTCCTGATTTATACCTGCAGCAGCCGGAAAGGAGCCACGACCACAACAACCCCATTTCACCGACACTTATATTTTATGTTTAGATTTTTTTGTAACAGAAAAGCCCGGCTATTATAAAACCTCTTTATCTAATCTCTTTTCAGCTACAATTTCAAAAAAAGGGTTAATATCTGATCACTGACTATAGATTATTATTCCATCCGAGTCACAAATAATTAGAATTAATCTACGTGGCCAAAAGTAATCCAAAAGCAGGGGACATTAATACGCAGCTATAGCAGACCCCACTATTCTGGGAAGCTTTCCACACGATGTTGGAACCTGGTTGCAGGGATTTGCTTCTATCCAGCAAACAAGAGCATTAGTGGGGTCCGCCACTGATGCTGAGGCCTGGCTCTCATTCGGCGCTCCAATTAATCCCAAAAGTGTTGGATGGCTCTCTGTTGGCTCAAACAGTTCTTCCACGCCAAACTTGGACAAAAACTTCTTTTACAGACTTGGCTTTCTGCAGAGGCATTGTTATGTTGAAAGAGTGACTATTGCTAAAAAGGTGGGCACATGTTATTGTCTAAAATATTTTTGGAGTAAAGGGGCTTTGCTCAAACCCTATACAACAGCCCCAGACCAAAATTACTCCTCGTTATTTTTACACAATCTCTAACACATGTTCATTCCACTATTTAACAATGTATCCCTCCTCTTCTTCAGACAATAAATGTTAAGGTGCTACATGTAACATTTTTGCGCAGCTTACAGTGCAGCTTCTCAATGCTTTTTTGACTTTGGCCAAATCCACTTCAAATCGTTTGAGCCAGCCTTAATTGATATTAGATGCAGTGTATATAATGTACAATTAACATATGCTTTGTTTAAAAATATCATGCATTTTACCCTTAAGTGGCATATTTTGCCACATGCAGTGCCCAGCCAGGGCTGTTAAATCAAGAAAGAGGAGGATACCAGCATTGGATGAAGGAAATGAGGGACTCAAGAAGAGTAATAAACAGATTAATAATGTGGAAGGTTCCGGCGGCCAGCCCCGCTTCTCTCAATTAGTGCTAAATCAGCAGCAGTTATTAGCCTGCCCCTAATTGAATGTGATAGCGAGCTGTGCTAATGCAATCCTCCAGGTGTAATTGGTGTCAGAGCGAGAGGTACGTCTACTGCTAGTCCCGTCTGTGTACGAGGCCCCGCGCTCGCCTTCTCATTTGTTTCCGGCCCCTGACGTGACATCAGTCAGTACCATGCAAGTTTCAGATTCTGCTTCGCTGATTCTTCAGGGAAAAACTTTGCCCGGAGGAGCAGGCAATCCCTCATTGGATGATCCCAATGAATCCTCTAACTAATAAATACTCTCAAAAGCCTTTCGGTATATCTCAACGCTGTCCTCTGGAGCAAAAACAGAGATATCATCTACCTGATTCAAACTTGAGGTGCAGTTGAAAATACCATCTTTATAAGCAGCTATGAACAACCTTACAAAGTGGTTAATATAGGAAAGTGCAACTTCTCTCACCCAATTCTTTCAGTTTTTTAAGACCTGCTGCTCAGAAGCATGTCCAAAAGATGTGAAAGGAAGTGCTGGCATCATGCTTCCCCATAGGGATGGTGATGAGCAGTGTCTGGCTTTCACGAGATATAGCAATTGGAATTCAGGCCAGAGAGTTCAGTTCTTGTCTCATCAAACCAGAGAATCTTTCCTTCATGCTTTGAGGGTCATTTAAGTGTTGTTTGGCAAAGCACAGCCAGGCTTTTTTCCTCAGGAGTAGCTTCAGCTCTGACCACTTTCCCATAAAGTTCTAGTGATGGAGTGCTGCAGAGATGGTTGTCCTTCTGGCAGCCTCTTTTATTTTTGCAGAGAATTTCTGAGGCTCTTTGTGTTCAGTTATTTAGTTTCAGGTCTAGAAAGAGTGGTTTAGGGTGGTTCCAAATTTCTTCAGTGATGGAGCCCAATGTGCTCCTGGAAACTTTCAGAGCTTTCGCTATTTTTTTTTTTATCCTTCTCCTCAGATCTGTGCCTCGGTTGAATTCTATCGGTGGAGAGTTTTTTGAATTTCACGGCTGGATTTTTTAGTTCTCACATGCATGTGAACCGTGACACCTTTTAATAGACAGGGGTGAGCCTCGAAAGTATTTCAAATCAATTGAATCTGCCTCAGGTGGACTCCAATAAAGTTTTACACCAATTCCACTTTCAGTATGGAAACTTTGCATCCCTGCACTTCTTGTATCTGTGGTGCTGCACTGCATCATTAAGCACTGCACCAGCTGTCAGCAAACCAGCTTGTGAAGAGAGAGATAAAGAAAAGACAACCTCTAAATATAACTCCTCAATTGTTTAATGGCTGTTGATCACATTATTATTGCTAATACATAAGGGAATATATAAATATGTGTTTATTGCTTCAGAAACTAGTATTTTAGCACTGTATTTATGCTGTAATAGCACCATCTTGAAAGTTTCTCCTTTAAATTTGAACACAGAAATTAATGTTGGGCATATATTGATGTACTTTTTGGGAATATGGTCAGAAAAAGATTAACTATGCAGAGCTAAGCATGTTAAGTCAGGCGAGACCTGATTCTTTATATCCATTTGAGTGATGTTTCAAGGATCATCAAACAGTAAGTAAGATCAGTTGGAAAGGCACTGAAATACATTAACAGATTAATGACATGTAGGAAAAGTGTAAAAAAAAAGAATGTCATATAATTCAAACTCAGGGTATTTATTGGAGCAACTTGCCTGTAAATGAAAAATCTTCAAAAATACCTGAAACACACACATACACATATATACACACACACTAAGCCTTTGCCCTCTTCCTTATCTCAATCTAGATGAGGCTTGTGGCAACTGCTCTTTCGGGGCAATCTGTGATGCCCAGAGCGGGCAGTGTGTGTGTGCATCCGAGTGTGTGGAGTCCCACCAGCCCGTGTGTGGCAGCGATGGCACCACCTACAACAGCGAGTGTGAGCTGCACGTGCGGGCCTGCAAGGAACAGATGGACCTCAGAGTGGTCAGCCAGGGAGAGTGCAGTAAGTAATGCATGCATTTATCCAGTATGTGTCTAATGCTTCGAGTGGGTCACATTTATCCTGACATTGGGTGAAGAGTATAAATGATTGCTGACTGGAATACGTGTGAATCATGGGTGACTGGGGATTTAAGAAAAAAAGTTCTCTTTCTCTTTGCTCTAAATTAAACGTGGATATAAAAATACAGGTAGAGCCCAACAGGACCCTCATATAGCTGCAGGCAGGTAGTTAATATTCTAACAAACTTGAAATAGATTTGCATGATACTCAGACGGGTAATTACTTAGGGATCATGTATATATGTCAGTTTTTAGAGAGGGATATATTACAAGATGAAGTGCCATGCATGAAAATGAGTGAAGGGGCAGAGAAATCTCATTCAAATATATATTCCAGGGATGCATTTCAGGGTGTGGTGTGAATGGAACTGCACAAATATTTTTCTTTTTTCCATTGACCCATCATGCCCTGACTGGTCCCTTTGCTGTGTGTAATTCAGAAACATGCGGCCGCACTGTTTGTGCCTGGGGTGCCCGGTGTGTCCAGAATAAGTGCGAGTGCCCGCAGTGCTCAGGCCAGGCCCTCTCCACCGTGTGTGGAAGTGACGGCACCACCTACAACAATGAGTGTGAACTCCGCTTGTCCTCCTGCATGCAGGAGAGGAGAATTGATGTGGCGAAGCTCGGCAGCTGTGATGAAGGTAGGAAATGGACTTTGAAATGGTGTAATTATGTTAACCAATCGGCCCTTGAAATGGTGTAATTATCTTCACCAACTGACCTGGGGTACAGTATTCAGTCATCTGTGGGATTTCATAATGGTTGCATGAGCCGACAGGAGCAGGACAACAGGCTAACATAGCGGAGGATGGAGTGAAAGTCACACAGCGTGTCCATCAACAAAACCTGTTACATGAACACAAATGATTTCTGGGTGGTTAAGTTCAGGTCAGCTGTACATGAAACAATGTCTTCATGCTCCGGCTGTAGTGTTTGTTGTCAGTCCGTCTCCTGTAATCCATTTTTTTTAGCAGCTGTAAATTCCTAGATAGTTGCCAGGTTCTTTATTTCCTCACTTGTAGGTTGATGCGACTGATATTAAAGAGAAACCCTACAACTTACCATGTTTAATTGTGTACATAATAATTTACAAAAAAGCCTGCATATTTTCTTATCTGATGTCAGTTCTTTCATTTTTCCTACTTGTTGTCTTGACATTTTAAACCAAATTAATTTTTGCGGGTCCTGCGTTGCCGTTCTTGCTGTCAGAGATAAGCTGCTGTTAATGAAACTAAACACAAAGGGATCCAGTAGTTCACAAAGCACAGAACTTCCCATCTCTCTAGCATGCTTTTACTGTGAAATATGTGGAGGAAGAGACACTTTTCTTCGTACTAGCTTAACACTAAGCAAAAGATAGCAAAGTATAGGGGAGTTAGTGTATGTTACAGATTGATAACAGTGTTGCTGTTCAAAAGAAAAACTCAGCAGACCAGTGAAGTCACCTGGAGTTATTCATATGAATTAGTTGGGCTTGTCTTTTATCAGGGCACAAGTTTTGTTATTTGTTTGTGTTGTCACGGCAATTGATTACAGGCTTTTATCTATTATTTACGGTATACATTCTATCGAGCCCTCCCATCGAATTATGATTCTAAGTGTGTGACCGAAGGTACTTAATGTGAGTATTCCTGATTTCTACGCCTTTAGCTCTGTGGTTCCTCCACATTCTGAATAAATGAGATCTAATTCACCGTGCAAATCATATCTTGATCAGCGCTGACAGACCGAGGCAGCATATCACAGTCCCTCGCTCGGCCCGTCTCGGGGACAGCTCTGGAGGGAGCGACATGCCAGCCTCTGGTTGTCATGCGGTTGATGCCCCCCCTCCCTTGGCTGCCGGGTCGTCACAGGGAACACAGTCATCCTCTGACAAGGTGTGAAGGGGAGCAGATTACACCTGCCAGCAGGAGGGATGGCTGGAGAGAAGAAAAGAGGGGGTAGATGGAGGGCTGAGCAGATAGAGATGAGAGGAATCCTCTTCTTTTTTGATTGCTTGCCAGGGGTGATTCTTTTTTTTTCTTCCTTTTTTTATTTCTTTTTTTTCCCATCTACCCATTGTCTACCGTACTGGCCCCGGGCCTCTGAGGCGAATCGTGCCGCCAAAGCTTCTTGTGGTCGATTTCACATCATTTCATTGACTGAGACGAGTGACCTTTTTTGTATGTGGAGCATGAAGTAATGTGAAACTCTGTGCCGGCAATGTACACTCACTGTCACCACACACACACACACACACACACAGACAGACACACACATCTACCCATTCTGTTCTGTCTATTGGTTGTCTAGTATCAGGCAAAAACACTCTCCTACCTCCCCAAGGACATTGCTTTGCTTACGGTGCCTCGTGGCTTAGTTTTTCTATTTTATTTTTCCTCTCACACTGTCTGCGAACATCCTCCTTTTTTTTCATCAGTTGCTCATTTTTATTCAGAGAAAAACCATCATTCTGACACAAAAGAATCTTCTTTTTTTTTCTTCCACTCCCCGTCGCTCTCTGCCATCCCACCCACTCATGTCTCTCTCCATTTTGCGCTCTTCTCCATCAAAATTGTACCTCTCAACAAAAGGGGCACCGATGCTTTCACAGATAGGCGTGGAGATGGGTTCGTGTGCAATCGATAAATTTCACCCCAGGGGTGACCACTAGTCCCATCTTTTGCTGCAGGCTCTGTCCCTGCTCCTTTCAACAGCCTCAGATCTGACCTAGACCCTCCACAGGAAGTCTGCTGTCATTTTAAAACAATCATAACCAAGTTGCTGTTTTTCCCCTTGGAATATCTGTGTTTGGCAGTGGGATTCCTTGGCTACATACTGTGGAAAGGATTCATTTTGATATATTCACCTCCGTCTAGATATATAGGTGTTAGGTTTTGGCAAAATTAGGAGTATATATTGTGTAATACAGCATTCTGTCACAGGAGGAAAGACTGTATTTTCTGGCTGTGTTGTGGGAAGCAGCAAAGGCTCTACATCACGGCTATGTGCAACCCCCCACTCCATACGTCATATCTAAGATAAGCCTGGAGAAAAAGTGAACATGTGATTTATTCGCTAACGTAGACGTTGACTTAAAAACCATCCTCATTAGTCTTGTCGGGGGGAGGGGGCACAGAGCATAAAAATGGAAGTTGTTTTCTTCCGCCTTTTGTTTAACAGTAATGAAAAATGACAGTGTTCCTACTGTTGGCCGTACAGGGAAATTTATCACCTGTTTAATTTCACACTCTGGTAGGCCTGGCCTCAGCTCCTTTTCTCGACACTGACAAAGTAGCAACTGAGAGCAGTGCATCACCTACAGGGGCCCAGGCCTCTTTTTTTAATTGAAAAGGCATTTAATAAACAAGATTATGAATGCAGGATCACAAAGTGACACACGGTCCACACCCTGCTCAGCCAATGTCGCACAGATAAGACTAAAAAAGCCACAGAAGACGCGATGGGGGGAAGGGGAAAAAAAGCAAAGTGGGTAGCTGGATCTCATCAGACTGAGATCAGCGGATATTTCATTTATGGTCCATCAATCACGAGGCTTGTAACCTTCTGTTGAGGCAACAAAACTTCTTTTCTCCTTCTGTCATCTCCAAACACCCCATCCTCCCTTCCCACGGGGTGTGACGCTCCATCCCTCTCCATCTCATTGGACTTTATTTGGACTAACACGCTGTCGTATCCGTCAGGATCAGCCTGTACAAGGGACTGATAGATGGGGAGGAAACAAATGCAAATCACACCACGCCAAGCAGCATCCTCCGGGAAAGGCCATTGTCATTTTCGATCTTTGCCGTGACGCACGCCACAAGGACTGAGGATTTGTGTTTGGAATGATAGATGTCCAAGTTGACATTCACACAGGTCATGATATCAGATGGTATCATAGGCTTGCTGCTGGACATGAATAATCTGTTTGACCAAACATCTTCAGGCTGCATCTAAGTCCATCACACGTTTTATCCTTTCTGCGCTCTATTATTTACCCTGATCTTCCTGCTTTCTTTTTCTCTCTGTGGTTAATAGACAGCTTTAACAATAGCATCTCCTCCATCATTTTTCCTATTGTCAAAATCCGGTCCTGTCAAATCCTCATAATGTTTTGTTTTTTTCTCTCTGTCTTTGGTGGACATTTTTCTTATGCTATTCGTTTCCTTTTTTCTCCTTACTGCAGAATTCTGGCTTCTTAATGGGGCTCACTTGGCTAAATAGACTCAGGCTTCTGACATGATTGAGTAAAAAGGAACGGATGGGCAGCATAAAGAGAATAGCTGATGCAGCCGTCTTAGCTGGGGATGTATTAATTGAAAGGTTCATAGGCAGCGCGGGTGGCGGGCACATCAAAGAGCAACAGCTAATTAGGACCCCCCTTCGCCCTTCACTTTTATTTATTCCATTCTAATGTCTTACCTCTTTTATTTATTTATCTAGTCCCTGTACGGGGGCCTGAGCAGAATAACAATTGGCTTCTTCTGTATTTCCCCTTTCTTGTTTCTTGCTGAGCTGGCGTACAGTATAGACATACAGGTGGGTAACCGCCAGTGCTGCGGCTTTTATTATTTCTCTTTCTGATCTGTTCTGGGGTCAACCGACTTCTCCTTTTCAATTTACATCTGAAGCCAAATCCCTACGATAATGTCACTGGCAGTTGAAAGCCGTTAGCCCGTGCATTAGCCCCGTCACAAAAACGCTGTGTTTAACTCAAACCGTGGCTCCTAATCGATAAGTAGCTACAGCAGCAAATTCAAGCAAAAGCATTAGTGTCTGAGGTTCTGTTGGTTTTAAAATAGAGACAAAGCGAGTCCTTAACAAGCCCTGATGTTTGTGGGGAACGTGGCCTCTGAAACTCAACACAAAGCTCCGGCCCCTCAGTTGTATCCATTGCTAATGAAGTGAAGGCCCCTCCACTGTATCGACCACTCAAAGCTGTCACAGCCCATTGCTGATGACCCATATCAAAGAAGAGCCGGGGCTTCATCCTCTCCTGCCCCTCCCCTGCAACATGACCTCCTCCATAATCTACTTTAGAAGATGGGTTTTGCTAAGTGACACTTCCATCACTACAACATTGATTTCACCATTAGAGGCAGCGCATCAATACAGAGGGTTGAATGAGCCCTAAAAGTAGACAGAGAGGCAGCAACACCTTGATTATCTGATGTTTTTTGAGCCTTTCAGCTGCGCTGGGAGCTTTTAGTTGGACTGGATTCATGTTTTGAATAACAAATTTGTTTCAAATGAACTTTCTGCCAGCCCACGGGGTGCCTCTCTCTCTGCTTGACGTTCTCTCCATCTTTCGTGCTGACTGCTTTCATTCCCTGCCTTCACACATTCACCTAATCTCCCTCAGGATTTCTACTGTAGGTGAAATTTGCAACTTCAAAAGCAGGATCCTCCCCCTTTCTCTGCCTGCACTCTGCAACAGCCCCCGATTTGTTTTTCAATAAATGAACCTTCAAACTCTCCCTCCGGACACATTTTTTTCCCTTCCTTTATGTGTCCCTTGGAATTCCTTACGTTGTGCTGAAGTTTGCACAACTGTTCAACAGTGTCAACAGTTTTGTTGGACTAGGTTCGAAGCTTAGCTCATAACTTTGACATTTAAATTCCAAATCCACATTTGAATGTGTGTCTCAGGTATTGCGAGGCTCTGGGTGTTGTGTGGGTTGGATGGGTGAATCAGAGGGACAGATGTTGGCAGACAGCTGCTGATGATGATGATTGCAGCTATGAGAGAGAGAGTTGGTGGTAGATCAGAGCTTCTGGGGAATAAGCACCTGAAGTCACACTGGATTCTGCTCTGATCCAGGCTGTTCACCAGCAGTGGGAGAGCTCACAGTGTATTTTTTTAACTCTTGGTTTAAAAAAGGACTTGCCTTTACTTCAACCAGTAGCAAGTCACATAGATGCCCAGCTGTACTGTAATTAGTGTATCTTTGTTGACTACTTTCTGGTGGAGAAGTGTACTTACTTGGTAAAGTTACGGAGAGGAGAGGAAAAATAAAGAAAAAGGCAGGAAGAAAATAGCTGAAAGAATCGTAGAACGGTGCATGCTTAGTTCAGTCAAAGGCTGAACTGAAAACAAACACACACACACACACTTTGGGTGCCTACTGTTGCTCACTAGCTTATGGCTGATGTACTGTTTTCAGTGCATTTAGTGGGAATTAACTAAATTGTGCGATTGAAGCAAGGTGAAAACTTGCTGTTACAGAGTAGGTGGGTTGGCTGGGGGGGTGATGACCTCATAAAATCTGATGACAGACATTTGAGGCTTCATTTGAAAACCCTTAATAGTGGCTTCAAATATAAGAAAAAATGATTCGATTCAGCCCTGCAGTTTTGTGAACCTGCTATTTCTGGACAGTGATTATGGGACATTATCTGGCCTTGCTCCCTCTTTTACCAGGGACATAACATCAGCTTGAGCGGCTCTTTTACTTCAATCCAGAGGAGAACGCTTTTAAAACAAATAAAAAACGCTTTTCAGGGTCACAGTTAAAGAGCTGCTGGGACAACTTTCTTCAAAGTCTAAGGCGATAATTAGATTTTAC
>JAPZDY010000002.1:6020416-6033061 GCA_029783645.1 Ctenochaetus hawaiiensis
CGATAATTAGATTTTACAGAACACTTTGCAATTAGTTGTATTCTCATATCAGAAAGCAAGCACCCATAAAGCAGGCCTTGCCACCAATTCTCTCTGCACAGTTCGAGGCCAGAGTTAATAATCCCTCCCCTTTTTGTCTCTTATTTAATTGAAATGAAAAGGACGCCTCAGTGGTGGTGCAGAGATACTGTTTCTAATTTATTTAGTCAATCTCTCCCCCTCACTACAGTTGGTCATTATCTCATACTACCAGCAGTGCTTTTGGTTTTCCTCTCCTCACTACCAGCATGAGGGAAATGTAAATCATCCTAACTTTGTGACGTTTCTCATATATAAATGTAGCTTTAACTTAAAGAGAAATAAAAGTAGGACACTTGTTTCCACTTGATGCCTTGACCAGGGCCATTTCTCTTTATCTGTTTGTTGTTTTATTAATGATAATGTGTATTTATGGTGTTTATTCTGCAGACTGTGGCTCAGGAGGGTCAGGCTCAGGTTTGGAAAGCTGTGAACAGGACCGCTGTCGAATGTTTGGAGGCTCATGGGACGAGGATGCAGAGGACGACCGTTGTGTCTGTGACTTCAACTGCCTGAGTGTACCCCTTAACCCGGTACGGCTACCCAGCAGTGTACTCCACATAAACACGTTTGATACAATTTAAGTCAAAAACCTTTTTCTCAGAGTTACAACTTAAACCACTTGGAATACATAAACATCAGGGACAGGTGTCGCAAATTAGCTTTTGCTATAAACACTGTGATACTTACATCAGATGGCTGTTTTTCAGCATGTCTGTGTATAAAGTGTCTGTCCCTATCAAATAAACCATTGATAAAAAAAATCAGACACTCACTGCTTTTTATTTGTTCTTCCAAACTTATTCTTCCTCACCCAAATCAGTCCGGAAATAATTAGAAGCACTCCTTAAAAATTACAATCAGGCTGAGACAGAAAAAAATGGTCAAAGTTGAAGTACAAAAAATAACACTTTAGTGACAGAGTATTTTTTTCTTAGCTTGTTTTACAAAACTGTTAGATTTTTCTACTGTAAAAAAAACTCATAATGCCTGATTAAAGTGTTCTTTGTTTTTCATTTGCAGATATATTTTATGTTATGAAAATCTGTAGACATACAGGCCATAAAATCGTAGCAATATTAAATTGCATGGAAAGTTTAGTTTTATTTTGTTTTGTTTTTCATAAAGCCATCCAAGCATTGTACAACTGACATGCCAATTGATTCAACTTCTGAATAGGATAACCTTTAAATAACATTGCAGGCCATATGACAAAAAGTTAATAAAAATAACTTAAGATTTACTTACTTACTTTACTTTATCATCTGTTAAAGACAATTAGATGTGCTCACAAGCTCTTGAATTAGTCGGTGAACCTTGAGAACCTTGAGTTAAAGATTCGTTTAACCACAGATAAAAACTTAGATTAAGAGTTAACTTTGATATTACATACAGGGCATCATCACAAAGACATGCAGTGACTGTCCCACAAGTCAAAAAGGGGATGAAACTGGGCAGAAAGAGCCAAGGGTTGAACAGCTAATGACTTGATTCTGTGATTTTTCTGTAGGTTTGCGGCTCAGATGGTAAAAACTACAGTAACGAGTGCGAGCTGAAGAAGGCCAGATGTGAGAAACAAGAGCACTTGTTGACTCAGAGTCAGGGACCCTGTGCAGGTCGGTACATTACAGCCACTCACCAAGCACCCTCACCAAGACTCATTGTCATTGACATCCCATTTCTCCACGCATTTCATCCATCGATGGGGCAGCAGCAGCAGTCTGTAGATGGAATGTAACACTGACAGCGCTGCTTGCTGTCTCTCTGCGCTGTGACCACTGTAGCCGTAAGCAAATGAAGTGAAGAGGGCCAAGGTTAAATATGATGTGTGTGCTTGTGTAATTTGCTCAGGGAAGGTTGACTCAACACACTTGCGTCTCTGTGCAGTGCTCTCATTCTTGTCTGGAAACTGACCGGTCCTCTGGGGCTGGCCAGTGTGCTCAGTTATGAATCTTTCTTATGGGCACATGTATGGACTGAGCTGAGAGCAATAATGATTCACCTCTCTGCCCAGACATTCTGACAGTTTAAACCATTAAACTTTTGCTCACAAGCTTGCTTCGTATCCCTCAGGATACCACTTTTCCCTGCTTACTTTAATATAAGAACCCTCTCTTTGCATGTAAATGAAGGGCATTTTTCAACCAACAGAGTTGTCAGATCAGTAGCAAAGGTTAGTCGCCTTCCTCTCCATGGCTATGTTAAATGAAGAGCTTTTGCTCTGATGCTAGCACAGGCCAGGGAGCAGAGTAAAAAGGCACTTAAGGGATTTCATGTGATCATTTCAGTCTGTTTGATTCCCTGTGGGTCTAAAATAGAGGACGGAGAGTTGAGGAGAGATTTGGAAAGAGGGTGCTGCCAGTGTTTTCACACACATCCCTGTAGATTCCTCCACTTCCTAAGCTGGCCTCCTTGGGCACTGACTGTCACGCTTCTCTACCATCCATGGATAATCAATCCTTTTTTTGAAGAGTCCTCTATGGGAAGGAGGGCTCTGGGCTCTCCTTTCCTATTGGCAAGTGGAAAAACTCCGATCTTGGGGAATTTGACTGCCCTCCACATTAGCCATGTAAGGAGAAACTTCATTTGACCTCAACTCAAGAAACTTATCAAAACACTCGCACCAGCGGAGCATGAAAGCAACCTTGTTTTTCAGAGGTTTGGATTTTTAAAAAACTTTGCCTCTTTGCATAAGGTGTCGACAGTGTCATCTGCTGCATGCACATTAGCAAAGTTTTCCTCTCATAGCATTTCAAATCATTCTTTACAGCTTCCTGCATACTCAAATCTAGGCCAGGGATTTCAGTGAAATCCAAAGGAATACACATTAGTTTACCAGACAAGTAGACACGTGCATATGTGCCCTTGCATGAATATAAAAGGCCACGTACAATCAAAGCAGCGGAGGAAGCACAGCAGCAGGCCTTGGAAATGTGAGGGTAATATTGCACGTCACAGTGAGCTGCATTGTGCCGGACAATAGCCACTGAAGAGGAAAAACCCTTGAAGGGTGGAAGAACATATGAAATTAAAAGTTCTCCTTGTCCTAATAGGCTCAGTGCAGATAGCTGAATAGAGCGCAAGAAAGTGGCAAGTTAAATGAACTGTGTCCAAAGCCCATCTCTGGAGTGGGAAAGCACTGGAAAAAGAGCGAGCCGAGTCATCACCATTAGGCTGGGGCTCATATCCACACCAGTAACAGTGTGATTTATGGCCCCCGCATCTCTAGCCTCCAAACTCCAAATGAGCAACACAAGAAAAGAGATCGGGAGGGGAATAGAGAGGGACAGACCAGAAAAAAAAAAAAAATGGCGGGGAAAGATTTCTGCTTTCTATCTCTACAACTTTACTTTTCACTGTAAAGCCTGGAGAGAATTTAAACAATGATATGTTTGCCTCCATCATTAAAAAACACCATTTTTTTTCTTCTCACTGTATGTTTTGTTGTTCTCCTCCAATTTCCGCAGAAGCACCAGTTTTTCGGGGACACATTTGTTTTTATTTTGCTGAATGTAGTTCTTTATTCAGAGCTGTCACCCCAGTTTGAGGGCTGGTGCATCCTCAGACAAAAGAGCTCCCTACACAGTGCGCGCATGCAGAAACTGCTTGGCACATTCCTTCACATTATGCAGCCGCCTTCCTTTTTTCTTTTTTTTTTTTTCGGGAAGGTTGTAGGGCAGCAGCAGCGCAATTCCGTAATATTAGACAAGAACAAATGAAGAGAACATGCCTCCTAGTAGGTGGTAAATGTCAGCTGCTGCACATTCACCAGCAACGCCATTGTTTGTTTTCACTGGAGGTAATAGCATCATTTTCCCCCTGATTTTGAGCCATTGTGGAGAAAGCAGCAAATAGAATTGTTATCTTGAAGCCGACTGCCAGCCTCTCCACCTCTGCCCCTCAAGCCAATCTCATTGTTGGCAAAAAAAAAAGTTACATGTTGCTAAGAGATTGTGTTGTCTAATTCCAACTCCCCCACCCACCCACTAAACTGGCCCCCATCCACCAATAACGTAATCACTCAAATTTTGGTGTCTTCTCTTCTCTTCTTGTGCCATCTCCCATCTTTTCCTCCCCTTTTCCTTCCCACCTCATCAGCGATTTCAGCCACATCCCTGCCTGAGCTGACAGCACCCCAGCACTGCAGTCTGTCTGTGTACGGCTGCTGCCACGACAACATGACGACCGCCCTCGGAGTCGGGCTGGCTGGATGTCCTAGTAAGCCCCCCCCACACACACACACACACACTTTCACCCTTCACCTTTGATGTTTTCTGAGTTTGTTGCGTGCACAAAAAAAAAAAAAAAAAAAAAAAAAGTTGTTGATACAATCAGACCATGTCAGCACATGGGGCTTATTGTCCTTGACTGTAATTACAGTACCAAAGCTGTAAAGCTCAAAACATTTCATCTCAGTCCGAGGAATAATTATGATAATGTTGCACTGAATCAACAAAAAAAATCTCTTCATCGGATGATCTTGACGAACGATAGCACAGACACGGGGAGAAAATGCTGCATCATGCTGTTAGCTGGAGGATACAGTATGGATGGAGAAAATGCAAACTTAGAAATGGGGATATGCAGAGATTAAGCAAAGCAAGTTTTATCCACCTTTTTATTTGTGGAAGAGGGCTTACCTGTCATTTGAGCCAAGCGTTAATATTTAGTCGGAGTGTTTATCATAGCATGCAGTTTTGAACTTATCTGAGGAATGTGATTTCGTCTGAAGCAGCGGAGATTAAAATGCCATCCATGTTATTTTGTTTTCCCCAGGCACCTGCCAGTGTAACGTCTACGGCTCCTACAAGGGGACGTGTGATCCAGTCACAGGCCAGTGCTCCTGTAAGCCCGGTGTTGGGGGGCAGAAGTGTGACCGCTGCGAGCCGGGCTTCTGGAACTTCCGCGGCATTGTGACGGAAAATATGAGCGGCTGCACGCGTAAGGGGTCACTTCATTGTACCTGCCATCATTAAGGAAACAAATAATTGGTTGCTTTCTATAAACTGCATATGGCATCCTTACACCTTCTGTCCATTAGGATCAGTTCACCTAAATAACAAAAGACTTATTTTCTAGCCATGCAGAGAGTATTTGATATAGAGATATCCCTCTCTGAGTTTTCTGCTGTGGATTCAATAGTCAGGTCAAAATTATTCATACAGCACAAAATCACAAATCAGACATTTGCTTGAAAAGGCTTTCAAAGGAAAAAAGAGTTAAAGAGGGAGAAACCTCAGGAAGCACAAGAGAGGACAGATTCCTCTTTCTGAGCAAAAATACATATTATAGAATAGGCAGCAGCTTATGGAGAACTCATATGAAGTTCAAACATTCAATAAGTGTATAGTGTGAATGTTAAAAGAAAATTAGTCTTGGGCAAAATGTAATGGAAGAAAGTTGTTTCAGTAGAGGTGAATGAATTGATTTTGTTTGTCATCGAAGCACTAAAAAATGACATTTAAAAATGTTATTTTGAATAGTGCATTTCAGTTTTTACTCCTAACACTCCAAAGACCTCTCTGTGGACAGTTTTCTATTGAAACTACTTCCTTGCAAAGAAAGAAATAGTCCCCTTTAAAACTTTGAACAGTGTGTATCCAGGTCAACAGGGAGATTGGCTCTGCAATAAAGATGTTTGAGTTGAATTATTAAATCAAATTTTTTTTAACAACAAAATTCCATTCACTGCATTGCATTGGGAAGGAGACAAAAACCTTCTGAGAGTGATATTTCAAGACCTGCATGAAAAAAAAAAAAATTGCTTGGCTAGATTTCAATGCTGGTAAGAGAGAAGAAAATATTTCACAAGAAAACAACCGTAGTGGGAAAAATAGATTTCTCACTTAACTGAAAACGATACCTTTCAACCAACTCTTTCAAGGTATTAACTCGTAAGACTATTATCCCTGAAGTCAAGGTTGACAATTAAAAAGAAATAACCCTACTTGCTACACCACCTGAGTTTTAATATACAGCTTTTGTTGAAAAAAATGTCAAAACTGTGGTGAGCGAGCTGTTTTCATTTGTATTCGAGTGACCAGCGGGGTCAGGACCCCTTGTTTGTCTTGGTATAATTCAATATGGTGACCAGCTCGTATCCTGCCGCTGATGTATCATAGGACATGCGCTCCCAACGCCGCAGAGCATTTTCAGTCAGCAGCAGGAAGCCTGCAGGTGCCTCACCCGTGGCCTGACCTTAACAAGGTTTAACCACAGAAAGCAGACAACACACGGCACAGCAATACCAGGATCAGCAGGAGAGGAGGAGAGAAAAAAACACATCATTGATTCTAGGAACATGATGGGGTTGATGTCCTTCCCTAGGGTTGTTTTTCTTGAGTTTCTGTTACATACTCATCCTCCTCGTTCTCCTCCCTCTGTGGCACCTGAGGCGGCGTGAACTTTTTCCAACCCCTTGACTGAAAGACATACATGTATCTGAAGCCAAGTTCAGAGGCTAAGGTTTGCCTCAGACACTGTGCACCGCATGAGCCAAGCTATTTCTTACCCTTTTCTTCTCATTGACCCTAATTGGTGCTCTTTTCTTATCATTCTTCCTTTTTTTTCTCTCTCCCTGTCCACTGCAGCGTGTAACTGCGATGCCACGGGCTCGGTCCGGGACGACTGCGAGCAGATGTCAGGTTTGTGTTCCTGCAAGACGGGAGTGAAGGGCATGAAGTGCAACGTGTGTCCAGATGGAAGCAAGATGGGCATGAACGGCTGCGACAAAGGTAATAAGAGAGTGCAGAAATGCTTCCCGTGGAGTTTGAAAAGAATAAAAAATAAACACATGGAACACATTTTTTTCTTTTCATTAGCTTCTCTCTCTCTCTCTTTACGAGGTCTTTTTCTGTCACTAGTCTAATTCGTGGATCAGCCACTTTTTTCTCTGCCTGCTTTTCACTTCCATCTGCTTTATTGGCACAGGAAGGAAGTAGCTGAAGTGCCGTTAATTGATAGTGATTAGGAAAATACTGGAGTGTACAATTGACATGGACGCGACACATCGCCCATTGATATTTAATTTTCTCTACCTCATGCTACATTTAGGATGAGTCACAACACTTGCATGTGTATGTTTATACTTGTGCATAAGGACTATTGATTACTTTGATTAATAAAGAAAACAGCCGCTGTGATTGCACAAGCTAAAAGCCGGTTGAAGGAAAGGTTAGTTCCTGCTGTGGGGGCCTGCAGCTCCTTGATTAAGATGCACCATCAGATATCGACTCGAAGTCAAATGCTTAATGAAGCCAGCAGTCCCGGCACAGTGGTGGGGCACTCCGCCACACAACCTGCCAGATGAAAAGACAAGGTACTGAGGAGCGGTAGCACATAAAAGCAGAAGCCAAGGGGTGGGGGGTCCTCTAAGCCTCTGTGATGTTGCAACAATACACCCCACACTCGCAGCCTGGCGGGTGGACGGTGGGCTCCCCGAATGCAGCTCCTGCTGCGTCAACTTCAAGGCTTATAATGCTCCTTTGGACAGCTTCAGGACAGATCTGTGGGAAAAAAAAGGGAAGAGCCAAAATATCCTGAGTGCACAGCTTTACACAACCTCTTTTTGCCACAGTAAGGCAGTTTAGGGATACAGCTATGGTCTGTGAAACTATGAATAATTCACACCGTGTTACGTACAGGTAACAGGACATTTTTATGATTGCATTATCGCTGCGGCACTGTGGTTGTAAAGAGACTAAAAACAGGTCACTCACTTTAGAGGAGCAAAACTTACAGTGTAATGAAACACCATCTTTCAGCCTGCCTTCAAGTCCTACACATATTTTAAGTCCGACTGAGCTGGGTCAGAGGTGACAGAGGTTGTGGCTCTGTCTGAGGTTGGCTCAGTAGCACTCTAGCTACTAACATTAGTGCTAATGTTTTCCCATAACAAGCTAAGGCAAAGTGTTAGCAAGATGAAACTTAGCATAGTGTTATGATGCCATAGGCTGAGGCTGGAGTCGCACAACCTCTCCTGGTTTTAAAATGGAACAGGTTATTTATGCTAACACTGTAGATTTGAACTGTGTAGGTAGCTTGGTAATACAGTAAGAGGATCATGACTTCTGCTAGTCAGGGTCTTCACTCTTTATTTACTACTCCAAATCTTTGGTATGACTAATACAAAAAAATCTGAGTAAGCTCTAAAGCAAAAGCTGCTGTACTGTATCTATGTTAAGTGGTATTAAATGTGTTAGACAGCCAAAACACAGTATTTTTTGAATACTCTTTGCATGTCATTTTGATTTCTAGATTTTGAGGAAGAAATTTAATGGGTGTTTAACAGGCACAATTTCTGCTCTTTTGAAGATCCAGTGTGTAGGATTTAGGGGCATCTAGTGGTTAGGTTGCAGATTGCAACAAAACTTAACATCTCTCCACTGCCCTCCCCTTTCAAGCATGTAGCAGACTGTATGGTGGAGCCCACAATAGTTCAGAACACAAAAGGCCCTCTCTAAAGCCAGTGTTTGGTTTGTCCTTTTCTGGGCTTATAGAGAACACGGCAAGCTTTGTGGACGAAGACCTACTCCCTCTGTTGATACTAATTGTCTTTTCTAAGGCAATGTAAAAATTGTACCTTTCACTTACCTTGGTGATTTTCCACTAATGAAAAAAGACTTTGAATATCACATTCGATATCTGCAAATAGCTTCCCCTAAATCTTCCAAAATGGACCTTTAATAAACTGGAGCAAAAGTTCTATAATTGTTGTAATATAATATTAAATATGAATGCAAATGCATATTAACTTTTAATTTAACTTAACAGAATGTGTAATAACAGAAAACCAATCTTCCCAACAGGTCCAGAGGCTCCAACTTCATGTAAAGAGTTAGTTTGCAGTTTTGGAGCTACTTGCATTGAGGTGAACAGCCAAGCCCACTGCGAGTGCCCTTCACCTGACTGCGATGAGAAAAACAAGACCAAGGTGGGACTTTCAAGCTGTCTGCACTTAAGAAATAAGTAATTTGATCTGCAAGTTTGCAGCGCAGTGTAAACAGAAAGTCACAGGCCTACAGGGAGTTAACACGTGTTCCCATCTCCCCTCTCTCCATCTCTGTCACCGTGGAGCAGGTGTGCGGCTCAGATGGGGTGACCTATGCAGACCAGTGCCAGCTGAGGACCATAGCCTGTAGGCAGGACAAGGACATCACAGTGCAACACTTTGGACAGTGCACAGGTGAGCCCTGTCGAACCCTCCATTCATCATGCGTTGCATGAATGGCCAACTGTTGTCAGGCCCCGATCAAAAGATAATGAGCAGTGCCATGGGCCTCAAATTATCTCCCTCCTGCCGTTTCTCCTTCTATCCATCTCTCTGTCCCAGTCTGAGAAAGTTAAATCACAGCAGGGGGAATGCAAATTTTGCTTGGGTTTTGTGTCTACAGAAAAGTTCCTGCACACAATGGAAATAACACTTTTATCACATTTAACCATTTTGTTTCAACAATTTTCTGACTCATTCAAAGTCACATATAAGGATTTATCTGTGTGTAATCCTCCTCTGAGAATTCTGCTTTTATTGTTTGTAACAGTGTCTTTCTGAAGCTCGGTGATTGCTACATGTCTATTTGAGTTTATTTTGAGTACAGAAAAGTAAGCTCTGGCCTCTCCTTACGGCTGCCGGGTGAAAGCGAGATCATCCATGACCCTGGAGAAAAGTTAGAGTAAGAAAGAGGGAGATATTGTAGCATTTTAAAACCAGGGACTCTGTAGTTTGACTGAAGTTTAAGCCTTGCAATTCCAAAAGATTGCAATGACACTTCCTGTCTGCTGTCTCACTCCTCTGTCGGGATTTGGCTTCATCTTCAAACCCTCCTGTTGGGAAATGCATCAATCCCTTTGCAGCTTTACGCTGCCAGAAACAGGGACTGTTTGAGCATGATGGCCAATGTAGAGTACATGTGTACTGAGTAAAAGGTACGGCTTTGGCCCCCAGTCCAGATGCTGATGGGCATTGTTTGGATCGGTGTAATAGGTGCTGGGACAAACGCCAAGGCCACGGCTTTCATGTACAGTGAAGTTGTCGCAGCGACTGCCAGCTTGCGTCACAACGGGGATCTACAGACGCCACCAGCGAGCTCAGTGGGGATGAGGAGTGCCAGCTGTGTGGTTCTGGCCATGAGCCACTGCCAGGTGTCTAGCACGGTGGAAAAATGTTCGTTCACCTCATCGCTCAGTGGGCACAGATCAGGTGACCTAATAATGCGCCTCCAAAAAAGCTGAGACCTCTTCATACGTCTCCCTCGAGCAGTCTTTGTCAGGCCCAAACTAGGTCAGATCCATAGGAGGCAAGGCTGTTTACATGGTCTGTGCTGAATTGCAGTTGCAGGTACGCAGTTAAAGAATCCAAATATGCTCAGCAAGAGATCGACAAGGCTTTGATAAGTCCCCGAACATCTGGTAATTACAAATTCAGTGCCGTGGGTTACCAGCAAAAGGAGCCAAAATCCAGTCTGGTTTCACGTTACTCTGTTGCCTGGCAATAGCGATGTGGGTTGTATGTAATCCCTCACCTAGCATTGCTGCGCACACAAGGCAAAAAGACGCCTCACAGCAGACTCTGTCTCTGTGGAAGCCTCAGGGGAGGAACAGACAGGCTAGTGCTCGGGCCCACCGACAGCCACAGAGGATCTTTTAATTTCTTCCCCCGGATGCGGTCGCACAGCGGGTAGCTGCTCCGCCGCTGCTGTCGGCTCGGGGGTTAGATCTCGAGCTCATTTCACGTGTGGCTGGGTGCGAATTAGCATTTGCTCTGCCTCCACCCCTCACCACGGCGCAGCCCTGCCTGCCCTCCCTCTCGCTGTTTATACGCAGTGCTTCCAGACGCCAGGCCTCAGCGCTGTGGCTTGCTAATGCTCACCGAGCTGCTATGTGCTCTGACAAGAGAGCAATGCCGAAGGCTTATATAAATGAGTGAATATTGATCTTTTTTTAACATCATTGATCTGTTGCGACTTTTTTATTTTACCGCAGAGCGTGACTGCTGCTGCACAGTGTGCCACTAATGGGCAGGCTAAGAAAAATTCACAGTCCTGCAGAAGAAGCGCCTTTAAAAAAAATCTTACTGCTTGTGACAGAGAACTTGCAGCTAACTGTGAAGTTACCCGGCTATCTCTGAAGTCTCTCAGCTAAAAGACATCGCAGCTACAGACTACAGAGAGGACTTTTCTCTGGCTTTTTCTTGCTGCGTCTCAGCAAAAGATGAAGAGATATCTGAGCAACCTGGTAAAAAATGCAAGAGCTACTGTACCAAGCAGCAGAGGGAGGGCATTTGGACTGATGAGCAAATTCTGATGCCGGGGGAAAATGGCCACCAAGTTGGCAAAGACCTGCCTCTCCCATATGGTGTTATCACCTGTAGGTTTGCGGCAAATTGGCAACGAATGCCAGCATATGGCATCGGCAGCCCCCCCGCCTGTGTGTTAGGGTTCTGCTGCCTTCACCGTGTCCTGCGATTTTCTCTCATTATTCAATCCCTCATTCTGTTGCCACTGTTTGCCTTTCCATATTCCCCCACTGCTTGCTTGCTTTGTTAACCATTTTTTTTTCCTTTCTTGATTTAAACCCTTTCTTTTAGGTATTTGTCCCTATCATTTGCTTTCTCTCGGCTCTCCTGTTCCTTTGTCTTTCCGCTCCAGTCTCCTGTATCCACATTCCTCCTCATCCTCCTCCTCCTCCTCACTGAGCACAGCTGACAACACAAACAATCTTAATAACCACCTCTCAACAATAACCACACAGCTGAGACATTCTGAGATGACAATAGTTTTTTTCCCCCTCTCCATCCTGTGACATAACTGTCCACTGCTCTGCTGAGAGGGAAGAGAAGCAAAAAAAAAAAAAAAAAAAAACGGCAAATGGACTGTTAAACTTGATTAAGAGAAGCATCAGCTTGAACAGACTGTGCTGCCAGTCCCTCTTTCCTCTTTCAGACGTGTTTCCTTTTTTCTTTCCTTATCCCATGTCATGAAGCTCGCTACTCAAGTTATGCACACACACCCAAACACACATTAGGCACTTCCCAGGGAGCAAGCCTCCTGACGCCGAGCTTGGCACCTGACTGACAGGTGTAGCCAAGAGGAAAGGCAATGCATGCCACTGTTGGCGGTGATAGCATCGCTGCTCCGTGCACTCCGCTCCAAAACTCTTTCTCTATACAAGTCTCTGCCGAGCTTTAAGCTGACACCGTGTGTCTCCCAGGCCTTCCCCCCGTCTCAGGAGGTATCACATTTCACACCTCGGTGAGTAATTGCCGATCAAATAGGCGATTATAGCAGTGTAATTAAGTCCTGCACATAATGTTATGCGAATCCTAATGAGGCGCAAATCTACGGTATGGGCCTTTTTTTTTCTTTTTAATCTTCTTTTCATTTCACCCACATGTAAACACACATCTATACTCATGGGGTGTAAGGAAGTAAAGGAAGGAGGACAGTATTGTCACGGCTGCTTGCCTCGGCTAAATCTGAAGTGCTCACTTACGTAGCGTCTCCCTGCCAACTCATTTCTCCCCCTCAGGAGCTTTTGTCCTATTTATCGTTCCTTTATCGCAGACAGTTT
>JAPZDY010000002.1:6035986-6079733 GCA_029783645.1 Ctenochaetus hawaiiensis
AGTGTGTGTATTTATTTGACAGCTCTCATGGCTCCCTCTGGACTCATGCAGCATCCCCTTGCTGTTGTGCACTGCCCTCTCTCTCTCTCTCTCTCTCTCTCTCTCTCTCTTCCCCCACCAGCGCCCTCCTCCTCAGCATCTGTAAATCTGCAGACCACACGCCAACAGATGCCCTATAAACCCCCCCTTCCTCCTCCTCCCTCCTCCCTCTTCTCTACGCCTCCTTTGACCGCGAGTCCTTGAGCAGGACGCCCCTCGCCTCTGACGTCTTTACGACTTGTTTAGCCGCTAGCTGTTTGCCTCCACGATTATTTCTAATCTCTGTGCAGCCATAAACTGCACCGCTTCAACCAAGACACCCCCTCCAACCCGATCATTAGAGAGAACGGAGCCTCGCCGCCGTTACACGCTCTCATCCTTCAGAGAGAAAGCCCGGCCACTTTTATGTCTTTTATGTCCCAAGATAGCCAGATATACAGTGACCGTAACACAAACACAGCTGTATGTTTTTTTTTCTCCCCTGGGAAGCCTTGAAGGTAACTGTCAGCCAATCAGCAGTGAGCAGTTATCACATACCGTCGTCATTCGAAGTGCTCTGTTTGTGACATGACTGGCAAGAGTGCCCATTATGTGTTCTTTGCCAAAATGAGTTCCAGGTGTAAAATCAATTCCCATGAAAATGCCATATAATCACTCCTGACAGATGCCTCTGTCAGAGCCCAATCACAGGTCAGCGTGCCGATAACACGCAACCATCTGCAGAAAGAGGAAGTTTGGAAAAGAAAAGAAAACATTTTGTACGTTTCGATCTTAGAAACACTGCCGTCATCACAGCCTAAAAAGTCTTTCAAATGGCTCCACTCTGGGTCTCTGAGATAAGCTGGCTTGAATATATGAATTTTCTAAAGCTTCATGAATTATTATGAACCCCTGTGTATAACCCCTAGGTCCTACGGTGGCAAGCACCACTACACCCACAGCTGAGGACAGGTCATCCTGCGACAACAAGGAGTTCGGCTGCTGCCCAGACGGCAAGACACCGGCAAGCAGTCCAGAGGGCGCCAACTGCCCCTGTAAGTCCAAACACTCCTTCAAAAATTCACTTTGTTTACTGTATAATCACCTGAATATCACCATGTGTCTCTTGTCAATTGGTACTGTATGCTTAGATGTAATAAGAGAGCTGAAATCTTGTTATTTGCTAGCTGCTATTCCACTGGCTTCTGTGTCTCAGTACAATCTTGTACAATGATTCACATAAGCTCAATATCTATTGAAGGCTTTTCTTTCATTGGTCTGTTTGAAAAACTGGGATTGTCACAGTGTCAGTTACAGCACTTGCAATATAAATTCTTTGTAATTTCTAACAAATTTAAACAATGAATACTTTGTTTGCGTTTAAAAAAAAACTGCAGCTCATCATTTGGAGGAATGTGGCTAGTCATTTTCCTCCTCAGAGCAAGATGGGAAGATCAATACGACTCTCGTGCCTGTGCGTTGACTGAGAAGCTGGACCTTGGAGATAATTAACATAGCATAGCATGAGACTGTGGAAACAGGGAGAAACAGCAAGTCTGCACGTCTCCAAGGGGGAAAAAAAGGCCTCACTTTTCAAAAACTCACCAACACTGTGTGTTTCTTTATTAAACCCATACACAAACAGGAATGTAGCAACAGTTTGTAGTTTTAAGGGGGAATTATTTTTTAATAATCCTCGCTGTTTCTCCCTGCTTCGGGTCTCCATGCTAAGCTAGAGAAATCATCTCTCAGCTCCTGCTCTCTCAGGCTCTCAGAATGCAAAATTTTAGCTGCAGTCTTTGCTGCCTAGGAAAGATCTGCCCCGTCTCTAGTTGTGCAGTGTTTTTTTCCCTGGACTTCAGTCAGAAATCTGCTGCCTTGAGCTTGTGGAGAAGATGTGGTGTTAAGGGCTGCTAAAAGCAGAAAAGTTCAAATATAGTGCAGTATCACATGTAGCATTACTATATGTGAGTACAATGAACAGAGGGATTAATCTGCCCCACAAATTATTGAGCAAGGTTACGTTGTTGGCTTTAATTTGCAGCTCTACACTGTCGTGTGAAGATTCATTACCACACATTTACAACAATCCATTTTCACACAATATAGTTCACGCAATCAACAACTGACTTAGAATATACTATAAAAATAAAAATGAATGTGTTTTCCAACTATATATTTCACATATAGAACAGAATCCCTGAACCTACAGTTTAACTTTGAACTTTTTTGTCATTAAGGTTTTACTGCTGAGAGTTCACACCACATACTAATAATCCGTTTTCACTACTCATCACTGTCTTGAATGCAGTGGCACACTGCACAGAAAGCTTGTCTCCTCCCCGTCAAATCTCCTCCTATTTTCTTTTCTTCAATTTATAACCTTAATTTGTTGACACGGTGAGAATCAACAGGATATTCTTCATATTTAATGTTTACTTCGGGAATAGTGATATCGTGCCATCTGCCTTAAACAACCAGATGAACAGGTGGTATTTTTTTTCTGCAGCGGTGCTTGCATGAATCACTGCCCTCATATGTAAATGATTGTATTGGCAGGTGGCAGGAAATTAAAAAAAAAAACCCATACCAGTGAAATGTTACATCTGACCTCAATAATCCATGTTTATGAATTTTACAGAACTTGACAGTGTGACTCTGACTTTAGTCGTACCACTTCTTATCCCCCGCGACTTTCACCATCCCTAGTTTTTCTCTCGAATTTTAAATGAAGAGAGGTTTGATACTAGAAGCCTCATAATATTTCATGGCCCCTGTGCCTTGGTTTGTAAATAACTATAAGTGTCTCTATTCTTGCTTTTGCTCTCTTCCTTTACCTTCTTTTTATTTCTTTTAATCTTCTGCCTCACCCTCTATTCACTCCCCTCACACACACACACACATTTTGCTCTTTATCAGTCACTGCTACTGTTCAGTATCTCCCTCTTGAGCTATATCTCACTCTTTTCTCTCCCTCACCTCAGTCAATCTCAATCCAGTCTTGCATCAGTTCATTTCTCTCTGGAGCTGAGCGGGGGAAAAGAGTAGAGAGACTACCAGAGGCCGACGAGCGCTGTTGTACCAATCAGTGCCTTCTGCCAGACTCTGTTCATAAAGATAAAGGGCTTCTTTCTCCCCTTTGCTGCTCTATCTCTCCCTCCCTCCATCCCTCGGTTGAAATCTGCTCCCTATTTGTCCCAGCGGTGTTAGTCTGACTGGTTGTGAAATGAGGGATTCTCTCGGTCCCCTGTGGGAGCTGCAGGTCATGACTTGAAAGAGCCGAGACCACAAATTAGTGCTCAGAGTTGCATTCCGGGCGTGTTGAAGGTCCCCAAGCTTTTCAATAAACCAGCAGAGTTCACTGGCACATGATCCACAACATGATCAGAAGATCTGATGCCACCTTTAGCCTGCCACAGACTTCTGCCATGTATTTTCTCTCACAGAATTTATAACCGGAGTATAGACATGGTGCGCCACATCTTTTGAGGTTGGATTTCACAACCTGTGGCCCAAAATCCAGATAACTATAGAAGCATGTGCCGTCTCAGCACCTGTGACAGGTTTTAGCTGTAAGATAGCAGTTGTAACAAATCTGCTAAAGCCTGTAAATATTTATCTCAGCCAACAATGACGGCAAACCAGCGATCAATACTTCATTCAGCTCAAGTGTTACCAATAAAAGCAGGCAGCGCGATAGGCTGATCGATTCGGCGGATCCTTGTTCTCCTGAAGGAGGGCTTAGCCGATCCTCCGCTCATTAGAAGTGAAATGACACGTCTCTCGTCCTAGAATATCCGCCGGCCGCCATCTCATTGTACTGTCAAATTTATTGACGTGTGCCCGGCCGCCTCGAAATGAAGAGGACTAATTGTTGGCCGTTCAAATCTCCACATTTTACTGAGACATCAAGTGGTGAAGTGGCTCAAGGTTCAGTTCACACACTGGAGGAGATCTATGAAACCCTTTTTTGTATTCAGTTACCAGGCCTCACAGTGAATGTCAAACCTTGGTTCTGAATGTACTTTTTTAAAAAATGTGTTTTATCTCTTAAACTGAAGTAGTATGCAATCATGGAGGTGGTCTCTTTACTTGCTCGTGCAGATATTAATTCCAAAATATAATCATCTCAGAGAACGCAGTGGCCAAAAATATGGTTTCTAATGCATCAGCCTAAAACAATCACTGCAGGCTCTCCATGTGTTACATTTTAACAAGGCACTACCATTCATGAGACTTCAAAGATAATGACCAGCAATTGCTCATGTGAAACTTAATGGCAAACTAACCCCCAGCCACTGTAAACTCTTCCATATGGCAGCTGAAGTCTGACAAATCCATTACATTTTACAATTTTACCAGAATCTGATAGTCAAATGGCTCTGTCCCTCCTTTTATCACTCTCTTTTTGTCTCTCTTTACGTCCGTCACGGCAGTGGGCCGGAAAATCACCCTCTCTGATGTTTGTCTTCTTTGCAGATTAAAAGTCAGATCTCTCTCTCTCTCTCTCTCTCTCTTCCGCTCTCTTTCCTTCTTCCCCCTTGGTCTTATCAGCAAAACCTTGCCCGTTTGCCTCTGTTTTATGGCCGCCATCACAGCTGAATCGATGTGCACAGCCCATTGAAAGTACTGTAAAAGCGAAGGAGAGTTTTGGGGGGGGGGGGCTGTAAAGTGAGCAGGGCGTTCGCGTGTCGGCTGTGTCTGCTGTGTCTGCTGTGTCTGCTGTCCTTTCCATGCAGTTTTAACCAGGCTGTGTCAGTCACCGGTCGGGCTGCATTAAAGAGACAATTACGGCTATCTTTCACGATAATCATACAAGTGCTATTCCCGTTCTCCCTGCCGTTGCTCAGGCAGGGGCAACCATGATTGATTTGGGCAATTTGTTCTGCTGATTACGAGCTGCGTGGAAGCCCGGCACCAGCGCCTTGCACGCTACTATGTTCTTCACCTTTCTTATGCACACACACACACTCACACACATGCACACGCACGCACACAAATTGCCTCCACTTTCAGCTTTATTTCAAGCCCTCTCCTCTCCGGTGGCAGTATGAAGAAACCACGTTTAGAGTTAATAAATGTTGGACAATATAACCTCCAAGGTCGGACAGAGAGGCTTTCTGTTTGCTGAAGAAGGCACTTTCGAGAGTGCCTTTTGACTGTTTCCTCGTGTGTGTGTGTGTGTGTGTGTGTGTGTTGAATTCCGTCATGTGTTTGTGTCTGTCTAACTTGTTGTCTTTTTGCCCAGCCCTCCATGCCTTGGCCAGCTTTTGGGACGAGTCTCAGTCTGGTAAAACTGGCCCATTTCTCCGCCTTTCCTTTATTCTTTGTTCCTCCCTTCCTCCTCTCATATCTCACAATCCACCTTTTTCCACCACCACCACCACAACCGCCACCACTACGTCCTCCTTAAACGGCCAGACTCCCTCCAACCCTCTTTCAAATCCCCACGCAATCAGCAACAAGCTCACTAACCCTCCTTTGTCAAACACACACAAACACACAATCCATCACTAACCTCAAACTGGCACCGCCCCAAAACGAGCACTGTGTGAAGGCAGCGGGAACTGAGTGATGAAGAAGGGTGGAGCTCTGCTGTTTTCACTATCACATCTTCTTCCTCTCCTTTTCCAGCCACCATGAGGTTCAGCGGTTTCCTGCACTTGGATCAGGTGGAGGGCCAGGAGATTTTCTACACCCCTGAGATGGAGGACCCCAAGTCAGAGCTGTTCGGAGAGACGGCTCGCAGCATAGAGAACGCTGTGAGTGCTGCAGAAGTCCTGCTAAATAGAATTTGAGTGGCAATAGTGATATTTCTTGGCTAAGCATTTTGTCAGTATTTGCTTGTTTACATTTCATTGTAAGTGAGACACTAAAATATTTCTAAAGAAGAGAAAACTCTATTTTTCTTACAGATGAAAAATTATTGGTTAAAACTTAATAAGCAATAAAACACACTTTTCCCTCATTAAATACTCTCAGGGGGTTTACTAGTAATGATTTATGTGGTCTAGTATCACCAGTAGCTTGTTGTAGCTAATGTTAATAAACTTAACCAGCTCAGAGACTTGAGGACTCTCCTCTGCTTGTGCTATTGTTACAGCCCTTTATGCTTTCTTTCGCTCAAGGTTGAGTTATGATGATTTCTTTAAAGCTGTAAGTATTTTTTATGTCAATTATGGATCATATGACTGCATAAGTGAAAGGTGTCACTTGTGACAAACCCTCAAGTGTTTATGTCTCCAGCTCTGATCAGCAGTGATGGAAACATGAAAAAAACGAAGAGAACAAAGCCACATCAACAATAGCTTTCTTGGTTAGCGCTGAATGCCTGTCACCTCCGTCAGTAACCTCTGTGACTATTTGTCATCTCAGCCTCAAATTTCATCCGTCTCCATTCAGTGGCGGTCGAACATCCATCAGTTGGCATTGAGTTTGAAAGAGAGACTGAAGTAAAAGATATTAAAAAAGTGGATGCCACAGCACATCAGTTTCTGTTTCCTGTTTCCTGGCATGACCCTTACATCAAACCACAACATGACATATCCGTAAAGAAAAAACATAAATGCAAACTTGTCTGATGGGAAAATGAAAGAGTCATTCGTCTATTTTTAAGATTTTTTCCTGGTCCCTTGAAGCGTGCACTTACTTAAATGTAAATTCATATTGGTCTCTTTTAGCCCATTTTAGCACTCCGTTTTTAAACTTTTTCGATTTTCAGCTTTGAAAGTGTTTCTACTGCAACAGCCAGCTAACATTTGCTAACATGTTTGTCATATCAACTTTATAATGCACAATATGTCGTATGATGTATTATCAGCTCTTTCTGCTGCCCTCAAGTGGCCAAGTAGCTCAATTTATTCTTCCTCAAAAAAACTGATTCCACTCAGAAGACAGTAGAGACTGTTACATAGTCTTGCTTGAAATTTTCACTTTTAATATATATATATTTATATTTTCAAAGTCCTCACCTAAAGCCGGACTAGTCACATTTTTCTGTGAGCCCCCTCAGACGGGCTCGGTGAGGCCTCATCGCAGGTTTTCCAGACTTGACACCCCTGAAGCTGCGGAGCAATATTCTGCCACACTGGGAGTGATTTCTCCAGTCAGACATCTGATAGAAAAATAAGAATGATAAAAACATATTCACAGCCTGTGGTGAGTGAAGAACATACTTCATCATATCAGGAGGGAGACAACATAGCCTGGCTGATATTTGATTTTTAATAAAAGGGGAATATTGGCAAACCATTACATCAGGTAACCCCAGGAAGAAATATTGTGATACCAGTTTTTTTTTAAGATAGATCAGAACAGAGTAAGACTCATCATGGGACCTCGAAGGTTCAAAGGTTGCTTCTCCACAAATTCTACCATTAAATGAAGAATTCTGATTTCCAACATTTTCCTCACATTCCCTTCTAATAAGTGTAAGAATTTCACAGAATTTGATTGGTGTTTTTAATTGCGAGCTTTAGGGCTGAGTTAGCATTGACATTAAATGACTCTAATGAGAGAAGAGAAAAAGAAAAACTAACAGCTCTCTTCAGGCTTGTGCAAAGACTAATTTGCCGATTGCTTGCCAAACACTTGACAACACCAGAAAGCAGCCGCTCATGCGAGATTAATTAAGATTTTTTAGATATTTGAAAAATCGAGTCCTTATTCTGGATGTGACTCATAAGTTTGGACGGTTGTGATGCCAGTCGCTGTTAGCCAGCCAATGGCCGGCCAGGCACGGAGCCTGTGCAGTAATCGCACTTTGGCCCACGCGGTTTTACCACGGATGAATTTCTCCACTGTGTGTTTTCTCAGTTGAGCTCAGACCTTTGAACAAATGTCTCTGTTGTCAAGCCAGGGCCTCGCTCTTCTGATGAAATGGGGACATGTATGTGTGTATGTGTGTGTCTGTGTACGCAGTGCGCATCTACCAGCTGTTGAATCGGTGTCACTAACCCCCACTGGGACCTAATCTACTACCTCACAGCCATTTGTGTGTGTGCGCGCGAGCTTGTTAACGCTCTTAAGGTGTGTGTCTCTGAAGCCTGGTGTGCCACTTGACAGCAGCACCCCTCCCCTTCATCTTCCAACACACACAAACACGCACACACACAAACACAAACACTCACAGTATGTACATTGATACACACCGCACTCATAAAAGAATCAAGCAGCAGCATCCAGTGCAGAAACCTATTACAATTAGTGAATAAATAAGGATTTGTGAGGGGGAATAAAAGCAGAGGAAATAAACATCCTTTCTAGGTCAGCATGTTCACAGGAGAGTCCAGATCCAAATCCATCCCAAAGCCAGATTTGTAGGATTTTGTTTCTGACCTGTCCACTTCGCTGCTACATCTCAGCCCAACAAATTGGAAGGGAGATGATCTGAATCTTCAAGTTGAACTGAATTCACTTAATCAGTAGTGTCTCTGACCAAATCAGCAGCTTTTTTTGCATTACTAGTGTATGAAAATGTCATGATATACAGTATGTTTGGTTTTGGTCAAAATCTTCATGTAAAGAATTGAGAAAAGACAGAAATAATGTTGATGTTGCAACTCTGCTGCAGAAAAGAGGTTTCAGATCATTAATTTCAACAGCAAATCAATGAATGGGTCTTAATGAAATAAAGACATAGCATTTTATCGGACAATGACTGACTTTAGTAAAGACAGTGAGATGCAGGTGGAGTGTGTGGAGAGGCTCTCAGTGAAAACAATGCAGAGCAGCCACTGACAGGATGCTGCAGTAAAGTGGGTTAACAGGCCCTGCGGCTCCTGTGATTTAACCAGCAGCTAAAATGAGCAGGATTTTCTCCCCTTTTTTTTTGTTGCTTTTAAGTGTGTAAGTGTGATTAATCCAACACCATGCTGACAAGAACAGAATTATGTGGAAGTGCTGAGGTCTGTATTTCTAACTTTTTTTAAGTTCCTGCATGAAAATGGTCCAATTTGAGGACGAAATACTGGAACAGATTTTTGACCCATATTACTGCTGTAATACCACTGCTGACTTAAAGAAACATTTTAGTCAAACCACATTGAGGAGCCCTTCTTGCTGTAAGAACTTGCACTCAGCAGGGGCATCAGAGGCAAAACCAATCAGGAGGACGTGTCAGGGTAGCGCAGCGTCTATCTGAGCTTGTCCCCATAACTAATGCATAGCTAAATGTCACTCTGTGAAAACACACCAGGTTTCCTCTCTGCTCCTCAGTTTGAAAGGCTGTCTGTCTTTATTGGAGATAGAGTAAAGTCTTCTGGGATGGGACTTGTGGGCTATGATAGTGTGCAGCTCATTACCAGCTTCATTTATCATCTCCTCTCCTTCTGTTCTCTCTTCTCTCCCTCTGTCCCTCAGCTCAATGAGATGTTCAGGAAGTCGGAGGTGCGTAAAGACTTTATGAGCGTTCGCGTCCGTAACCTGGCACCCAGCAACTCCATCCTGGCCTTTGTGGAGGCCCACTTCAAACCAGGTGAGAGAGCAGAAGATTAAATAAATATCTGAATAACAGTTTAAAAAAGTAACTGATAAAGAGATACACAGATTTCCCTTTATCTTAGCCAGCAATATTGCTCAACTGCGACTCATATTTTAACAAAATGGGGATAAAAGGTAAACCACTGGCCAAGAAAGTTATAATTATCTTTTAGGCACAATAAGCATTTTACACTTTCAATCAGAACTCTTGGATCAGAAATTGGAGAGAAAACATTTGCTCTCTCCTTTATTCCTCATTCCTGTATATTTTTTTTCTTATTTTTTTTTTTTTTTTTTTTTTTTTGCTACCCAGACACTTTTACTTGAGCTTAATTTAGAGGATTGTGCATCCTTGGCAGAGGTCTGTGCCGTTTGAGTACTTTTTACATATTTTTTATTTAGCTCATATTATTTGGAGGCAATAAATGTTTTTCTGCATTTGTATCTTTTTATTTACTTCTTTCTCAATGCCAACTTAATCTCTGGCATGCAGCAGTTTGCCTCAGTGTGTGTTAAAACCACAACACGGTATGAAGGTTTTTAGCTCTGCTTGAATGTTCAGCTTGGTATTTGTTGTTCATCAGAACCAGAAAATGTTCCCTAAATGATGAGTCTATTCTCTGCTGTGAACATTTTAGCTTCTCATTTACAGCTTAAAGTACAGTTTAAAAAAGGTGCAGATGAAACCTGCAGTTACTCTCAAGTTGATTGACAGGTATCTGAGTACAGTAAAAACAACAATCAAATGTGAGTATTTAATGTTTCCCTGTAGTTTCATTTTTACATCACAGTTTTGTATTTTCAGTTATTACAAATTTTGCAGAGTAACGAAGCCATGTTTTGCGATAATGAAGACAGTCGTTTAAATAAATGTGAGCTCAGATATGTATGATCAGCACTACAACACCTTTTATTTCCTATTGTGCCGTAACATATTCACTCACACTAACACACACCATACAGACACACAGACACACACGGTGCTTCATTCTTTTTTTTTTATGAGCAGCATTTAGCGTCCTTCATATCGCTTATGCCAGGCGATCGGTGCTGTTAAGGGGCCCCCTCCATGGCCAGTAAACTAAACATCTGCAGCAAAGGTTATGAGAGCGATTCATCTGGAAAGGAGCCGAACATGCAGCGGGTGGAGGACAAGTAGTCTCTGGAGACCCTCCACCTGTCATACACAGGGCTTCCTGCTAAACTACCCTTTGTGCCACTAGAGAAAGTCTGAGTGCTGTATAAGCATAGGAGGCTCCTTGGAGGTCCTGCCCTGAGTGGTTGTACCTCTTGTTTGTTGTAGATACCAGATACGCGGTGGAGGACATCGAAGAATCCCTGCTGAAACAGCTGAAGGCCTCTACAGACACCAGCATCGCCGTGAAGAAGCCCGAGGATGAGAATATTCGCTTCACCAATTACGGTAATACATTGCAGACTTAACAGAAGTATGCAGGGATTAATAAAATGAAAAAGGGTTTTAAGTTATTCATGAGGTGATTTATCAAAGGTTTAACAAGTCCTGAAAAGAAAATCTCAGGGCCGCAAGCTCAACATGCTTCAACGTGTCTTTTCTCTTTGTCTGTTTTCTATTGTTCTTCTTGACTCTGTTAATAGGCCTCTCCTCCATCCCCTTCTTCACCACCACAACCACCACCACGGCATCAGTCACCACCGCTGCTCCCACCACCACCACCACCACCAGGGCCCCGCCAACTCCCTACGTCACCCGTCGCCCGCCAGGCACCACCCGCAGGCCTTACAGCGGCAGACGTACCACAACAACCTCAGCACCGGTCACCACGCCTCTACCCGCCACCACCACCACTGCAGCCGCCACCGTGAGCGCTCTGCCTCCAGCCACCACCATCAGCCATGTCAGGGGCAGGATTCTCCAAAGGAACCACAAGCCCTGCAGCTCCCACCCCTGCCTGCACGGGGGCACCTGTGAGGACGAGGGCAATGACTTTAGCTGCAAGTGCCCCGCTGGGCGAGGAGGCGCCGTATGTGAGAAGGGTGGGTGCTTTTTTTTTTTTCTTCTTTCTTCATACATTTAGAACACTTTCTTCTTCATATTTGTTATCACTCTTAAATTGAAAGTTTCACAAAGGGAGATTATTTCAAAGCTCATCTAAGAAACTTAGCTGAGACCCACTTTCTATATAATTTGGTGCAATTGCAATTAGCAATTTCAAAGAAACCTCCCACGGCTGACGTTTACAGCCACTGTACAGCAGCTGAGAGGGTTTCACACACTCCACACACCACTGTTCCAACCTGCCTTTTAGCTCTTCTATAATCACTGCTCACCACAACCTCAAGTGCTTTAATATATTTATAAAGTAACAGAGGCTCCATTAAAAACACCATAAAAAATCTGAAATTTTAAAGAATTGTTTTATTTAATGAAACTTTTTTTGAAGGAGAAAAGAAATATATATTCTCCTATGAAGCAGTTTTTTTTATTTTTAGTCTAATTGCAGCTTTACAAAGCAGCTGTTAAGTGAATATGTAAAATGTAATGTTACGTGGTCATAGATGTGGATTTATTGTGTCATTAAAAGCTCAACAAAACAACAGAAATCAAAGCTCAGAACAAAGCTATTGTTCGTTTACTAGATTTTTTAAAAACTTGAGAAGTTGAACAGTGATTGAGTCAGATGCAAACATCTCTCATCTGCAACTGCGTTGCAGACTAATCTCGAGTGATTCAGACGGGTTCAGCACCTCAGATTTGAGCGACTGCTGAGTCGTTCACAAACAGCCTCACAGAATCCAATCAGCACCGCGGAGAAAAATCAGAAATCAAGGGGAACTTCTTGAGGAGCGCATCTCTTTTGTTTCCTCCCTCTCACCCTGCTTTGGGATTTTTGGGGATGAGGAGCAACCTCACGCAGCTGCATCTTGAGATAATTGACACTAATTGCTTTGATGAGGATTAGCTGGTTAGAATCAGTGTGTGTCTTTAAGTTAGAGTGGCTAAATGAAATCACACACGCACGCACGCACACACACTCAAACTGCACGCCCGCCTCCCCCAGATCAATCAAGTCATTAGAAAAGAGGCAGCTCATCAGCTGCCATTCTCCTCAGGGAGACGGACAGAAAGACAGATGGATGGAGAGAAAAGAAGCCTGGGGGAGAAAATGGATGATAATAATCATAATTGTTGAGTGGTGGAAAAACAAAGGTTTCCGATGCGTGTGCGTGTGTGTGTGTGTAAGCGCATGAGCATGTGCACGTCTTTGACTTGAGGATGGGTGAAAAGCTCCGCTCCTCCTCTTTCTCGACCTTCTCTTTTTGATAAACTTAGAAAAACATCATTCCTAAAATAAACTGACAGAAAGGCTCATTTCTCTGTCGTCAAGAGCCGGTGACAAACCTCCTCCTCACCGCTCACTTTTAATTATGCACATTAAACGCCTGTTATAAAGCCAGTCATGTAGTAATGACAGAAGTGGCTTGTTGTCTTTGTTTCTCCACAGTGATCAAGTACTTCATCCCGTCATTTGGAGGTCAGTCGTACTTGGCTTTCCAAACCATGAGCGCCTATCACACCGTCCGCATCGCCATGGAGTTCAGAGCGTCCGAGATGACGGGACTCCTGCTCTACAACGGCCAGGAAGGAAAGAAGGACTTCATCTCTCTGGCTCTGGTCAACGGCAGGGTGGAGCTCAGGTGAGAGTTAAGAGCAGCAGCATCACCAGCTGTTGCTTCTGCTGCTTTTGTTGGACGACATATGATGAAACTTAAATGATCCCTGAGGGGAAAACAGGGTCACTTCACCAGCGGCTGTGAGAGAGGATGGAGATAAGAATAACATAAATGGAGAGCACTGCGGATAATGAGGAAAATAATTGTAGCAAGTAAACATGTTGCAACCAACACGGCCAGAAAATAAATAAAGACCCAGAAGCTTCTCGACAGATTTTCAGGTTACGGCTAAGAAGCCATGCTTTCAAAAATGTGTTCAAACTTGCAAATAAGCTGTTCACATGATCATGTTTGCAGATGGTGGTAACATATGGACAGAAATGTGTGCAGGAGGTCCAAATTTAGCATTTCATGTGTCATTTTTTGTAACATGTATACAGAATTAACATTAATGTACAAATAATGATGCTTTTATTTCCAAATGGATGGAAAGACACATAGAAATGCATCCAGAAATGCTCACAGATGCAGTGGGCAGAATATGTAACATAGACTGTAACATATAGTATGTATGGATTCACACTGTGAGTCTGGACTGGTAAGGATTGTTTTTTTATAAAATGTACTCGGATTTCAATCTAAATATGGTGATTCATGTTATGGATGGGTGACATGACAATAAGTCCTCTGAGACCAAAATAATTTCATTAACCATCTGAGATTTACACATTTTTTAAAATATTTTTGGTTTATTTTCAGTGTATACTCTAAAAGTGTAACATCTTTAGTTGCAGTAGGCTGTTGACTTAAAATGTTATAAATCAGTGAGTTGGAATTTTTTCTGTCCATCAACTCTGACCGTGTTTGAGCACCGAGCAGCACTGATGTAAAACACAGAGTCCGTCTCCTCTTTCTCCTGCTGGAGTCCTGCGCTCTGCCGGCTCGGAAAATAGTCCGCCCATGGAGTGCAACAACTTAATGCAGGATGTTGTGGTGGAGACAGGTCCCTGCAAAGATTTGGACACAACAGTCTCTGATTTTCCGCTGCTTGGCCAGAAAAAGTCCCATTTCATCCATTTCATTTTCCTGCAACCAGATGTTAGCCAGCAGCAGTCTTAAGTCCAAGCTGAAGTAATGACTCCCATCCCAGCTCTCTTCCTTCTCCTCCTGGGTCAGTCCAGCTCGTCTGGCTCAAGATGTGCCGTAGGCGATGTTTGTCTCAAAAATCCTTTATTCGAATCCTGCACATCCTTTTACTACTGCTAATGATCGAATATCTCTCACAGGTAATACATGTATCAGCAATAAAGCTGAAAAAACAACAGACTGACAAAAAATGAGATATTATGAAATGAAAAATGGAAGTTTGAAGCAGCTACCAGTCGAGCACCACATACACCACCGATACCATATTCATAAGAATGTAATATCAAAATACATGTGCTTTAATATAAGATTTTACTGTTTATTGGATTGTTTTGGTATCAAATGTGTCCACTGTGTGTAATGTGTTTGTTTTTTTAAGTAGCCATAACATAAAACTCCATTAGATTGGGATGCTCACAAGAGATGTTTTTTTTTTTTAAAGCAGAATGGGAAAAATCAGTGCAGCATAGACAGAGATATCCTATATTATGGACTCTGTCAGTCTGTAATATAGATCCAACCTAAAAAACACTGAATCCAATTCCTCCCATAATGCACCTTTTATAGGGTTTTTTTCTTCAGACCCTTCTTGCCTGGTAAAAACACCCACATCATTCCATCTCCATGTCCTCACTTTTTAATGCAGCTCAAATACAATTTTATTATTGTTGCTGAAGAGGAGCAGAAATGGTGTAGTGCCCCTTTAGGATCCACTTAAATCAGGATTTGAACAATTTGTTTGTTGAAGGCAAGTGTCACTTTTGGATTTTGGATGGCTGACAGTAACGAAAAGCTTCATCCAACCTGTTTAAATTGGACCTTTTTTCTTGCCAGAAACTCACAGAAACACTAAGCATTCATTTTTTCTCCCAGTGGAATTGTATTCATGCAAAAAAAATCACTCGAGGTAAGGCAGCGTCTTCAGAAGAAACGTGAACGGACTAATTAGAGATTCTGCACTGCGTCTTTTACAGATCACTTATTTCAAACACAGTCCACTTTCTTTATCTTTTTTTTTTTCTCTGACCCCTAGAAGCCTTTTTAGTTCAGCCAAACCTGGCCAGGTTAGATTGCTCTATTCAAAGCGAAATCAATAGCAAACTGAAGGAGATCATTAGTCACTTGTGCTTTCAAATAGAGCTCTGCCTCAATTCCAGAAATACAGCAGTGAGATTACCACCCACAGCTCTGCAAATCCGAGACGTGGGGAGAAGAACTAATTATTTGTGGCAGATAATTGCTCTCAGGTTGTGCTAATACTACCATATGTGTGGGTGCACGTACACCACATCTCTTTTCTATGATGATATAGCCATTTCTCAACAAAACCTCATTAGATAAAATGTTTAATTAAAAAAAAAGGGTGTGAAAGACACATTTCAAGTGGGTAACTGCCTCATTTCCGTCACATAGTTTGGAATCCCAAGTGGGAACTCTTCTTTTCTGTCTTCCCACTGAGCACGTTTCTTCCAGTCATTAGCCACTTCTCGAAAAAACAACACAAAAAAAAAAAAGTGTGGAAAATAACCGCCTCAAGTGCTGTAAACTATGGAGTGTTAAAAAGGCACAAAGTTACTGTTGGATGGAGTGGAATGAAAACGTGCTGTGTGTTTTCTCCTCTCAGGTTCAACACAGGTTCAGGGACAGGCACCTTGGTCAGCAAAGTACAAATCACCCGGGGCCGCTGGCACCAACTGGTGGTGACCCGCAACCGACGCAACGCCATGCTGAGCGTGGACAACGAGCCGCACATCGAGGGCGAGAGTCCGCGTGGCACAGATGGCCTCAACCTTGACACCCCCCTGTACATTGGAGGAGTACTTGAAGACATGAAGACGGAGTAAGACCTTTTTTCTGTAGTTACACAATACAATGGTAGCAGTCAGGACAGGAAAGCTTTTAGTCTACAGCTTTTTATTTTGAGTCCAGCACTTGAATTCGGTTTCCAATTTTGTCCATTTTACCGACTGATTCTGCCATTTTTATCCACAGTCTGTCTCTGTAGCTCCGTGGCTAAATAGAGGGGCCTTGAAAAAGATGATTTGCTGTGGCCCTTTTTATACTAATTTGGTTAATACGAGCATATCTAGAGATGTGTGCTGTGTAAATATTTTGCTTTAAAGATGTTCACAAACAAATCTGCAGGAAATCAAATGACCACAAATCAACTGAACCAGTAAATATGGAGCCTCTGATGACCTGAGGTGCACAGGTTACACTGCTGCCCTGCTTATGTCAGTGAGGTGGACCTCTAATCTCAGTTGTCTGAATGATTTTGCTAACAAAGCATTTTTTTAACACATCGATCTGTAATGTTGTAATGAGAAATGGTTACATTTTTAGAACTCAAGAGACTTTGATTTTTTAGCAATTCTTTGAACATTTCATGGTTAAAATGAAAGATGGTTGGAAAAAAATATGCTCTTGGATTGAATCAAAACATCCATTGATCTCATGATGTGAGACTGTACTGCAGTGTAGCACCAGTTCACTGTAAGTAACTCAGAGTTAGCTCTGTAATTAAGCAATTTTCAGGATTTTGATGAGAAATTATGGGAAATAAACAATCTTTGAAAACAGCAGGGATTTGAAGGCAATCAAGAACAGAAAAGAAACCCAATAAAACTCAAAATATTTTTTAAACTCTTTCTTGGGAACATTGTGCCATTAAAATGTCATATTATTATATCCATAATATGGTTTGCAGTGCAGAGCATCTTTTTTATTCAAAGCCCAGTGTTGTAAAATGGGGGTCAGTAGTGAAAGAATTGTAACTGCAGACTCCGTCAAACTTTGTGCTGACTAAAGACATTAAAAAACATCCCATTTTTCTCCCTTTTGTTCCTCAGTGTGAGGGAAAGGACAACAGTGGCCACGGGTCTGAACGGCTGCATCCGCCTGCTGGATGTCAACAACCGTGTGCTCAACCTGCAAGAGAGCGGTGGAGACAGTCTGCACGGCAGCGGCGTGGGTGAATGTGGCAACAATCCATGTCAGCCAAATCCCTGCAAGAACGGAGCCACATGCCAGGTCAAGGAGGCAGAGATGTTCCACTGCAAGTGCAGCAAAGGATTCTGGGGTAAGATGCCAACAAAAGGAAGCGACAGTAACACTGCGGTTCAGTTCAGCAGGGTTCCTAATGGTCGTACTGGCTTTTCTGGACAGTCATGGACTTTTTTGAAAGGTTCATTCTACAATAAGCGCAGAGGGAAAGGTAGAAAATATGTCAAATCGTATGTAAAAATTCAGACTTCTCTAACACCTTGTGCAAATTATGCTCATATCTCTACTGTGCCTTCTCTTCAGGGATCCACACTGGTCAGGACTTTTTCACAAATCCTAAATAAGCTTGACAGCCTAATTTGACGGCGTAACTCAGGCCCCTAGCTGCAGCGCTGGAAGTCATTCTGTAAACACCAACACCATCAAATCTGTGTGTCCGACACAGAAATGAGAGATTAAATGTTGACTCGGTGCAGTAAAACATGAAAACTTCCACCAAATGCTCAGCAAATGTCTTTCTCGCCTTTCCCGTCTTCCACATCCGTTCCTCCTCTTTTCTTTCCCTCCAGCAGATGCCAACTAACAAGCAACTCAGAGAGAAGACACCATAAGGGCCTAGCCAAGCGTGCCCCTTGCTGGTTGTGCCGCAGCCTGCTGCACAAAGTTTCAGACCCAAACCAAATTAATTGTCAACTTAACTTTTATGCCTGAATAGTTAAAGGGTTTTACACTCACATGAGGGCAGCTCAGTGTTTAGAAAAACCACCGCTCAGACAAGTTTTAAGAGCCATTTTTTCTGGAATTTAAAATGTGGATCAATAAAGTCTCACATAACATTATTATTGTCTTTCATATAGGAGCTGTTTTTATGTTTTGCTGTTATTGAGAAGCTTTAGAAGAAGCAAAGATAACCCTTCACTCTGAAGAGGCATTGCTGTGATCAAAGTTGTGTTGGCAACATGTTGTAAAGTGAATGGTGATAATGAGAATTGGACCGTCGCCTGCAGACTCACATTCAAGTTAATTTTGTCATCGTGTCAATTTAGAAAGTGGCTAAGATTGCCGATCTGGAAGGGAGGGACCGATCGCAGAAAGCGAGAAAGCGAGAAAGCAGAGAATGAGTGGGCGGAGAGGGAGTTGTATTTAGGGAGAGAGGACACGTCAGGACAGCCTGATGAACGAGGGATGTGAGAGAGTTAAAAAGAAGTTAGAGGACCAGTAGCTATGAAAACAGAGCTGTGGTGGGGAAGAAGTGAGAACGGGGGATAAAAGCCAGCTTCCAAAAGCATGAGTGAGGAAGAAAGTGGGAGCCCTGTGAGCTCAGCGGGGATGGGGTTCATTAAAGCGCTCTCCTCACCACAGGCCCTGACTGCTGAAGTAATGACGGGTGAATTCAGACGGGCTGTGGCAGAGGGCAAAACCATCATCCACCAGACGCTCCCGAGCCTTTCCCGCAGTCAGCGTTGGCCCAGAAACATGGCCGCATGGCGGGGAGGCTCTCCACTGTTTAATCTGGATGTGTAATATTTCCAAATCCTATTAGAAAATGACCTCTATTACAGAGGAAATCCTCATACCCCACTCCCCTCCCCCTCTTTTTTTTGTCTCCCCCTCCTGTCAAATGGAATTGAAAACATTGGTGGTTTCCTCACTGTGGCTTTGTACGTGTGTGTCTAGGTCCGACTTGTGCCGACGTCCACAATCCATGCGAGCCCAACATGTGCCATGCATTGTCCCAGTGCCAGGCGCTGCCAGAGGGGGGCTACAAGTGCGAGTGTCCCATGGGACGGGAAGGGAGGCACTGCGAGAAAGGTAATCTGACCGATTAACTGTGTATCCCGCTGCATGACTGCATGGCTCAGTTGTTTTCTGTAGTGCTTATCAAGGAGCAGAAGAGTTTTGGTCTTGTCTGCCTCTTTTCATGCTTTTTTCTTTCCGCTCTGTGACATTTCCATCCATCCTGAATCGAAAAGGGAGATCAAACGCAGAATGAAAAGAGAGGGGGGGGGGGGCCTTCAGGGTGGGAGGGTAGGCTGGTTGTAGCGCCGAGGTGGATGATTGGCCCCGTCGGGCCGTTCACCACATTGACTTGGCTGCGCTTGTTAGCGGGTAACCAGCAGCGAAGCCGCGTTCTACCTCCACTCCCCCTCTTCCTGCTCGTCCGCCCACAGGTGCTGTGTATCAGGCTTTGTTGTTGCTACTTTGCTCCACACGGCAGAACCGGGCCTCGGCTGGGGAAAAGACCAGAGCACGACTCAGCTGCTTTTAAAGTTCATCATTAGCACTTTTGGCGGTGTCGGATCCTTTCTGTTGTTTTCTCCTCCTGAGCTTTGTAGATGTTGTTGTGAATTTTTGCAGCCATGAAGTCGACTTCTATGGCCATTAATGTAAGAGGACACAGTATCATGTATAATTCCAACAGAAGAGAAACATGCACCCTTGTAACCCGGGGACTTGGGAGAAACCAGATGGGGTAGCCTCCTTTCAAGCCCAGAGTCCCAGTTAGCAAGTGATTAAAATAAATTGAGGTGAACAGAAATCAATGCTGTGTGAGCGAGAGCGTCTCCCATTCCAAAAGGCTATTTTTTTCACAGGAATCAATGAGATGACTAATCGCATCAGTCCTCCCTGCCCGTGGTGATTTATGGGAGCGTCAGTCAGCCAGAGTGTCAGGCCCAGACAGAAGCTCACAGATAAGGCGGCAGTCAGGCGGACGTAGCCTCTCATGGCTGCACAGAGAACAGTTAAAAAGACAGGTCGCTCAGAGCCCACTCATCAGAAAACCTGAAGGTGAATTAGTCATAACACAAAGTGTGTGTAACCCACCGTGCGTGCACGTTCAGTTGAGCTATGGTTTCCATTTCAGTTCCGCCAGGGTTCCTCATAGCAGCTCACCGCAGTTGTATTCACCATCAAGGGCTTTTCTCAAGGGTGTTCCAGTAGTATCGATCGGCCCACTTTTCCATGTGCTTTTACCCTGTGATCATGTAAATCATTACAATTTAGCAATGAAAGCGGGATCACTTGAACTCAGCTGGTCCTTGAAAAACTAACTGCAGGGGGGAGTTTCAATTTCAACGTTTTGCATTCATCACCTTAGCTACATTAGGCCAGGGACCTGTTAGAGTGTTTGTGTGTGTGTGTGTGTGTGAGAGGGACAGAGAGAGAGGCAGTTTGTTTTGGGGTTTTTTTAGCTGTTTGTTATTGCCTTTCCTAATTTTATATTGTTTTGATGGGTTTTATTGCAGGTACTAATTGGGTAGTATTACTCAAATAAACAAAATCACCTCAGAGCTTACCTCAGCACTCCATGTAAAAGCTCCCGAAGTATTGCTTCTGAGGTCTTTTATTTTGAAGGTGTTTTTCTACCAGAGGACGATTGTGAAAAGTTGAACCTTATCAAACTCTTTCTCTGTCGACAAGCCCGACTCGTCACGTGGGCGCTGCTGGTCACCCGCCTCTTTCCAATGCCCGGACCTCTGGTGACTTATTGATCACAGTGCTTTCATTTTGACAAAGACTGAAAAAGAGAAAAAGCTTTCCATTCTCCTTCCAAAGAAACTACATTCTGAGCAGCTCTGTTGCTCAAAAAGGGTTCGCTGTAGTGCACGAATCCTTGCTGTGTGTACAAGACTATTTTTTTTCCCCCTTCTCCTTCATGGTGCGCGCCATCATCATTAGCAGTCTTCTGCACAATAGCTAATTAGCTTTCTCATCTCCGTCTGCCTTCCCCATCCCGACTCGACTCAGCTAATCCCATCCAATTACGAATAAAAGCCTTCTTGTTACGTAGGTATGTGTGTTAGTTTATGTGTGTATTTGAGTGCGTGAGCGTATAGTATTGCTTATCCCTGTGAATGATGGTAGTTTTGCAAACAACACCGTAAACACGTACCCCCAGGTGACACTTGAATGATTTTAAATGTCAAGCCACTTGTTGGGAGGATGGCATGGTGCCTGTCCTAATCACTCCAGACAGCCAGAAACGGGACAGTCAGACATAGACCCATCGCAAAGACATGAATTTATAAAAAGCCCTGCCAAAATACAATGGCTGTATTATTTCATGGGTCCCGGCTGTGGTGTTAAACTCTACATGTCTCCAAAGGTTCTTTGTAATACTGTGGCGGGCTGTGTAATCAGTCTGACATAAGGGTTTTTTGATTTTTTTTTTGTTTGAATTTCTGTCGAGAGAAAAGTCTTAATCCCAAAGGCTATGAAAACACAAATCCATCTCTTTCCATAATGCTGACAGGTCCCTCAAAGATATACTGACTATCCCTGAATTTCAATTCTGTCAGCTACAAAAACGGGACCTGAGGATGAATATAGTCTCTTTGTTTTTCCAGTGACTGAGAGGAGAGGGGCTTACATGCCACAATTCAACGGAGACTCTTACTTGGAGCTGAAGGGGCTCCATCTCTACGGGCACGACCTGCGGTAAGTCCCATGCCTCCACATAAAAAACTGACACAGTTAAGACTTGTGTGTGTTCCCTAACATGGGATATCATGTACTCTTCGTAGGCTAAGCTTGTTCTGTGCCTAAGGCAGAGCTGCTTCTTTAAGCCTGAACTGAAGTAACAGTGAGTGTTACACAAGGCTTAGGCATGTAGAATACACAGTATCTCTACCTGATTTCCATTTCCACAAAGAGTAGCAGTGCAGCCAAAAAAAAAAAAAAAGAAGCAAATGTTTGTGTCTTATTCCATCTTGGGTACATATGTAACTGTATCTCTGTGTTTTTAATGGCTTTGCTTGTGCTTTATCTGCAGTCAAAAGCTCAGCATGACAGTGATTCTCATGGCCAACGACTCCAACGGTTTGATCTTCTACAATGGCCAAAAATCAGACGGAAAAGGAGACTTTATCTCTCTGTCCCTCAATGACGGGATCCTGGAGTTCCGCTATGACCTGGGGAAAGGACCTGCCACCATCAGGTCAGCATTATTATCTAAGAACCTGACAGGGTTCAGCTTACACAACCAGACAAGATGAGAGCAAAATAAAGTTTGGAAATGCTGCAACTGAGCACAGCAGTGTGCTTTAAATAAGCCTGTAATTCGTAGTATCTGACTCATCTGAGTGTCTGTCACGCAGGAGTAAGGAACCAATCCAGCTGAACGTGTGGAACACCATCAACCTGGAGCGCTCGAACCGCAAAGGAGAGATCATGGTGAACAAGAAGGACCCTGTCAAAGGGGAGGCCCCGGTAAGTAAAAGCAAGCTAACAAGCCGCTGCTAATGGTTATCTTGCTTTTAGCATGCAGGGCTGATGGGCCTGTTCTAAGCTTAGCCTTGCTTATGCTACATTTACTGCATCTGTTTGATCATCTGCGTGCCCTTATCACATCATCGCCACCACCTCGGGCTCCTTCCTGCCCTCGTAAATGTAAAGATGGTTCAACTTGCTGCTTAAAGGCACAGTTGAATCAGTAAACTTTCCCCTCTTTGCTGAGGTTTTCTCTCACTGTTTTACACCATGCGGCTGTGCTGACTTGATTTGTCAAAAAATATGCCGCTATCTCCCGACATCCGTCAAGGTAAGAGGGAGAACTCCAGATACAGAGACCTCGCTGAACAAGCTGTCTTAATTTTGGAAGCCTTGTAATTCCACTGTTTTTAAAAACTCCTCCTTTCAACTTGCTGACATATTGGAGATAAAACTTGGTGCTGCATACAGAAAGCAAAAGCAGCTTTAACTGCTGATATACAGTCAATTTTATAAATTCAGCCTTTGAGGTGGTGTCTGGGGAGGTGGAGGCAGATAAAGAAGATAGCAGCAGCGGCGAAACAGGTGTAATGAAACTCCTCAGCCTTACGTCTAGACCAATAAAGCAGGTACATGCTTCCAAATGAAGGTGATCTAATAGTCTGATAAGCCTGTAAGTTATCCAATTATATTAAACAGTGTAATTTGTGATTATGAACATGCGCTCTGTCAACTCCATCATCTTCCTCTATGATGCAATGCTCTCCCTGTTTTTCTCCTCTCACTGCTCTGTCCTCCCCCACTGCCTCCCGTCATCCGTATGGTAATTGTGTTTTACTCCAGCTAGAGAGGCAGAAAATCTTATTAAAAGAGGAGAGCAAGGGAAAAGCGAAGGGGGGTGGAGACGGGGGGGGCTGCAAGGGATGAGCTGAGACTAGTTATGGAGCTCAATGCACAGAGTCCGTCCAGTATGACTCTCAGCTAATTCTCTCCCACTCCTGCTTTTAAAATCAAGGAGACGGGGAGGAGGGAGGGGCTGGTTATAGGCTCTGCTCACAGAGGCCCATATCGTATCAAAGGTGGACACACACAGGCCCATGTATAGGCACACGCTGCATGCTGGGAGTGTTCATCATATCAAAGACGGCTCGGGCTGCCAGCATGATAAAGTACATACTTTCAAAGGAACATAGGTACAGACAGGAGAAATAAAAATGTACTTCAGCGCTCGCTGAATGGCTGCAGACTGTGAGGGAGGTTGGGTTAAGTGGCCCTATTCACCGACTCCCATCCATGAAGTTTTTTTTTCTTCCCTTTTCATCTTTTCTTAGTGGCACCAGCTGCTTCATGCATGCTCTTCTTAGACTGGCTGTGTCCTTTGCATTCACTCTTTTTAGGGTAAACACACACTTGCACAGCTTTATGTTGGAATGAATATGTTTGGTGTGTAATGCAAAGGCGCGTGTGTTTAAAAAAAGTAGGGTTTTTTTTTTTCACATTTCTCAGATTCAAATTTAATGTGCCTATCTCACTTGTATATGCCACACTGCAGCTATGTTCAATGTTCTTACAGATGTGCCCGCTGTGTTCTTGTAAGTGCAGGAGCGTGAGTGTGTATGAGTGTGTGTTTGTGTGTTTTCTGGGTCTTTTGCACTTGCCTGGCTCTGCATGCCTCTCTGTGCACAGACACTTACTAGTCTTTCCCCTAATAACTCTTTTCCTCCCTATTTTCTTTTCTTCTCCATGATGTGCTGTCTGGAAATAAGAAATCACGCAAGGTAATGAGACAAGTCCCAGTCACACCTTAGCCCATGTTTCATTTGAGTCGTTCACTGTGTCCTCTCACCCCCATCTCTCCATGCGACAACAGCACAGAAAAAAAGGGTACTTCTGTAGGCTGTGGGCAGCTTTAAAGGTGCCAGTTCTGCAGAAAAAAACTTTGTCATTTCATAAGCCCATGCACGCACACAGACGGCTCTGAAGTGGAGATGCTCTTAAAGAATGCGGTTTGGCTTTCACCTCAGTCCATCTGCTGCGGGGGTGGAAGAGGGCGGGAAGGTGGGTGGGTAGAAGGAAAGGAGACAGTTATCTTTCTGACGGCCATTGTTTTTAGCAACAAAGAAACGTCTTCATTAGTCCGACGTAGGCGGGGATATCACGCCAGTGCCGCGTGGCTGTCGAAAAAGTGCGAGTGAAGACAGGAGAGGCGAGCGAAGGGGAGGAAATATACCGCAGGAGATGGTGAGGTGCCAAGCCAAGCCGGGCTGTTCTTTTGTCATCTGCTCTCACTTCTTTCGGAAAAAGGAACGATCCACCATAATATCACAAATTTGCTCACTCTTTCACCCAGTCACTCGCCCCTAACAGCACTCACCGAACATCACCCAGCAAGGCTCACTCCATAGAACCAGCTGTCCTCTCTCAGCAGGGGCAGATTATTACCTGGTTAAAATGGAACGGAACATGATGCACCCTTTCATTGCATGCAATCCCACTTCAGAGTCATGGAAAAGTAATCTTAGACAGGTAGTGTCTGCAAAAATTGTCAAACTCCACTTCATAAACAAGATCTCAGGCAAGATCAGAAACCACAAGTCCAGGGAAGTGGGTACAATGCACACCTGTAGCTTCACCTGCAGGGTAAGTGAGAGTTGCAGAGTTTTAAGGTCCGCATAAAGAGCCCGAGGTGGCCAACTCTGCCCTGCATTTGGTGACAACTTTAGTTGGAGCCTAGAGGCTCAGGCCACAGCTGGGTCCAGCAGCGTTGGCCAAGATCCTCGCCTCGTCGCTGTTGGAAGTGACTCAGGGTGCAGTGACACAGCCCCGGGCTGCAGCCCAGCACCGCTGCCTCCTGCACTCCAAATCCCATCCTAAATAAAAGCTTAGTCGGTGCCAGCTTGCCTGTACAAAGCCTGTTTATTTGGCCCCTTCCATCATTTTTCCAGCAATTAACTTCACTTTACCCCTCTGGCAATTACTGCTCTACATAAAATAAAGATCATTAATTCCTTCCTTCTGAAGTGGGCCGGCTCTTCCACGCAAAAGAAGGAAGCGGCACCTTGCTAATGCAAAGCGATTGTCCCGAAGGTTTGGTGGAAAGAATCGAATTTCATAGCCGTCTGCCACGCAAATGAATCGCAATTAATGTGTCTCCACACTTAACAGTTTGAAAGGTCGGTGTTTATGATCAGCCATTCATTAGAGACATCCGTAAAGAATTGTCCATATCTCAAGTCCAGCCTGCTCCTGATTTCCCTTTGTATTCTCTTTTTATGTCTCCCAGATAGAGGATAATTGACCACTCTCTCTCAGAGACATAGAAATCAATTATGTTGTAATGTATCAAGTGTATTGACGTGGAACGAAGGCAAGGAAGTGCTGTTAAATCGTCTGCCAGCCACAATATGGATAAATCTTTTTTTTTTTTTTTTATGGGACGATCTATATGAATGTGACATGTCTGCAAATATGGTTTATTAATCTCACTCTTTATATCTTGTCTAAAAGGATACAACTTATTTCATGCTCCCTGGACACGAACACATAACTCACTGAAGTAAAACCATAAACCATAACATCCTGAACAGAAAACTCCTGTAAAGAAATTGCAGATGGGGTACAGAAAAGATAAAAAAGTTTTATTTTTTTTACAGTATGTGTGAAGATTTTTTATTTGTTTTTTATTGAACAGCTCTAGCTCATCTCTTGATGCCAATCTTTGTCCTTCCTCATCAGAACATGCACGTAGATCTTAACCTGAAAGAGTCTCTCTTTGTGGGTGGAGCTCCGGATTACAGCCGACTAGCAAGAGTCGCTGCACTTACTGAGGGCTTCAGAGGAACAATCCAAAAGGTAAATGTTTACACGTCTCTATTTCTTTGAGTGGTGTCATCAGGCCTGCTTTTGGACTCCACCAATGCAGAGATGCTATTTAAATGAATTTAGTCCCTTGTGTCCTCAAATATACAGTAACAAATTCAAATCCTGAGATATTAGCAGTCCGGCTGTCATACTACAGGCCGCTATAGTAGTAATTTTCCATTATAAGCTCACACTGTGACGGGCAGTGACTCTGCTCATTTGGATTAGAATGCACTAATATTAGAATGCACATTTTGAAGTCCTCCCTTTCGCTGCTCTCAGATCTTTCCCTGACAGCCTTCCAGTTTTCTTCCCCACTTTCCAGCAAAAAGCTCATCTCTGAGTGCCCAAAATAACCCAGAAGAACAAAGGCAGGATGTAACTGTTTGTGCAAACTTGTCATTAGCTCTCTTCTGCAAACTTTCCCTTGACAGTTTTCGAGCAAATCAAAAGCTAAATGTGACACTTGTCTCACTTGGCCTATAGGGAATAGTTAATTATGAGGAAGACGGGATGTACTCTCAGTTTGATGTCCTCGTTTAACATGTGTGTTGTATCAACATCTAATTTATGAGCTGTGTGGAAACCGAGCAGAATTCATGTCTAGAGGAAAAACATGTTAAAAAGAATTCACAGCGTCATTGTTCGCAGTTGTTTGCTATTAGAAAGTGTTATGATAAATGGGTTTAATGATCATTCAGCAGGAAACACAAAGCACCGTAACTCTGTGTTTTCCTTTGGACAACAACCAAGAATGGTAACAAAGGATTATCTTCAAGTGTCTTTGCCAAGAAGAGAAAAATTAAATCAGATAAATGTGACAACAAAAGCATCGAAACAGAGGTAAGAGATTTAAAAGCAAGATAAGAATCATAAAGACAACTCTCCAAAGAAGGTCACAAACAATTAAAGCATTACATAAACACGAGGCTGTAAAAATAGGTTTAAAGAAGTGATTCAAGATCAGACTCAAGCTTGCAGCAAGGTTGTGTCAGGTTTTAAGAGTCCGACAAAGGGCCAAAACACCGAAAACACCAAAGCATGCAGGTTCAAGAAATGAAAACCAAGCTTTAATAATGCAAAGCTGATAATAAAGTAACAAAACCTGAGGCGAATCCTGAACAACAGAGAAATACAGAACAGAACTGATCAACAAACCAGGATGGTATAATAAAAACAGGCGGGAGCAGAAGCAGACAAACTGACAAAAAAGAGACAGAAAAACAAAGATATGAATACACGAGGAGAGAAGGCTAATAGGGGACACGTGAAACTCAATAACCAGAAAGAAAAAAGACAGGAAGGAACACAAAGACTGGAAGTAACTCAAGCCATAATACATGTGGAGAGAGCTTTCAAAATAAAAGAGGAAATGACTCAATTAGAATGCAAACTATAAAAGGTTGGTCCAAAATGTAGATGCAGGAAAACTTGGCCTAGATTTTTATACAAGGTTTTCTGATTAAGTATCTGGGGACATCGTCACGTCTGAAAATTTTATATATTTTTACCTTTTTCTTGATTATGTGGTGTATGTTTTCTGTATATTACATTTACAGTTGGCAGTGCCTAAAAGTCCCTTAAAACAAATTCTTTAAATCAGATTCAAACTGTGAATACACTAGTAGAGAAGCCATTGACATTAAGAAGAAACTTTTTGCTAAAGTTGGGACATATTTGACTATTTAACACGACTGATTTCTGTATTTCTGTTGTCAGTCCTTTCCTCCATATCCTCCCTTTTCCTCCCCGTATTAATGTGAAGTACTTTAAAATAAGTGATATCATATACGTCTGTGCACCAGTCACAGTTTGCATGAAAATGTGATGACAGCTGTGGGCTTGTTTTTCTTAAGTTGCAAGGCATCTCGCCGCGTGATCCTGATGAGGCAGATCAGCTTGACTCTTAATTAAAACTTATGGATTTTCTTTTACATGTAACTTCAATCATTGCTTATTTAATGAGGTTTTGATCTTAAAAAAAGACATTTGCAGGCTTTTGATAGTATGTATACCAAACCACACTACTGGGATTTAGTACATATGCTGCCATTGAACTCGTGGGTTCCAAGAGATGAATGCACACAAGAGGGGCAAATTCAAAGATGCTTAATATTCTGATCTTTATGCCCTTTTATAGGTCAAAACGCTCGGATGCCAGATTTCCCATGCAACCAATCAAATTTTTAATGGACCCTCACTGCCCACATCTTTGAAACCGTGAAGTGCAGGCTTTCTGTTATGTGAAAGTGTAGCCTCCGATCATTGGGTTTTTTTCTAAGTTATTTAAAAACTTTCCAGAGCCACAGAAGACATTCAGCGACTGTTTTCTGAGTTGTATTAAGTATGACTGTTAAACTGATGCTTAATATGTAAAAAAGAAAATCATTGCTTTGTCCCTTTCACTCTCTTTCCTGCTCTTAGATCATTCTCATGGGTACCCCCATCCTCAGAGAGGAGAATGCCTTGCGCTCCAGCAACATAGCCATGTTCCAAGGCCACCCCTGTTCCCAGGAGCCCTGCCACAATGGCGGCCGTTGCAACCCCCAGCTCAACTCCTACGAGTGCGTTTGCCTCAGCGGTTTCTCAGGAGGACACTGTCAGAACAGTGAGTATCTTCAGCTGTCATTGATAACCATCCTCACAGCCATACTACATCTGCCTTGGTCCTGCTTCAAATCAAAGAGCCGCAGACGATCTTCAACACTTGTGTTTTCCTAAATATATTTTAAACCATCAGCCTGATTGGTCTTCGAGGAAGCCAGTGGGTAGCAATACTTCCTGGCTTGAGATCACCTAATCATGGCAGCGTAAGATTGCAGTGAGTCATTGTAACTGTACAAATTGTTCTGTTTCCTCATCCAACGTTTTCTGGGTTTACTTTTAAAGGATACGTGGCAGCGCTTTGGCTGTTTTCGAGGCGTAGTATGAGTGGGACTGAAATCAGTGATACTTAATGTAACAGAGCTTGTTCTTGGCTTGCGTCGATGAACTGCTTGTCTCCTGTTTTTTTTTTTTTCTGCATGTGAGACCTTTGTTTCAATCCTGTTTTGTGTAGGCAAGGAAACAATGTGAGTATTAGGCATGTGATGTTTCTTTATGTAGGGTTACCCTGAAATAATTTCAAACTAAAGTGGCAGTTATGAGAATGATTAAACGTGTCAACTGAATATTCATGAAATGCTCTTCTCAAGAGTTGCACATCCCTTTCATCATCTCCCCCTGTCACCCTGCCAGACATATACTCACTCTGGCTCGATCTGTCTTACATACTCACTGCCTTAGCCATTAACCTTGTGCGTATGGCCGGCTGTCCCTTTTACGTTAATTAAAACTACAAATGTCCCATCCCGCCCCACCCCTCCTGCCCCATTTGCTCACACTCCATCGCCTTCAGCTCTGATAACTGAACCCTCTGTCTTATTGATTGGTGTGATCTCATCCTCTCTCCCCTCCTCCCTGCGTCACAGCCATCTACGAGAAGTCTGCCGGAGAGACCGAGGCCATCGCCTTTGACGGGCGGACGTTCATCGAGTACCACAACGCTGTTACAAAGAGGTAAGGAAGAGGACAAGGGGAACAACCTCATCCACTCAGCTTCACCCAGCATCTCTACTGTAATAGCTATTAGCCAAATAACCCCTCTGTCTATCTATCGCCTCCCTTGGTAAAGCAGCTATGACATTGTTGATGATATCATAAGTGCTAGGGCTTCAGGGTGAACTGGGCGCCTGGCTAATAGCCCATCCCCCCTCTTTCGTGGCAGTCCCACTCAACTCTTGACAGGATTTTACTAATTAGCAAGACGGTTAACAATCACATTGTTGCCCAGAGCACGCTCAGTTTCGCTCTGTGGTCTACTGCTGGACAATAAGCACACATGCACGATTATACTTATATCCTCTCTTGAAAGTGTGTATGATTGTTTTCCATAAAACTGGCATCCAAAGACAAGTCATCCACAGTTTTATGCACCCTGTTAAGGGAAAAAGCTGATGACGCAAGTGTAAAATGGATTCAGAAGCAGGTGTTAAAAAAAAGAAGAGAGACAGAGAGATCCTGTCCCTTTAGGCAGATGATGAGACATTTCTGCTCTTGCATTCATCTACAAGGTTGGCAAGAGTGGGCCTCCAGGTTGGCACAAACAAAAATGTTTATGTGATGGACCTGAAAAGACATCAAGCATACGGCTCTATATCGTCGTCTCACAGCTCTTCACACAAACACTCAGAGGTGTGAAAACCGGGCCACAGTCTGCGGATCATCACACTCCCATGGAGACACACAACTCACACACTTACTCAGAAACAACTGGCCCGAGAACTCTGTCAGAAGTATGTGTGTGTGTGTGTGTGTGTGTGTGTGTGTGTGTGCGCGTGTGTGTGTGCGAGTGTGTCTTTATGTGAATCATTGCTGTTTACGGGCGTTCCAGTTGCGTGACTGTGTTGTCCCATCCTTCAGTCTGAACCACCCTTGTCTTTGTCCACACATGTCTTGTCTCATATGAATGTCCTTCACTGTCTTTCCTTTTTACTCAAGCCAACTGACCAATGAGATCCCAGAGTAAGTAGACTTTACGACTGGGTGTTTGCCCAGCTTCAAATCAAGCCCCAACTAACAGCAAGGAAAAAGCCATTTTTTTTGATAGTTAACCCGACTGAAGAGATTAAAGCGCATTCAGTTTCCTGCCATAATTATCACACATAAATCATTTTACCGTTAAAGTCAGATTTTACATTCAAGCTCCATTTCAGTGATTTAATTTGACAGATTTCATTATTTCGCAATGTCATTAGATGTTTTGTTTTTTTTTTTGCTCACTCCAGAGGGAGGCATGACTGTGTGCATGATAAGCATTGTGTCCAACCCCCAGAGAAAATGAATTGCTGTTCTAAGAATGTGGAATATTTTATGCATGGTTGTAACTCGTTTGTAAACAAAATGAATTGCCATGCACTTTACACTGAATGGCGTTATCTGTTCCATGAGAAATGAATGAGACCCCGCAAAAAAAAAACTGCAAGAAGAGGATATACTAAATACCCCTTAACCTAGTTTCTGGTGCCTGTAGAGTTTCTGCCTGGGAAAACCCTTGGTGATGACTTAGTTATTAAGGGTTTTTTTCTTCCTGCTCATTAGCTCGGTAAGTAACCTCTTTTTGAAAATCCCACAAAGCGGCGCGGCAGAATTCAGCTCAAATTAAGCCGACTGGATTCAGCCCAGAGTTCCAATCCATGCCAGGGCTTCTGTCATTTCAGTTTTGCCAGATTTCTAACTGTAATTGTGAATAATTATGGAGTCGGCCGTAAAGAGAGGCAGTGACATGTTAATCACAGATTTGTCTCCCTTTGTAGATCAGACCTCCAATTGAGATCTCTCCGCGGTGTGTAGCCATGGGCATCAATCTCACTTAGCAGGAGAGGACAGTGGTCCTTGAAGCCAGACTGTCAAAAGTTTAATGGATGTCACATTTACTAAGAGCCACAATGAGCATGAAGCTAAGCAAACCAGAGCCCTGGTGCAGCACTCTGAAGGCATGCCGATCAATGCGGCATGATTTGATTTTGTAAGAAGAAATGAATACATATCTCGAGAGGCCATTAAAAGCTGGCTGAGGCCAAAGTGTCAAACGCTCACCTCGGGTTAATGTATCCGTTGCTATTTACAGCACCCTCTGATCGCTCCTCTTTCACCTCACCACGCGTATCTGAAAGCTCAGGTCGATTTTGCTCAAACCCCATTATTTCAGTGACAAATCATATCTGGTCATGACTCTCAGCTGATTCCAGGCGCTTGACCCCATTTTTTGACAATTGCCCAATTTTTCTCATTCATCGCTTCCATCTCTAGACAGAAGATGATTGCAGCTGCACTGTGGTGCTCAGTGCCATAAATATAAAAGAGTTGTTCAATAATATGACTTAAAGTAGCCTTTGTGCTGGTGTGGACACTGACTGCGAATGTACTTAATAGTAATGCTTGTGTTTAAAAAATGCTTCATCCCAGGGCATTTTGGTATATTAGTCATCCATCTTGAGCCAAATAGCTCTCTAGAGAACCTCTTTTTATGGTTGTGGTGTTATCAGGGCTAAGCTACACACTTCCTATGATCACACAACTGTTGTTATCGACTGTTGACATGGTCGATATTGTAGTAGAGCAGATAAGTTATGCTTCTTGCAGCTCCAGGTCTAAACCAGACCTCTGTGATAGCCGAATGGGCTCACAACATCCTTCCTTCCCTCCTTCCTTCTTTCCTTCTGGCCTCTTGCGCTTACACTGCATGCCGTTGACTTTCTCCCCCTGCTCCCTTAAGTCCCGAGTCTCTGGAGAATCCTTCTGACCAGAGGTGAGTCCCTCAAAAGCTTTTAGATTTTGATGCTGTCCACTCACTCCATGCTTCCTCATCCTCTCCTTCTCTCCCGACAATGCCTCTCTGACCTCTCACAGGGCTGAACTCTCCTCCGCAATGTCAGCATTGTTTCTATCATTGAGAAAGTTACCAATATGAGTCACAAAGAGCCGAGCTGATTCCTCACTTAATTGTGAAGTTCAGAGCTCTGATAACGGCACAAAACCAGGCAGAGCTGCAGCTTCTTTGCAGTGGCTGTCATCCCTCATGGCTTTTTGTTATGCTAACCACTACTGCCACCTAGAGTTTAAATGGAGAACAGCACTCTGAGAAGCCCTCTGAGAATTTGAATACATATAAGGAGTAGATAAAATCCCTCCATTTACAAAAAGAAAGAGCAACACTCCAGAAATCTATGAAGTCAGTGGTGTGTATGAGATTTAGAACGCCGTGCGCCGGTGTTGTTTTATTCATGATATATTCAGCACTTTTAATAACTTTGACCTTATCACTGACAACCCGCTTCGATGGAGATTTATTGGGCCCTGTGAGCTCTTTGAGGGTTGGCCGAGAGAGGGTTCACTGAGCTGTATTTAGTGTGTTTTTTTTCTCTGTGAAGAAAAAAAAAGAAATGATGCTCTCAAATCATTCTCTTTTGATCATGTTTATCTCATTAGGTTAGTCCGGATGGTTAGAGTTTACAACCTAAACATGTTTTTGAGAGAGAAAAATGCATTTGATGCTGTGTTCTTTCTCTACATCTGGTCAAGTGAACCTGCATTCTTTGGTCTCCGCTGCTGAAGCTGCCTTTCATTAAACTTGCTGTCAATAACTCAAAAGTTTCCCATCATCCCATTGCTGCTGACCTGCGTCTTCCTCCTGCTCATTAACGAAGGGAAAAATAGTCAGAGAAAATGAGAAAAATACTTCTTACAGTGGAACATGTGAGAAGTTGCTAGACTCTCAGTTTCTCTTTTAATCTCCTCCCATTTCCTGTCCTGTCTGTACTCCCATGAGCCTCTCTGCTTGCTATGCCGACTCCTTTGTCTTGTTGTCTGTCTTGTCTAATCTTTGTCTCCAGCTTTGTGCTGCTGTTGTTTTTTTCATCCACGTGTCATTGGTTCTTTGTCGTACATGTCCTCACCTTGTCTTTGTCTTTGTGTTGAGATACCCTTTGAAGAGATGGAAGTAGATCCGTTTGACAGATGTGCAGACATTATGCACAGATGCTGATAGATGATGTGCACACACAGACATACAAAACACAAATTAAAGGTACGGTTCTGTGCATCTCTGCTGGACTCATGAAGAACAGTGGGACTTTGTAAGGGTGTTTGTATGGAGGAATGAATGCATGATGGTGTCTGTGCACACATATACAGTAGAGTCACATCGCAGTGTGTATTTGTCTCACACACTGGTGGCAGTGACATACAGTGACTCTTAAGGATAGCTGAAAGTCGTCTAGTCTCTGCATCCAAATCACCCCTGCAGCTGTAGCAGTCAAGTCTTAAGATCAAACAGCTGCCTAAAAAACACACACACACTGGCACAAACACACACACACAAAGTAACACAGGAAGCACAGAGTAGCAATACAGATCAGACTCAGTAGGAAGTAGGAAGCTAATAGCAAAACAGCCTCCTGCTACTTCTAAACTGAGTCTGCATCCTTAAAGATCACTGCAACTCCGTTGGCATGATAATAAAAGCACGAGTTGCAAAGCTTTCTGGCCATTTATGTTAGCACACAGAACCATAATGATGGTTTAAATTATGGGTAATGTGTCTTCAAGATAACAGTAGAGGTCCCCACTGCATCAGCTGCGCCAAAATGTAGAACTAATTGTAATGAATAAGACCAAAAGCTAACATATGTGTTTTCTGTTCTCCCAGCGAAAAGGCTCTGTTGGTGAATAAATTTGAGCTGAGCATTCGGACGGAGGCCACCCAGGGCCTGGTGCTGTGGAGTGGGAAGGGCGTGGAGCGCTCTGACTACATTGCCTTGGCCATCGTGGACGGACGCATCCAGATGACATATGACTTGGGCTCCAAGCCTGTGGTGCTGCGCTCCACCGTGCGTGTCGACACCAACCGCTGGATACGCATCAAGGCCAGCAGGTAAAATGGAAAATGGCAGCTAGTTGGGGCTTAGGTGTAAATGTTTTTAAAGGTGGATTAGGATTAAACTTAATCCATATTGTATTTATTTTGCTGCAAACTCTGTGATCTCTTGCATGAATTTTCTGCTACGCGGCGATCCCTTGCACTGAGATGACTCTGATTAGTTTCAGATTAAGGTAACTTTCATGCCTGGTCATGCATGAGGATGAAGCATTGCGCCTCGAATGACTTAGACACATTAATAAATATTTAAAGAGGTAGAACAAGCAGCAACATCCCAACATATTTTGGCACCTTACAGGAAATTTTTCCACAAAATATATTTAAAAAAAAGCTAATAGCAGATCATATGTTATCACAATGTATAGGTACAGTATAAAAACTACATTCATGTGCATGCACATAATTAAAGACTTCATGTCATTTAAGCACACATAAATCTGCTAGGGGACCCTGGGGTCTCTATAGCCCCCCCACCACTGTGCATTGTCTACAGCAGGCAAAGAGAAGTTAAAGTGTCCTATTAAGATGAATAAATGCATCACAGTGAAAATAAAATCAAAAAAGCCAAATTAAATAGACCAGAAATTCAGTTACAGTGCAATTCTTGTCGGCTCCCCTCAGGTTTGTTGTATCATAACTTGATCAAGTATAATTTAATTTAGGAATATGAAATGAACACACAGAATCAGCTGAAATAATGAAAGTCTTAAAACAATATTCCAGCACAAGGTCCCTTCATTTAAAAAAAGTGCTCATGTCCTTAACATGTAAAATCATGACTCCACACTTAAGGAGAATAAAACCTGAATCAGAATTTAAATTAATGAAACACAGCATTTTCACTTTTCATAGTTTCCCAACTGCATATTTAGTCTTGTTGACATTTTGTACATACTTGTACTCATGCAGCATGTATCTACAGTATATACATTCATACATACATACATATAAAAATCCTATAAATGAGACACAGTAACACAGGTTTTGCTTTAGTAGATAGATTAGCATTTCAGATGTTGAGAAAAACACTGTGCCACAGAGTGATGTCACATTAATGGATTTCTTCCTTAGAAACAAATTAACAGCCTGAACTTTTGAAAAGACCCACTTAACAGCTTCCACGTGATCTCTGCTTTATCGCTGCTGAACATTTGCTTTCAACGCGGCTGTGAATGGAAGTACGGAGGATAATTAGATTGGTTTCATCATGTAGGGCAAGTATAATCGATCCTCGAAAAGCCGCTGCATCTGTTTCAAACAGGGATTTGGCCAAATCTCATCCTGGGCTTACAGGGAGTTTCTGGAAGATGACATAATTTGGATGTTGATGATGGTGTAAATCGCAGCATGAGGCATAACGCTCACATAGTTACAAAGCTATCTGTGTTCGCGGCTTGCCTTTAATGACACTCTCTCGGTTGGAAACTCACTACAGTGGTTTCAAATTAGCCCCGTTGTCACAATTCTTAAGTGTGTGCTAATGCGTAGCGCAGAGCCACCTATAATGGATGGTGCTCTAACGGTATCTGTTAGCTTGTAGACAGGCACATTTAGCACGCTGCTTGGCAAAGGCAGTTATGTGAGCGCTTAGTGTGCTGGCAGCGGAGCAATGGAGTCTTGATTCTTCAGATTAAATTGAACTGCTATTTACAGCTATTCAGTATGATGCATGCACCAGAACGACTCACAACTGCATCTCTCTCTTTTTCTTTCACCCCCTCAGAGCACTTAGAGACGGCTCTCTACAGGTTGGCAATGAGGCGGCGGTAACAGGGTCATCGCCTTTGGCAGCAACACAGCTGGACACAGACGGAGCACTCTGGCTGGGTAGGTGCCCACACATGTTAAAAAAAAAAAAAATCTTTCAGACTTGAAAATGTGTCTGCAAATGCCATGCATCAAGTCAGAGGAATGCTTGTAATTCCATGGTACTTTTTCATCCTTGCCACTGGTAGAGGGCTGCCAAAAATGAGCAATGAACTCATTGGCATTGCAAAGAATAAGCAAAGTCTCTGGCAAGGAAAAAAGATTACAGTTTGGGCAAAAAAAAAAAAAAAAAAAATGTTCAAGCCTATTCAGGTATTGAGGGATGAAAGGCTATCTGACAAATTCAAAAGTTGTCTGCTCTCCTGAATTGAAAATGACCAAAGTCGGGCCCGTTATCTACCTGGAGTTCAATTTGGTCTGAACTTGGCTCAGAGAAGCCGCTTTTGAAAGAACACACATGGCATGGAGGGATTGAACATTCTGAGGAAATAACATTGAAGACGGGTGCCGAAATGAAGTCAGACTGCTCTTTAGAATGCACAAGGCAAGGCGGACAAAGAGGCAGGTTTGAGAGGAGAGGCAGCATGAGTGACATTTTAGAGACACGCTGCATGTAGAGGTGTGCTCGGCTACTCCGGTACACGCATACAAACACACACACACGTACACACAGGGAGGCAGCGCTCTGGAACAGGTGCTGAGCGAGCCCTGCAGCAAGAATACATAATCCTCACACAGCCCTCCCATCGAGAGCCCTTCTCCTTTTTAAATCCCTCTTTCACTGTTCATCATTAATTCATCTGTAACTTGCATGAAATTAGCCCTGTCGATCCCCGATTCGGAGAAACGCAATCCGATTAAAGGGGGCAGGGACAGGGGATGTAAAGAGCTCGATGGGGATATGAACTCTCAGCCCGACAGATTAAAAAAGAGCAACCAGGGAAGAGAAGGAGAGATGGGGACAGAAGGGGGGGGGGGGGCATTGGATTAACAAGAAGCAAAGCAAGACAGAGGATGCAGGAGGATTGTGACAGTGTAGATAACAGAGAGGGAGAAGGGAAGAGAGAGAGAGAGAGAGAGAGAGCAGGGATGGCAGCCAGGTAAAACATCAAAAAACAGGGTCAGCCTCTCTCCCAGTAAAGACAAATCTCATGAAATTCTGAATAAAGACGTTTCACGCTGATTTATTGAGAAAGACACTAATGACTACTTTGGGTGTGCTGGCTCAAAAGAGTAGCTGAAAACACCATCAAAAGGAAGAAGGAGCCAGCCACACACTTGGCAATTAGGTCATCAAGTCTCCTCAAAAAGGACGTTATGAGACTTTTAAAAAAAGGGAAGTTGGATGATTTGAAATAGAGGGAAAAGTGCAGTAAAGTTAAAGAGAATTGGAAAGTACAAGTGCTGAAACATTTGCTTTGAAGTACAAATCCATGATATTAAAAATGTCTATTTTTAAACTTCCTGTGATTGAAAGATAAAACACTTTAGTGGGCAATTTCCATCAAGTTCACAAGTGCTTTAAAGGGTCATTTTCAGATATGCGAAAAGTTTTTCCACAGAAAGAGAAGCTCTCTCAATTTTTGAAGAGATTTATATCATTACATTGTTCATAGAATGTGCAAATGAATGCTGGTAACTGCATGTTGCCTGAACCAAAGCTCAGGCACTGCTAACACCGCATAACCTGGCAGTAACAAGCATTTACCACCACCACCTATGGCAGTTAATCCCATCCTCTGCTCTGAGGGAAAAGAGCTCACAGACTTCATTGTCTTCCCAAGTTGCAGACATTTTCAGGTTGTTGTTCTCCTACTTTGAGTTAGCTGATAACTGCTGCTTGCTGTTTTTAGCCAATTCTCCCACTAGTGTTTGTCACACTTAGCTTGTCATTATAACTATACATTGTTGTCAAGTGGAGTTGGTGTGGCTAATAACACAGACATCAATTTGCAGCTCATATACATTCTTTACCAGATGAGAGGAAGCAAAAATGCCCACACCTTTTACCATTTTCATAACTTTTATACAGAACAGTCAGGTGCTCTAACGGCACAGTATTCACGCCTGCAACAGGCCATGTAAAAGGGGCTCCAGAGCAGAGGTCAGTTCAGTGGAGAGGTGGCCCACTGAACTCAGATCAAACTGTAACACAAGGTGTCTCTTTGGTCATGTAGCCTTTTTAAAAATACAATGTTTGCATGTACTTACATCAGAAACCCAGTTTTATGTACAGAACATCTTTCCTTCGCTGAAATACTTCTTTAAATATTGTGCTTTCTAGCCAAGCATGTTCACCCTTCCACAGATGAAGTAATTGCTGTTTGGTTTGTGCTGCTCTCATCAGTTGATTTAAAAAGTGTGACAGGCAAAATCTTTTCCCACAAAAAGTGTCCCGAGCATGCTATCAGGGGTAGCATGCTCGGGAATTTTTTTGATGGAAAAAGGTTTTAAGTTGGATGAACCAGCTCTTAAACATTTGTTAGTTATTTCTTTTGCAGTCAGGCCTAAAAAAGTGGGTAGTTAGCAGTGGTTTCTAACATGGAGGAACAGAAAAGTGCAGCTCAAAGCTCAAAATTTGAAGAAAATGCTGCCACAGTTGGGAATACACTCCGTGATGGACAGGTGATATCTGAGGAGTTGAGAGCGCAGCAGTGAGCGCTTAGTACTAAAATTAATGAGGATATTAGGTATTCATAATTTTACACCCTGTCACCACCTTTCATTTGTAGCACATTCTGGAGCACTTTATGCACCATGTCAAATTGAAAGAAGCTTCTCTCTCGTCTATCTTAACTTTGTCTGGCTGCCATGCAGACTCCCTGCCTTTCTCCCTTTGATCATGGTGGCTTAACAAATAAAGTGTCAACCTGTCATGTTCATCGGCGGGTGTCATCACACTAAAAATCAAAGACAACGCTTGACAAAGACAAGTAACTTTAGAGCCAGAAATATATTTCTCGACCAATATATTTCCGGTACAGCCTTTTGATGGCTTTTGCAAGGTTTCATTTGTTATGAAATCCAAACCTTTATCCTGCTGTTTGATCTTTAAAGGGGCACTGCACGCATTTTAAACATGAAGGTCAGCTTACTAGTCATGGGGAGCGCTGATGGGCCTGTGAAAACAGTTGTGTAATGTCTTCTGAAGCTCCGCAGGAGCTGCGTAAATAACTTGAGATGATGTCATCACAGAGTATCTTTGCTCCTGGCTGCGAAACATAAAATTTGTATCGCAGAGTCTGCGTTGCGAACTGGACACATGGAGTTATATATAAGATATGTTAAAGGGAAAAATAATGTAACAGTTCTTTGGCTTTATAATGGGAAATGTAGGAGTTTAGGTTTTGTTTCCTTGACCTACTTTAAAATAAGTTGCCCCGCCTCAGTTTGGAGTGATACAGGCGTCACAGGATGAGCATGAGTGTTTCTGTACAGTTGCTGAGTCATCATTGTCTACACCTTTGTCTCCGTCTCCCCTCAGGTGGTCTGGAGGAGCTGGCAGTTGCCCGTCGGTTGCCCAAAGCCTACAGCACCGGCTTCGTTGGCTGCATCAAGGACGTGGTGGTGGATGGCGTGGAGCTCCACCTGGTGGAGGACGCCTTAAACAGCCCCAAAATATTACACTGTTCCGCCGCCAAATAACTCGGCAGAGACAAAATAATGAGAAAAATGGAGAAAAAAAAGAAACCCTCCCACCCATTCCCTCCATAGCGCCCATGTCTCCTGCTGTAATTATTTTCTATTTTTGTATACTTTTCATCGCTTTTTATATGGAAAGAAAATTAATATGTCGTTTTAATTTTTGTTTTATATATTTTGTCCTTTTTTTTTTTTAAATCTGCACCTCCATTCACAGAACACACTTTCTTTTTCCTTTTTTTGCTCCGGCCCTTCATCTTTTTCAGCAAGCAGACATCGCTGCGAAAAAGAGATATCTTATTCTTGTCAGTTTTGTTGTTTTAAAACAAACGCCAACCTTTAAAAAAAACATATACCCACTCCTTTTCCTCGCTCATTACTTGAACACTGCTGGACCTCGCTGATGATCTCTGGTAACTGCCTTGTCTTGGTGCCATATCTATCGTCCACATTCCCCAAGCATGGCCTATACATCCATGAATATATAGATGTACATTCCCCCGTGAGAGCTGGAGGCAGTGTACGCTGTAGCTGGTGTGTGTGGTTCTTTGATGCTGCAGCCAGCTGGCGTCTCCAGTAAAAAAAAGAAAAAAAAGCTCTGTATTCAGCCCCGGTAGCCCACTATATTTTCCTAATGGGACTTTTCAGATATCAGTCAAGCTGCTATAGTGAGAAAGTACACAGTCAAAACCACTCAATCAACCCCCATCTCAAAACGCAAGGAAAAAAAAAAAAGGAACAACACAAAAACTCTCCACTCGATCTGAATCCCATCAGAGCCTTTAGTTTTGAAATATGACTCACTAACACAGCAGCCCGACGTGACGGAGACGGAGAGAGCGCTGCCTTCCACAATGACTTGCATATCATTAGTCATAAGTCAAGACATGATTCATAGACATGAATAAATGTTATAAATATAGAGTATATAAATAATACCTGAGACTGTGAATATGTAAGATGGGTTCTCTTTGGAGAATTGTGCTTCTCATGTACTGTTGTGCGTTCTGTTTTACAATCAGCAGATGAACTAATGATGACCACTATAAATGCATGCACTTCTGCAGTGTTGGTTTGATTCTGGTTTATGTTTGTTTGTTTTTTTTAATACACTTTTTGTCAAAAAAAAAATCTAATTTGGAAAATGTCACTGTTTTGGGTTTTGTTTGTTTTTTTGCAATGACTATAACAAAAGGTTCCTTTTTTTCTCTTACTTCCACTGATTTCAGAAAAAATGTTTTATATTCGTTCATTCCCTGTATATTTTTTTTTTTTGACTTTTTTATTTTTCTTGGAAGCGGTTAGTTTTGTAGGACCTTGAACGGTGCATAAGGGAGAAGAGTTGTTACCATATCCGACCTCAAGGAGGTGCTGAAAGCAAGGACTGAAGAAAAGAACAGATATAAAGGAGGCGAGGAGAGATCTTATCATGGGGACTACTACTACTCTTGGGAGTGTCCTGTCAGACAACAGTCAGTCATCAACAGAAAAACAAAAAGGAAAAAAAAAACGCTTCACAAAACTCTGCCTAAGACTTGTTTTCTCTTCTTATTTGACTTGGGAGCAGTCCCGGAGGACTCTTTAATCGGCTGTTAAGAGAGAGTGACTGTGAGTTGTTGTGACCTTCTGAAGCCATAACAGCCGCAAAAGTGGGAGAGGACGCATAATCCTACAGTACTTGCAAATTAACATAGTAACGCATGGGTTTGTAATACTAGTGCAAATTCCGTAACATTCAGTGAACTGATGCAACGTGGAGTCGTCTCTGCTGAACCACAATAAGCTGCGATGACTGACCTAAAGACACTTGTTTTGATATGAGAACCTTGGCAATATTCTAAGACAAAATCATGCTTGTTCGTGGTTGAGTATCAAATGGTCTTGTACTATTTTTTTTTCTCTCTTAAGTTCTTAATTTTCGTTTGCCTTCTTAATCATCAACAACCTGTTTTTGTACAGCCCTGCAATTTTTAAGTGTAAATTTAGCAAATGTGTAATCTGTGGAGGTTTTCGTTTTTTAGTAATATACACTGGAACCATGTCTGACTTGTCTGTTCGCCCACACAATGGTATACTTAATGTACCTGGGGGAGCTAAAAAGCTGTAACTGTGTCCACACCTGACCAAGAAACCCCTCTCTGGTGTCTCAGTCCATGTTTAAATTCCAGCACTCACTCTGTTAACCTTAGACTGGTCTTAATTTACCACAGCATTCTTTGAATTGGATCTGTTCAGGTGGTAACACTTATTACAGCAGAGACACCTGTGTAGTTTGATGGACTCAAGAACAATAAGGACAGTCGCTATCTATGATTTGGGTGGAAACTTTGAATTGCCTTAAAAACTGGTCACCTCCACTCTGAGCTGGTGACAAAGATGCCATCCATGTAACCGTGTCCTTACTTTAGCCAGTATATTAGCCTCATCCCCATAATGTAAATGAGTAATATGTAATAATACTGATAATTATATTAATAATAATGCTCATACACAAAAAAAATTCCCAGGGGGCCTCTGCAAATGTCCCCTCTGGCTTTTTACAAAAAATCTTCTATTTACTGTTTTTTGAATCTATTTTCTGTTCCTTATTTATGTCTACATGTGGATTACCCTCCATGTCTGGCCTCTGTAAACTACTGTCTGACTGCGCCAACCTCCTCAAAGGGCAGTGCACCGAGTAAGAGTGGCATGACCTGAACATTACTAACTTTATGACCTTTGTCTTGTGTTCCTATCACCATGAAATAAAATGTCAACCAAATGGAGCCCTTTCTTGTCAGCCGTCTTGATTTTGTCACCATCTGTAGTCGGTTGGCATTTTGACGACTCTTTAGAGGATGATGCTGGTGTTATGTTTTGCGGGTTGTCAACAAATCCTGTGAAAAGATCAAAACCAATAATGCAGCCTCTCAATTTCTCTCTAACTACTGTCTCACTTTCCGACTCTGTCAGTGGCTCTCAGCTCTAAACCATACACAACAGTGCATTTGTTGGAGACTGTTTTCAGCTTTGAATTACCTCACACTTGGTGTTATAGTGAGTTTTTACAGCACCAGACTGATGTATGTATGTATGTAATTGACTCAAAATAATCTATTGTGCTCATGTTGAGCATGAAAATGTATTCTTTTTGTTTGAAATGGTGTGTGAAAAAAAAAGAATTAGCTCATGGTCCGAGGAAGAGACTGCTTCATTGTTTGATTAAGTCTTTTCAAAGGAATTGTTAACAGAAACACAAATGTGAAATATTGTTTGCATTTTCTGTCACGGACAGTTTGTTAGATCTGATTCATGAAATCATGACGAGTCTTTAAAGTTTCCCATTAACAGTGTTGGGCAAGTTACTTCAAAAACGTAATGCATTATTTATTACTTGTTACTGTCATTTCAAAGTAATTCGTTACATTACAATATTACTGTATTTGAAATGTAAGGCATTACACTACTATTGCATTACTTTTAAGTTACTCTCACCAAAATAACTGT
>JAPZDY010000002.1:6079833-6097588 GCA_029783645.1 Ctenochaetus hawaiiensis
ACATTACCGCGTTACAGCAAAAAGCAATGCATTACAGTAATCACATTACTTTTGTAATGCATTACTCCCAACACTGCCCATTAACCAGAAACAAGATTTACTGTCTCTCAGTACATGATGGCCTGCTATCATGTAAGACAAGCCCCATACACAGATCTCATTACAACTTGGCAAATATCTATCTGCTCATAAAGACCTTTAGATGTGGTGAAAATCTACCAAAAAAGCTAAGTGGATCTGTTGTGTTAAGTTAAATTACAGACCAGTATTTGAAAGATAATTGTCTTTTAGTTCTAATCTAGAAAGGAACAAGACATTTGTTCTATGACCTCCTGTATTACTTTTGTAGGTAAGAGCTAATGGAAGGGAAGAGAGCTCGCCAAGGAGTATTTTCCATTTATTTTCAGTTTTAGATCAGCTGAAAATGCAATCTAAAAATTGGTAGAGAAGCTGAAGCATCTTATGAATTCACAGTGTTAGTCCTCAATTCATTAGTTTCCAGGCACCTGCATATATTGAAGCAATCACAAGTTCCGACGTCAATCTGCCGTCTGTCTAAATGAGAGGTTTCTGCTCATATCTTGATTGAAACGTCCAAGAAAAACTGTGTTTTTTCCAAATCAAAAGCAATTTAAGTCAGCGGGGCTCATACACACATCAATAAACAGCCTTTCCCACTACAGTGATATTTACTTCTTATAATTCAAATCACCTACAGCAATCTCTGGTGCCCTTCTGCTAATTGAAAGTCTGCAATTGAAGAGAAAACAGCAACTGCTGCACTGCTTCATACATCTTTCAGTACATCCTAAATCTGTCTTGAGCGTTTTCATTAAGTCTGAGATTTTAATGAGTTGAATTTATTCCTTGCTAATGACAGAGAAGGACACTGCATCTTGTGTTGTGTTAATTAAAACTATGAAATGGAGTAGATGAAATAGTTTCACGCAGTGAGGGCTCCTTCTGGGGAAAGATCGTTTTCAAGTTAATAAGTGTAAGTAGTTTGATTAAAGGGTTTTCCAGGAATTAAATTCAAAACAAAATACCACATCCTTATATAGAACCAAATAATGAGATAGAGGATCACTGTTTTGGTGACGCACAGAGGGGTCAAAGAGTTGAGTCAGTTCTGGGTGAAATATGTATTTCAGAGGAATACAGAATTCTGAGAATTAAAGACACAGAGAGCTAATTTTGATTCATGTGTTAAGCAACTGACTGGCTTTGATTGGAGCTTCAGAAGCAAGAGCTCGGAGGCAGCCAGAACATTTTAAGATGTGGGCTTTTTTTTCCAGCACATGTTGATGAATGCTGTTTGTTCAAAGGTCAAAGTAGATCTATAAATTATGCAGCAAATTCAGGCTATCTTCTGATGAAATGTTATCAGATCTTCAAACCTGGGCTAAATACAGGCCCTCGAGTCCAAAAGGGTCTATGGCATCATCAGTGATGAAAGAAACATTCTTAGAAAATCACTGAATGAATTTCTAAGAATGTTTTCCAAAGAGGTTGGACAGTTACGCTCCTAAAATAAAAGGCCTCATCCTTGCAAAGCAACATTTCACCCCATTTTGTGAAATAAAGTTCCTCTCTCACGGCTTTTTATGTCCACATGGTAATAAAAGTTCTTTCTCTCTGACAAGACTCCAGCTGTCCAGCTGCATCACTCTCAGTAAAGTCCTCTTTGTTTCCCTTTCCAGATTTTTTGCAGGCTTTGAACAGCCAGATTTGCAAGTCTCAAGGCAAAAGGGTCAAAGGCCACAAGCCTATAGAAGCAGCCACCTCAGGGTGGATGGGACATCCTGGTTTCCAATGCTCTGGGTGGGAAACAAGGCTTTGTGCTGTTGAGTCTTTTTGTCTCTCCCCTAGACTCAACAGGACATGAGTCTGCACGGTGATAAAATGTGAATGTTTCAGTCCAGGAACTTTGTCATGCCTTTCCAGTTCTCAACTTCACCTCTGCTTTATTTTTACTAACCATTTATTCTTTACAGCACAGTAGATCATTTAGAAAACTCCTCTTTTCTGTTTGAGATATATGAATGTGTTTTTTCTGCTCTTATAGACATGCATGTTTCCCATTAATTTCTGTACAGCGTAAACATTTAATGTACAGTTGTTTTTGTGAGAATTTAATTACAGTCATGCAATGTGGCCATTTTTTTTAGATTAATATGTATCATACATCACCACACAACAAGAATTACTGAATAACTGATTTTTATGGTGTATGAATGTGGCTGCCTTGAACAGCTGGGGAAATAAATCTAAAACCTAAGTATATTTTACATGCATGCTGCATTTGACATTAAAACACATTATATATGATCCAGTTCAGTTAATGATCCAACATTTGCGAACACAATGGCAAGGCCTTTTGAGGCATACTACTACTTATTGTTTCACTTTGCTTCTTTTTTTTAATCATTGTCATCATTCATCCGCGTTTGAACAATCCTTCAGAGCCAAAGTCAACTTCAGAACTTCACCATAAAGCACCAGCTTCTAGTGACTTTATTAACACCACAATGGAAGGGACCATTTGTAATGCCCCTTACAATGTTTGAGGTCGTGATCTATGTGTAATCCCACTCTCAACACAAAGACAAACAGACAGTAAAACAGAGCTTGATTGACTTTTTTCTCAGACATGTTTTACCTGGTTTTCTCCTAATATATGTATCCCTGTGGGTGTAGAACAAAAATAATTTCAAATTATTCTCAAAACCCACACAAGACATGCAAATGGCGTCTAAAGCACCTAATAAATGTTAATGACTGTGTTTTTAAGGCCTTCAGTCTTGTATCAATCCTATTATTAAACACTAAATGTGCACTCTATGTTATTCTAATATCCCTCTACCTCTAGTCCTCTTCATCAATTCCCACTCTTTATCGATCAGACTGATGTCCTCCCATGGTGTGAGGATCATTTTAACTGCTCGCCAGACCCAAACAATAAACCCTGTGTTCATCTCCATCCATCCATCCAGCCTGAAGCACATTGCATTTGGCAGAGAAAAAACATTCACTTTGACAACAGAAGTTCCACAGAGAGAAGAAATTCCCTCTCGATCATCTCAGTGTTTGTCTGTAAGCTGCAGCAACACACTGGGTCAAACAGTGGAAAAGCAAATCCATAGATGTGAAGCCTGTGAGCTCACAGACAATTGCATAAGCCCATCCATCCCCCAGTAGATTAACCTCCACTGATAACCACAGGCCGGTGACGTCAATGCTGCTCTCCCTCTCTTACTCATCTCCCCCCACAACCAACACCATCCTCCAGATCCTGGAGGCTGTCCCATCATGAGGGTAGAACAGAGGAGGAGGAGGCACACAGACCTGCCTTATCCCTCACTAGACAACAGCAGAGCTTTACGGTAACAAAATGAAACACTGCACAAGTTAATTAGGCTTCTACAGCATCATTAGTGAAAATACAATAAATCAATGGGCAAAGAAAGTCTTTTCATCTTGAGAGCCAGCCTTTATTTATCCACTACTCTATACTGCAAGTAGATAAATGTATGAGTAATAAAGGGAATATTTATTGATTTGATAATAAGCTTGGTTAGCACATAAATCAAATGGTAAAATTCTGAATCAGCAGTTTTTGTTTTGTTTTGTTTTGTTTGTTTGCTTCTAATCAGAGTGACATTTTAGCTACATAGCATGAATGTGATATGTTTTACCTTTATTAGTCAACTTTTTTCAGTCATAAATTTTGGGGGTGCCTATTTTTAGCTTCAAATATGTCAAATCCAATTAGAAGTGAGGAATAATCATCTATTAATATCCTTCAGTGACTTTCAAAGTAAATGAATATGAAGCCTCTGATAATGATTAATGCACGGAGCTGGCCAAGATTAGTCAGAACAAAAAATCCAACAAACAATTAACAACATAAAGCAGTCACATCTAACAAAAGAATATAAATGTTAGTTTAAATAAATAATAAAAAAAAAAAAAAGTGTTAATAACTACAACAGCAATATGTTTTACTAGGCTTTCAATACAAGCCAGTGTTCGGTCAATATGTGCTATTCATCGAGTTGTGCTCTCTTTTACATTTTAATTGGTGGTTAAAGGCTCAGGTTAGACTAAGGGTTTTGCTTTGCACTGTGCAGGCAAGGCAAATAGTCAGGACACCTGATACAGAAACGTCGAGATGGAGATATACATTTTTACAAGCCTAGATTTTTGTTACTGTGCGAAGAATGATAATTTTCTTATTAGAGATATCCTCGGTTTTTACTCGAAAATTTATTTTTACTAAAAAAAAACTAATCCAGAGGAAATAGGCTATAGCTTCCTGTGCAGAAGTTACATACACAAAAAACACAGACAGAAGACTACAAATAAGTTAACAAAATAATGAAAAAAATAAATATATAATAAACAGTAATGTCTTAAATTGATGGTTATTGAAATGCAACATACAAATTAACCTTTATATTTACTTCATTTTGACAATAACCGACGAATACGTCCTTTGTTTTGAAGGCTTCTACCGGAAGTCGTGTCAGTAGTTTTGTGTAGCTCAACGCGCAGGTTCAACAGATCTCTCAATCTTCACAGCGACCCAGCAGAGGCGAAAGGGGAACGTTTGAGGACACTTGACAGCTTTCAGAGACTGCTATGACATCTCGCAGGTAAGGACCAGTTTGTTTTATAAACTGTCATTTACGGCGCCGTTATATTGAACAGCCTTTTAAAAACTGCACGAGCGGTCAGACGGTGCACGAGCGAGACTGAGCTGAGGCTGCCAGCAAGAAAAGAGAGGCGCCTCAACTTTTTGTGCTACAGACCCCTGAAACCAAGGCACTTGACGCCTCAGATTTTAAAGTTCTGCCTAAAAAAACACCATTATATGTTTTTCTTGCTAATGAATTGGTAGAGAGTTATTTAAGTATTTTACGTAAATTGTGGCGGTATTAAAAAAGTGGTGACATTAAAAGCCTTGATAAAAATATAGGGAAATGATTATTTTTACTAATTTTTCGCTGGCTTCAACTAAGTGTAATGATATAGAAATTCAAATCTTCCCCAGGTTGTTAAGTATCAATGGTTTACATTAATTTGCATGTGATGTGGATGTGTTTATAGATGTTGTGATTTATTTATGAGCAATAGCTAAGTCAGGCTTTAATTTTAAAATGCTCATAACTCCATACACTTAGGTTCATACATCATGAGACAAAGCTTTTATCCTCACTTCTCTAATCTAGTGCTGTGGGCTTTTTCTGTCCCTGTCCACTCTCTTTGTTTCACTGTGCACAGTGCAGGAAATTGACTTAGAGCTTCCTGTGAACACAAGCCCTTCACAGAGAGTATTCTGGTAAATTTACAATAACAAGTTTAAAAGGACACATTAGTTAAAAAAAAAGTTTTCATAGGCTTTAAAGTTACAACATCAGTGCCAGGTCTCCACTAATGTATTGTGAAGAACCACAAAAACAGTCCAAGTCTAATTAGAAAATCACTTTAAACTACTTAATACAGATTCAAAAATACTAAATAAATGTAATATCATGAGTGTAGATCTGTTCTCCCCCCAAAAAGTAACAAAATATACAGCCATGTTTTTTCAATCACTTGCAGTTTTAGTGAGTCTTATGTTACTTATAAATGTGTACAGTTTCCATATTCCTTCTTCCAATAACTTGGTCGACTTACTACATATTATTAACCACATGTGTGTTTGTGGACTAGCAATGATTTGTGGATCTCTCTGAAACATTGATCAGGTTAGTAAGTGAGAAACAGAGAGCTACAGGTAGCTGGGCTTAACACTGTTCAGTAAATGGATACATGTAGCGGTATATTTGCATTCTTTTATCACAGTGTATAAAATTTTAAATTACAGTCAAAGTATAAATTACTTTATAGGCATTCTTTTTTTTAGCAAATTTAATTAAGAAACGGTTTAAAATAATCTTAACATACCATAATTCATCATATTTGATTTTTCTGGTCCACAACCAGGGACTTGTGTCATCTCTAGCACATTAGTAACATGATCCATAGAGAATTAATGGTGTACAACTGTGAAAATAAAAATATTAATATGTACATTCTGCTATTGCTGGCAGATTGGTATGATATTGGCTGATGCACAAAACTGAAGTATCAGAATCAGTAATGAAAAGAAAAAAGTGGCATCGCAACATAACACCTGTTCCATTTTTCTTTTTCAGTTACACAAACATCGTAATATATTGTGTACGGTTGTTGTCATGGCGGGTAATCATTCTGTATTGTGAGTTTCACTGTAATTCTCACCCCTAATTTGTATTGTCGCACAAAATATGCTGTGAGATTTTGTATTATTTGCTCATATGTGTCTGATTTCCTTCCTAAACAGCCATTTCCATATACTTTTTATAACAGTCAAGCTTATATTGCCTGCAAGATGTATAAGCAGCATAAGCATAATAATCAGGGTTTGGGTTATTTGGTGTGGTGTGTGAGATGATGAATTACAGTCATTTAAACTGATGTCACTTGTTTCTTGCCTTAATTATAACTTGTAACTTCACGAACATAACAGCTGTCTGTCCTGGTACAAATTTCTCTGCAAGGTGACCTCTGAAATGTTGACTCCAACAATTAAGTTGTCTCTTGACCATCATGGTTGCTGTGGACTCAAAAAAATGCAGTGTTGGCAATTAATGAGTTTACAGTTGATACAACTAGTCCACCACTATATGGGTGGAAAAGATAGCAGATGTGTCGCAGCACATGGTGTGTGCCATGTGATGTCCTGAATGACTTTGATAGGTAAAGTTGCAGTGTCGAAATAATGAGGCCAGTCTACTGATTTTAACATAATCCAACTTCACTAAACACTGAGGCATGTTTTTCTCTTCTAACAGAACAAAGAGAGGGTAATTTGGCCATGCTATTTGGCAAAATAGTGGTTTTTACACAATAGAAAACAGTTGAATCTGGCTTAGACCTCGGTGCATCAAAGGGAGATTGAAAACAGCAAAGCTTCCAGGCTGGCTGGTGCATTCAAGGAAAATTAAACTTTTTTTAGCAATACACAACAGTTTCATGAATAATTGCAGCCATTAATTGCTTTCTTGTACACCATACAGCTTTTAATTATGGACATGCTATATGAGACACAGTCTTGCTTAGCAAGTATTTCAATAGTACTTGAGGTCAGCAGATCATTACTGCATATTGAAGTTTTATAGTTACTTATATTTTTACTTTCAAATACTACACATAGTTCAGATTGCATGGTTACATTGGACCATCGATAAAAGATTTAAGCTACATTGCAAAAAACCTTCAAAAGTATACAGAGTCGAATGTTTTCTTAAATGATGGGAATAAAGGCAAAACTACCAAAAATTAGAAATACTGATTCTTTATTTTTTGGCTTCACTAGAATTCTGTTTCAAGGGCATTTCTCAATTTCATAGATATCTGTGACTTTTTTCAGACATTTACAATCAACACTTTTGAGTTGACAGAGAACCAAGTGTTCAGTTGCCGCAGGGCCAAAGCCACCAGCCAGCTAAGATCAGAGAGAGAAAAACAGTGAGACAAAGCTAAAAGTTGTTTTCATCTCTGGCAGTTTCCATGGTTTGTCGTCGGTCAAAACACTCATGACTGTTGCTCTGTTGCTCGTTTTGTACTTCCTGAGCTGAATTACCGCAGGGGAACAATACTACCGTGCGTGCCATCTTGATACGACAGACCTTCTGTTACGCTGATGGTATCAATCAATTTAACACTTTTTCAGGAAGGAGTTTAGTTCATCATACTTGCTGTTAAGGGCTACAGTTTCCAAATGTTTCGTTATTACTGTGCTTGCTGTAAGAATTTGAAACGGTTTAGTCATAGCGGAACCATTTGTACTGAACCTCGTTGTAATTGTACCATCAGCGTTACAATGATTAAGCATTCAAATGAGTTCAGTACAGCACTGAGGGCCCAGAGAAAGCAGTAATGACGCAGAGTTACCTTACGTTTCTGTTCCTTTTTGTTTAGCTTTTTTGATTCTGTGTAGTATTACAAACTTTCCACTATTGGAAACCACCTCTGCCCCCCTTTGTTGAAAGAGGAGACCTCATCTGTCACTGAAACTCGTTTGACCAGCTGAGAACAGTGAGTCAGTTTTCTCAATAAGCCGACAGGAAAACAACAGCCCATGTGGAGGAATAAGATAGCGCTGCCAACATTTCCAGAGTGCTCTGAACCAACTGTTAGTTTTTTCCAATTACATGCTTTGCATTTTATTCAGACACAAAACAATGCAGACCGAACATTTAGTCAGATCAGCATGCTTTGAATATGACATAATGCTTGTTTGGTCAGTCATTTAAGGGATTTAATGCTAAAAACAATTTTTCCATGTGCATGTCATTTAATGTTTTATGTGTATGAACTGAACTCGCCTTAAACTGAGTCATGTAAACATGTTCTCTTTTTTTCTTGGACTTGAATATTAAAGTCACACTTTTCACACTTCTGTGAGAAGTACCATTCTCTCGCTATATTTGTGTGGTGAAAAAAGCAGGATGAAAAAAAAGGAACAACATGATTGCCCACCAACTAATATTTACCATTTAACTTCTCTTTGCCAATAGATTGACATGTTTGTAAATACCAAAGGCAAATTTGTCATAGAAAGAGGAGGATGAACTGTGTTCTGGCATGCACTGATAAACAAGATGTGGAAAATCTCAGAAAAGTCTAATTATGTTTCTGCTTTCAATACTGTTATCAGTAGTATTTTCCTGTGATCAATAGGTACTAAAATAAACACATGATCTGTCAGATCTGCTTAGTTAAAGGTGCCTGTTGAGAAAGTATCAGAGAGGAAAAGAGAACATAAAGTATTTTGCTTTGTTCAAAAATCCAAATTTGAGTGTAAAACATTAGTTTATGTTTAAAAATTCGGTATTTTTTCCAGTACATTATTTAATCCAAATTGAAAAGGATTATTCCATTATTCTAATCTTCTGCTCTGTGGTATATTTTGCATAGAGGTCCGACAATATTGCAGAGACATGCATTTTCAAATATTTGAGACAAGTGCAGAAAATGTGCTGTGTCAAAATGATGAAGAGTTTGAGTGATTGCTCTGTATCTGCAGTTTGTCTCTTAATCCGTGTTTTGCCTTTGTGTGTCTGGTGTGTTTTATCTAGTTGCTGTTTTTCAGAAAGTTTGCTTTACTGCTGTCTGTTAAAAAAAAAAGGTTGGACGTATCTGTGAAAACAAAACACAAAAACTCCCTCCAGTTATTTATTAACCAATAATGCCCACAGCCACTTTTACTCTGTGTTTGATAAGTGCTGTTTACTCCATGTAAATACAGAGAGCCACAAACTATGGATACTGTTTTTGCGTGGTTCAAGAGCAGTCTAAACTACCCTGAAAGCTTTCGACCATTTGTCATGCCATTGTTGTTAATCAATCAGTCTGCTTCTGGTGGGTTACAAGCAGTATGTGCAAGTGTTGCATATACACAGTGGCTGGTTAAGTCAGTCATTTAGCTGATTCTACTAAGCTGACTGCTTGGTGCTACATGGTAAAGCATCCAGCGATGGGAGCTGTGCAAGTTTTACACCTCATGTAAATACCCTGGATCGTCAGCTGGACTAAAAATAACCGCAACATTACCAAAACCCACACCCTAGGGCTTGTCTGTGACCAAAATAGCTCTAGCAGAGGCTTTCATGCTGCGCTGTGGCTACTAAGTATAGCACCTTTTTGTCAGCGGGCCTAGACGGGTGCACTTTAAATAGCTGACCAGAGCTATATTGAACTTGAGACATTATGTAAGAGGATAGAGTAGTGGCTGGATGCACACTGGGCCCTGTTTCCCCCTCAACCATCCTGAGGCCTAACCTGCTGCTCTCAGCTGCCTCTGTCTCTCCCACAGTACATCCAGTTTATTCTTCTCCCTGTTGACATCTCATTAGATAAAAACAGGCTATCTGAAATCTCATTCCCTTTGTCTTGTCTCCTTCTCTCTGCCTTTACTGCCCGAGGCCAGATGCAGGGAAATGGGGCGCCTGGTGGTTGTCAAAGGGGATCCTATTCTTGGAAAGCCCTGAGTCACTTCTGCTCCTACAGTCATGATCTGAGGAGGCAAAAGGGGGAGAGTATGTGGACATGGTTGTGTAGAACAGGCATGCTGTTCAGACTTTTTTTTTTTAAAGATTCGAACTTTCATAGACTGTCTACGACCTACAGCACAACAATGCAGTCTACTAAATCTACAGCAGCTAGTTCCGCTCATATCATCTAATTATTACCAAAGACTTTTTCTATGAATCTCCATTATTGTTGTTCCGTTGGAGGATTACTGGCATTAAAACCAGTCAAAAAACTGACTTGTCTGGCCTTCAGACGGTAAATAATTCACAATATTGACTAAAAGTGAAATTTAGCATGACAAAAAAGATGTAAAACCAAATAATAATACACTGAAACAGAGATCTTGGCTGAAGATGTTTTTTTGTTTTTTTTTTATTAGAAAGTTTTGAATTAGCCTCTTTAACAGCCACAGAGGTTTACATATGAAATTCATGTGAAACTCACTAGTGACTACTACAACTTTTGGGAGTTTTTGGAGCATTCCTTAATGTGATAAAATGCTGATTGCATTGCATGTAGCGTGTCACATAAACATGGTCACAAGAAAATTTCACATTTTAACTTTGTCAAGTTTACATAATGTGTGTTTTATAACAAGTTAACAAAGCAATTAATCTCATCTTGATGTATGCTCGTTTTTTTACTGTTTACTAAATAAAGTAAATGTTTCTTTTCTTGATAATTTAGGGATTTGTTTATTTTACACACATCTGTTTATATATACAAGCAATTGCCGGGTATTGGGCTGCTGAAATATTTAACATCGCCTGACTGAAGCAACAATATATTTTAAGAAGCACTGTGAATACTAATACTATGCCAGTGAAAGTCTGCAACCCTCAGGGTTATTTGCATACTGTAACATTTATTTGTAATATGTCAGGAAATTACACCCTTATGTCATATGAGGGATGTAATGGAACAAACAACATGACTGGTTACAATATTTTTTATTGTCAACAGACTAACTCTAATTTTACTTTTTGCTGTGCAAGATTAATAAATTTTTTTATATTTTGTCCAAAAAGGACAATTGAAAATGCATCAACAGCAGTGTGTGTAACTTGTTAGCATCATTTTTACTTTAGTTGGTTTAAATAGCAGTTTAACATTTGCTTACAAATTTGTAGTTCAATATTCTTTATATCCCTAGTTCCCAATAACCAGTTCTGTTTCCACAAGCATTTCTTGTTGAGTGATGGTCTAAAAGTTAATCATTAAACGGAGCAACACACACTGTAAGAGAAAGGGCAAATACATTTTGTCCTGCGCTCAAACAACACAGACAGCTGGATGAAAATTAATAATTTCTCTAAAAAGCTCTGAAACACCTCCCTAAAAACATAACAAGAGCATTGCAGCCAGGATTATATAAGTGACATTTTGAGAAAATGAGTTTCATAATTTAAAAATAAAATGCTTTGTTTGATCGGTCTTTTAGAAAAAAAGGACAGTGTTAGAAATCAGAGCCAGAGTCAGACTTTGCAATAAAAAGTGCCTGGTCTGTTTTACCAAAATGTAAAAGACACAGACTTGCATTAAGCCGTCATGCAGTCTTGCAACTTGTTTGGCCTCACATATTAGCAATAGGTCATTTTGTGGACATTGCACATGCAAAAATCCTTTAACAAGACAATGCTCAAACCAAATAGCAGTGTGGGAGAACTGTAAACTTGAAGTATGTTACTCGATTTCATAATGTTTTGTCGGGTTTTATACCCCAATTACAAAACAGACACTCGTAAAAGTTGGTGAATATTTTATATTGTGGTCAACAAAAACAACAAAACGTCAATTTGGCCGGCCTCCTGTTTTTTACCACTAAAGAAAAAGGAAGAAAGTGGAAATATTCATCTTTTGTTACCTGGTCGTCCCTGAAGCACAATGGTAAGCTTCTTACAGCAGCTTTCATGATGAACATTTGCTTTGCAGCCTTTATCGTGCAAATTGTAAACAGACTTTTCATTTACCGCATGCATATGAGACGCTGGTCTTGTGCTTTTGTATACAGGCACGGTTCTGTAAGGTGAAAACATTCTGGCTCGAGCCGTTGTTGCAGTCCTGCAGCAGTTTGCTTTGGAGGCGTATACAGCTAATTTTTTTTTTTTTTAACAACAGCATGCAGTTAGTTTTTACATCTACCAAATGTTTTTAGATAAGGTAATGGTATGGCCTAAGGACATCAGTGTAAGGCTGTTTGTCAGTTGGTTTTTCCACCAGCCAGGCTGACACCATTTGGTACAAACATTGATGCCCCCAGCAGCATGAGATTGCCTGACTTTTTCTTGAAACGTCATTGTCAGCTGAAACTTTTTGGGTTTTGGGCTTTTCAGCTCTTTGGTTTTTGGGCTGTGAGGCTGTAATGCTCAGTGAGCATCACAGCCTCACTGAGTCACTATTGGCTTTAGCTTTGTTATTGGTCAGTCTTTAGTTGTGTTTAACAAACCACTAAGCAGCTAAAAACTGCTAAGAACTGAGTAACCTCAATTATTCAGTATTTGTGAGATAAATAAGATATTATCAACATATATAAATATGATAAAGACCAATTTTAATTAAAATCAACTTGGAGTGGGAAGTGGTTAAAATCAAACTGTTTCTCTTCTTTGAGAACAGTGTCACTCCTATTTCCACATATTTTCATTACAAGCGCACACAAGGAGGACAATGAAGTCTTCATACAGTGAGATAGTGAGATCATTGTACAGAGGTCACCGTAATGTTATTAAAAGTTACACTGCAGTCTAATACTGTCCTGCTTTTGTTCTGTGCCTTTATTTTCTAACTCATCTTCAAAGCTGCCTAACCCACTCCTGCACAATTAATAGCCTGATGGCATACTGCTGAATTGGCTGGATTGAGGGTTTAGCTTGGCGAGGGCTAACTATGATCCGGTGTAACTACCCCATGTGCGATTAGGTGTAATCTCCAGGCACGGGCAACACAGCTGTTGCATTTAGCCTTCAACAAGATAGCACAGACCTTGTAGCTTTCGGAGACCTGGCACCCTGATCCGGCCTGGCCCGGCCTGGTCGGTTTTGTGTTTCAGCCATAGAGAGCAGTGTTAGCTTTTGGATCACAGAGCAGCCTTTGGAGCGGGGCCATCGGATAGCCACTGTCCTCTCAGGGTACGAAGGGGAGAGAAGGTGAGGCTGAGGGAGGAAAGCAGAGGGTGGTAGGACCAGTCTGCCAGAGCCTGTCACATTCATCTGAGGTGGGAAAGGAGGGAAGGCGGGGGGACGACTGATAGCACTGACGGGTGCTGGTATCAGGCCTGCTCACGCTCTTCCAAATCCCAGATTAAAAGGCCCCCGCCCCCCCTCTCTTGCTTGCACTCTCTTTCTCTCTCTCTCTCTCTCCACCCCCCTTCACTTCTCTGTCATTTCTCGAACTGTGTCCGTCTCACTCTATCTAACCCAGTAACACTTTTACAAGCACCCCCCCACCCTCCCACTTTCATCTCTATATCTCCCTCTCTCCCTCCCACCCTCTCTTGTGTAACAGTGCCCAGTGCTGGATTACTAAGCTCTGAGGCTGCTGAAGCAAGGGGCTGTGGCAGGCTTCGACCAGAATGGTGAGGTAGGGCACAAAAGATCCCATTTAACTTCAGCGTATTTTCTCCTTTTGGACAACCCTCACAATACTGTTAACTCCTTCTTTTCACGTAAATAATGCCTTTCATTCTGCTGTAGTTTGCTTAATTTCATGCACACAGTGCTGAAAGATAACTAGTAAACTTAGGAGACATGGCTTTGCAGAAGTGAGTGCTTGCAAGTGTACAGTAATTTTTTTCACATGCATTGGTGTGTGTTGCTGTAAGGGTGGGCGGTTCAGGATGTTTGGTTACAAAGGGCGAGGAGTACGCTCTGGTTGTTGAGAAGGCTGAGGGAGCTGTGTGTGTGCGTGCTTGTGTGTGTGTGTGTGTGTGTGTATGTTTGTGTGCCAAGACACTTAGGGAAAGGTGCCCCCTACCTCGTGCAGTCTATAAACCTCACAAGGTGAACAGTTGTGCAGTAGTTGCTGCCGTTGTGTGTTTGAAGCATTGGTCCAGTGTTTTCATCTTGTTCCAGCCCGTTTCCATTGTTTCGATAATTTGACGAGTGACAGCAGCACGATGATGAAGGATTAGATATGGATTAGTGACATAAGGCATTTTTTTCCCCCAACTGTTATTATTTTTTCGTATGAATCTGTGTAGGATTTAAAAACAATACTACAAGTAATCTGTCCACCAGCTGACAGCCGTGACCTCTCAATGGCTCCTCAGTACAGTAACCTAAATGTGGTGGCCAGTCTGAGCTATATTATAAGCAATCGGCTGTGACAAGTGGAAAACATACAGTCAAATAAATAATAAAAACAACCACATTAATTATACAACAATAACTTGTATAAAAATAGTGCACAAAACAAAATAGAAAATTTCCATTTCTGCAAGCTGGCATGAATTCTCTGCGTAGATTAGCTTAGCAAATTGGCATGTGACAAATACATTCATGGGTTATTAGTTTATTTTCAACAGTAAAATTATCTTAGTTACAATTTTTAGAAAACAAATTTGATCCTCATCCTCAAATTATCTTTATCCAAAAATGTTTGTGAAATATTAATTAATGTAGAAATGGTATATATATTATTTCTACATTTTTTCTAAATAATGACTTCATATTCATCTGAAGTTACAATACAATTTCAGTTTCTTATTTAAATCAATTTTGTCAATTATAAACTTCATTCAGGCAGAGCTGCTTTGTAGAAAGCAACATTGAGCTTTTGGTAGCTTTTAGCTTCTTTTGTTCAATGAAAAGAGGATTTTGTAGAAAACAGTTATAATCCTCGAAGGTGCTAAACCAAAATGAAGCCATGTCTTTTTTAAAATCCGAAAATGTTTAACAATATGCAGCTCTAAAATAAGTTGGTAAAAACATGGATATGTTGCTTGTGTGCTTGCATCCATAGCTTAACAAAATTAAAGCAAAAATTAATTCAATTCATTTCTTGTTCTGACAGGATACTTTAAAAACATTAAAAACAACAGTATGTCAAAATGCATAATAAAGCGCTGTAAAAAAAGGAAATAAATAAAAAACCAAGCGAGCTGGTGCCTGTGTTGTATTTTTACAGTTTAGGGAAAAGTACCAATAGGGCACGTTTCTAGTATCTCACATGAGTTTACTTTGTGTGTTGTAGATAACACATTCAACACTTTCTTTCCTTCCATCCCTTTGAGTCATTTCCTGTCTGTCTCCAAAACGTCCCAAGCTCAACCACTCAGCCTTCCTGTTAGATTTCCAGATATGTGTCTAAAGTCACTGAGAGGGTATTGTCTAATTCACCCTCTTGTTTTACATGTTTTCATGACTAATCCCCTTGTAAGCAGTTGCAGTTTCATTATTTGTAAAGTTCCTCCTATAATCTGCTCTCTTGGCTTGCAGAATGAGAGAAAGCGCAGCAGATCGGTTTTGCCCCCTGGTGAGGATAAGGGGGGGTCAGGTGCAGTCTGGGTCAGATGTCTGGTCTGGTCTGGTGTGGTATGTCTGTCGCAGGCTGGTCCAGTTCTTGGCTTTTATTCAGTCCAGCTCACAACAGTCAAGCGTTTTTGTTTATGCAGAATGATATGAATATTTAAATCAAGCAGATTTTGGAGTATTATTTAAAACTGTGCTAATCTTGTGGTTAACCTCCAACAATGGAGGATCCTCAGTGACCATGATGTGGTGCCTTTGGTCATTCTAAAGTCTAATAAAAGTGATGTAGTAACCCTGTCATACACTGAGCATCGTTACCTGTTCTGCTGCTGCGTCTGTGTCAGGCCTCACCTGTCTCCTCTTTCACTCTGCTCATATTTCCTCTCTGTCATAGTCAGAACAGGTCAGGCTGCTTTGTGATTGAAAAGCAGTCACTGTCACTTTGATTCATCTGTTGAATATAAAATGTTGACAGTGTGTTCAGCTTCAAAATCAAACATGTCTGACATTTGCTTTGAACAATTTCAAAAAGCTATTTTAAGCCTTTTCAATTTGGTCATGGTAAATGTCACTCACAGTTCATTTGATTTTAAATGCTAAAATTGTTCTGACAAACAGAATCTCCAGCAGTCAACAGTAAGAATGTCAGACTTTGATATCCTTGATACTCATTGTTTATATTGAGTTTTGTGTGGTTGTATGAGTTATTGAAGAAATTACTGGAAAGCATTGTATCACAAAACTAGAAATTTAGACCTTTGAGTCAACAGTGACCACTAAAACAGCATTTTGCACTCTGAAGTGACACAAGATCTGCTGAGCTGACACATGAGTTTTATTTTTATCTTACCGTCATGGGTTTGTGTCATACAGTGTACAAAAACAGAATCGCCTAAACGCTCACCCACTGTTGAAGCTTACAGATATTATCTTCTCAGCATGAGCTTCATGAAGGTGCTCTTGTGTTGCCCCCTCCTTGCTCTCCACTGGGTTATATTATTCAATAATGAGCCTTTGTAAAATGTTGGTTATGGTGGTGAAAGGCTACAACTTAGGATGTAACATGCACAATTTCCATGACTCATTTGGTCTACATGTCATTAAATAAGATGTTAAAATCTCTTTTCTGTTTGATCCTTGTTGAATCATCATCTACATGCATGTTTCTTTCCAATGATACAGTCAAGGGCTGTTTTCAGTATTTAAAAGATCTGTAGTTTAGTTTTTCTGCTCCTGTTTCATCAGTTCAAAATCTTTAGTTTTCTTTGCTTAGTATCAAAACTAAATGCAATAATCAGCCTTTTGGAAACTGTTTGAATGGTAGTCCTGAATCTATTTAGGTAATCACTTGTAAATTTGAGATCCTCAGTGTGCAGGCAGGAAGGAATGAACGCAGGGTTTACTCATAGTCTAAGTAGTATTACAACCTATGTGTTTTTGAAACATCCTTTCTAAATGAATATATTTAAATATATATATTTATATATAGAAATATGTTTTTGTAATTTATTCATCAAAAATACTTTATTTCTTATAATAAATAATATATAAAGATAAAGTAATCTTTTTATAAGATATATATCTTATATTATATCTTTATATCTGTTGTGTTATGTTTTTAAAGTTTTCTCGGAAAAAAACAATACACAGAAAAAGGGCATTTTTAAAGAGGAATAAAAGATTTAAAATTTATTATTTGTCATAGTCTGGTGATACAACAGCATAAAATGATCTGGAGGAGCTGGATTTACCAACAATTTCAGCTCTGCAGATGATTTTTGTAGATGAAGAAGACTCATCAGCCAGAAGCTAACAAACTCCAGAGAGTTTTCTTTTAAATTATGTTGCGATGCTGAGAGAATCCTTTCAGATTTTTGGATATCTGCATTGTTGTCAGGGTATTTTGAGATGTTCTCATACTTGGTGTTAAATCACACTGTAAAATGGTTAGGTTACTGTTTTTCAATGAGTCCACTGTCATCACACAGCCCACACATTTAATATGGTGCTCAAGACTAAAATTCAAAGTCAGTTCTCTTAGCATCTAATCTATTTGTAATCTCTTAATTAGTCTATTAAATTTTAATTCATATAATATAATATAATATAATATAATATAATATAATATAATATAATATAATATAATATAATATAATATAATATAA
>JAPZDY010000002.1:6107275-6131909 GCA_029783645.1 Ctenochaetus hawaiiensis
TTAGTTTCTGCATAATGTGAATGAACTGACTTGAAAAAGTTTATCACACTTTTTAAAAGTAAAGTTGTACTTTCTGAAATGGTTGTTTGAATAACTTAACATATAAACCCATTCTCTGTATCACTAAAAGATTGTTAGCATAAAGAACGCCATCTTATCAAAGTGACGTGTGTAATTCTTTTTCATATAGACAGAAAAAGACAGAAAATCATATTAAGTAATCTGTCACATATTGAAGGGATCAGTAATGATAGCAGCCAGAGCTGAACAAACATGATGCACCGACCTTGGCTCCTGTATTCTTCCTGTAAAGAAGACTACCACATTTTAAGAGATACCTAAATGTTATCAGTGCCTCTGAGAGGGCGTGGCAGGGAAATGAATGACTGTCTAATGGGACATGTTTGGCTCATTCCAGAGTTAATGGTGTTAAACTCTGAGAGAAAAGGGGAATTTGGCCCGAGAGTTGAGAAGGGGCCTTTAACAGGGCCCATACTCCTGTGGCAACCTGCCAACAGCCACTAATAGAGCCGTAAAGCAATTACCAGGAAATACTGTGAGAGAGGGGATGGATGGAAAGAGAGAGCGAGACGGTAGAGAGATGGATGGAGAGATGAATATAAGAAGGATGGAAAGGATTTACATCATGTTGAATGGGTGAAAAGGGTGAGAAAAAAGGAATGTGAAATTTGTGAGGACAGCAAGAAAAATGATTGAGGAAATGGGATTTGTGCCATTTGATATGACCATTAACTGATAATCAGTTTGCAGAGAGTGCAGATCAGATAGTACTTGACTGCCTGGTGAACCTCCTTCTTGTCAGTGACACTCTGTTGTACATATGCAGACATGTTTTCAGGATGTTTTTTTCTTCTATGTCAAAGAAACATGTCAGACAAAGTCTGGAGATGGAAAAATGAAAAAACAAGTACATTTAGCTATCTAGCTGTTGAGTTGCACCTTGTTCTTCACTTGCTTCCAGGCGTAGAGTGAAACTGTGTGTTTGTGTGTGTGTCAGTGTGCTTTCAGATTTGTGTGCACCTATTCAAACCAGTCAGGGAACTTTGAATATGCAAAGTGGTACCAAATGTTTTCTGCCTTATCAGTTTTTCAACTCGGCAACTGCATTTTTGTTCTGTTGTTGTACAATAGCAGCACAGTATTTCTCCAAATGCATTTTGATTTGAAAACAACATATTATTGAAACAAGGGCTGATCCCTTATGAGAAGATTTGTGTTGCTCTGTTTATAGGAGTCAAAGCGAAAAATATTCCATGTTTGATAAGGCAGATCAGTATTTTTAAATCACTGTAGCCTTTATTGCATTTTCTTTCCTGCAGCTTGTAGCTTATTTCATCATTGCAGCGTTATAATATTTAACAGTCATATACTTTTATACTTTATCATTCAGTATGTTACAGTATGTTCAACTTTGCAAGAAATTGTAGTATTGCAGAGATATGAGTGTGCCACAGACAGAATAATGTAGAACAGTATTAGAAAATAATGATACTAAAATAACATTTTCAAATTTTACTGCAGTTTCAGGAAAGTGAGGTTCAAAGTCTCACAAGAAAATTATAAATATGAACAAAATTTTTGTTAAGCTGGGCATTCTAAATGTATTGTACTGGGGTTGAAATCTCAAAGGAATTCAATGCAATTCAGAGGGCTACAATGCAATAATAACAATTTAGGATGCATCCTGATTTAAATACAGGATTTTAAGTCTGTTGTTTTAACTTAACTTTAACTTAACAATTGTGAGTGACCATGTAGGAAGTACACAATATCATTCACTGCACATTTGTCTTACCAATGTGGTTATTTCAACATACATCAAATCATACTTGCAACTGCTCCCTTTTGTGAAGATGAAAATGTTCGGAGTTGCATGATAACTTGTGTCTGTGCTGCAGACTCTCCTGGTGCTGCACTGCTTTTGCACTTCAGTTCTGCCTTTTTAATTTCGTCAGCATCACATTAGTAACTAACATTTAGATAATTTGACATTTGCGAGTTTATGAATAATTTTCCACATCAGCATCCTGCTTCATCTAAGAATAGATTTTTTTTTTCCCGACACCTATAATGATACATACATTTAGGCTCTGTGAGCGAGTGTGGGCAACAAAGTGCATATGGTTTTGACTCTGTGTGAGCATATGGTATGCTGTATAAACATATGTGTGGGTGGCTTTTTGTGTCTTTGTGTGTGTATATGTTTGTGTTTGTGTTTGTGTGTTCACTGTTTAAATATCTGCAGGCTGCAAGTGAACAAGAGAAAAAATGCTGAGTGCCTCTTGGAATTAATTCACCTTTGTTTACAACCCTGATAACTAGTTCAGTGATTGAATTCCCACTGTTGTTTTTCCTGCTCAGGCGAAATGATGAGGTGACCCACATTAAGATCCAGAACTCGGGCGACTACTATGACCTGTACGGAGGCGAGAAGTTTGCCACGCTGGCTGAGCTGGTGCAGTATTACACTGAACAACAGGATCTCTTGCGTGAGAGGAACGGCCATGTCATCGAGCTCAAGTATCCACTCAACTGCAAGGACCCCACCTCTGAGAGGTGCAGACAAAGTTGCACACTAACACCCACACATGCAAATATACTCATATTTGCATACAGCTTAGTCTTATGTGAATAAATCCAAGCAGACAAACACAAATGTGCATATAAACTTATACACGGATAGCTTGATATTTTGCTCTTTTGTCTGAACTCATTACAACTGCATGACCTCCCGACCACAGTCATTTCTATTCTAACAGAGCTTCAGGCTTGGCAGACAATAAAGACTCATCCAGCCATGAGAAGCAGCTAAACCACCTGGGAAATGTTATAAGTCTGACTTTAAGTGCAGTTACAGTATAGTGTTATGACCTAAATGCAGTTTGTGAGGCACTCTCACTCTGCAGAGAACAAAACTCTGGGCAAAATATTGAATCTGTGTCATTTCTTGAGTCCGATTTTGGACACGGAAATTGTTCTTTCTTATTTTATGCATTAAGTTGTGTGTCATAACAATGCATTTCCAGTATGTTGAACATAAAGAGGCACTTTTGAATCAGTGTAGCGCTGCAATGAAAGTCTGCAGGGGAAAGCCACCAATACCAGAAAAAACACATGTACACTTGGAAAAAGCATCATAACATCTTAACCCAGGTTAAATATAGTGAAGGTAAATAATGTCATTGAAGCCTCAAAAGGAGCTTTTTTTGAGGTGTTACCATTCTTGATCAATTCCAAAATCAACATCACAGTATTAATACAATATTGGAAATGTCTTGAACAAAAACACTTGTACAGAAAAAATCTTGGCTAATATTCCTTCAGCTTGGTTTTGCCCTAGCTCCATAAAAAGCTGATAAATGTTTAAATATGTCTTTTTCTCGTTTTGTGATATGATAGATAGCTTAGAGTGGATTAATCGGAGGTGTCTGTTTTTGATTTTTGTTGCCTTTTGCAGCTTAAAAGAGAATCAAAACATTGAAGTTTGGGATGGAGAGCTAAATCAATGAACTGAAGATGCCATGATACTGTAGCTTAGAAAAAAACTTCCAAAACATCACATCAAACATAATCATTTCATCCATGGTGTGTATTAAATGTTGATTATTGCAGCTTTAAACAACTTTAAAAAAAATAATGATATCCAGTTTGTTTAGCATCAGTTTTACCGTAATGCTGATACAGGGCCGTTAACACACTGCATTTTTATCGAGAAAAGTTAGTTATGTTGAATTATTGTCCATTAACTATTACATAAAACCACAGCAGGAAAGAACTGTAACTTTATTAGCTATGTACCAATACACACGTGTTTACACCTGCTGTTTGTAGGGAGGACACATCATTCTGTATTCATGTACTCCCACACATCAAATCAAGATGCTCTTCACATCCACATGCGTAAATAGTGGCGTATTCCCAAAAGCATCTTCAGACAAACTATGTGGGTGGTGCTGCTGTTTTGTTTATGTGCACCAAGTATCCACACACTAACATCCTTCCAGTGAGTATACACAAGTTGGACGCAGTTTCATCACACCTACACACCTTCATTTAAATGAAAGACTTAGGCAGCTGGTGTGTGTTTGTCTGTTTTTAATGCCAGAAATCCATATATGCCCTTAACACACAAACAGGAACCCTTTTTAAAATGATAAATGCTCGTATTTATCGCAAGTGCAAGTGCAAGTGATCACCTCTCAGCAGTGTTTGGTTTTGTGCTGTGCAGGTAATGAACATTATTTTTGTCTATACATTCAAATGGGTCGATCTAAGTTTCTATTTAGGTTGGAGAACAACTTGTGATTTAAGGTTTTGGTTTGTGTGTTTTTTCCATTCTACATACTTCTCTCGTCAACGCCTCCCACACGTTCATGCTCACCACACAGGAAAAAAAAAAAAAAAAATGCGTACATGCAGGTTTCTCATCTTGACATCAGCAACTGAGTAAAGGTGCAGCAAGAGACATTTTTATTTCTGAGCACGAGTCCACGCACAGGATGCACATATAGACAGACATTATATTGAACACTAAAGCTCACTATGGATTTTCTTCCCTTAAGGGAGAAAATCTATTGCTCAGTTTCCCAAGTTTCGGACTTAACTCCTGTCACTTGTCTTGATAATCATTCTGGCTTGAAACAGCATGTAGCTTGAGGCTGAGCCTCTTGACCTCCAGAGGAGTCAGAGAAGCAGACTGTAAACACATCTAGTCTGAAAAGATGAAGGCTCATGTTCACTGCAATGTTTTCATTTGGAGTCTGTTGCTGCTACCTTTACCTAAGTAGACACAGCCAGCTATTATGACATGATGCCCACAGGAAATGATTTTGAACCTGAATGTCCTGAACATCATTCAAAGCAACTGTAATCAACATTTTTGCTACAGCAAAGCATCATAAACGATGTGAGTACACTGTGGTCGCATGCAGTGATGAACCTACAGAGAATAATTACCTGAACCTGCAGCTCCCCTCGGCTTCATGGAGCTTTATAGTGAGTTTTAGCTTATTGTTCAGCTGCCTGGCTGCAAGATCACTGGTTTGGTTCACGCTCAATGATTTCATAATGTTATTTTCAGCTACAGCAGGCAGCTGGTGTCGCTGAAAAAAACTCTAAAAAGGCCCAGTACACTACCTGCTACACACTGAAGAGCAAACAGCCACCGTTATCAACCAGCTGATGAACATAGTAAAACATTTGGCAGCTAAGGAGCCAGATATATCCATCAGTGATAAACAGAGCTAAGATAATAAAAATTGAACTTTGATCAGCTGACCATGACACCAAATTAAATGATAATGTTACTACACAAGTTAAAAACATTAAAAAAGGTGATATTTTAATTTTGTGTTCACAATTTGTTTCTACCACCCAAAACTGGCCAAAAATTTGTTTGATGCAGGTTAAAGAGATGACAGGGTTAAGCTAATAAAAGAAAGTATGTTTTTTAATTTGAAGAAAATTAAAATGAAAAAATAAAAATGCATGTAACATCATAACATACAGACAGTTAAGGTGAGTGATTAGGTAACAATTATGCAATAATAATGGTATTCTAGCTATATGTAAACTCAGTTTTCAAGAAGTGTCAGGATTTGGAGTTTTTAATGTATTTTTTTTTTATATTAATTTTAAGGAATGCCACAAATCTTAAGATATTGTCCTTCAAGTTGTTGGTTTGCACGTTCAGTCATTCAAGCTGTCAGTCTGTAATTGAGGCTTGTGGCCAGTTTCATGTGTTGTTTTATCACAGTCTGTGCTGTCACTCCTCCCCAGGTGGTACCATGGGCACCTCTCTGGGCGAGATGCAGAAAAATTGCTCACAGAGAAAGGCAAAGCTGGGAGCTTCCTGGTACGGGAGAGTCAAAGTAAACCAGGCGACTTTGTCCTCTCAGTTCTCACCAATGAGGAGAAACATGAGAATGTGGACCGAAAGACCAAAGTGACCCACGTTATGATTCGCTACCAGGTGTGGTAACTTAGCCCAGACCACTTAAAATAAATAGAAACTGAAATTGATGATGGAGATTTTGTGCATTAAGACTGTGGACTTACACCTGCATACTGTGCATACAGCACATACAGCAGTGGCTGTAGTTGAATGTCGATGCTTGTCTCCAGCAGGACGGTAAATACGATGTGGGCGGGGGTGAGAGGTTCGACACACTGGCTGACCTGGTTGACCACTATAAGAAAAACCCTATGGTGGAGAAAAGTGGCATTGTGGTACACCTGAAACAGGTATAATTGAGAAAAACCAACGAAAACATCCAGGATGGTGAATTTTTCTGCATGCAGTTCCTAAAAACCTGGATAATGTTGCAGTTGCTTTCTCATTTAAACTACATTAAAATGTTATTTTGTTAACATATTTAATTTCTTTGTCCCACTGTAACAATGGCAGCCCTTCAATGCCACAAGGATAAACGCAGCCAACATTGAAAACCGGGTACGAGAGCTCAACAAAGTAGCAGACAACTCAGAAAAACCAAAACAAGGATTCTGGGAAGAATTTGAGGTATGTCGTGTCATTTCTTTTTAGCATGAGGAAATTTATGTCTCAGTTATTATTGTTAGTCATTTCAAAGTTCCAGTTATTTTTAAAGGCTCTGTATTCGTAGGTTTTTTTAAACGAGGCTCCAGTGAAGAACTTGAGTCATACGCACGAGAATAAACTGCAGAAACTTATTCATGTAAATTTGACCTCACCAGAATGCTGAATTTTTTCGACTGGAAAATAGTTTCTCACATAGATATCATACATAATATCCTCCTTTTGGCATTTTGCTTCATGACTTTATAATCAGCTGTTTCAAATCTTTTTGTGCAGGTCTGTGCAATGTTTACTTGTCAGTCAACGGAAATTTGCATATATTTATGCTTATTTAACCTTTGGGTAATGATGTTGGTCAAACTTATCTTGTCGCGTGCGCTCAGGTTCATGCAACTGACAAGTCATTGATGTGATTAATTTGTATTATGTGAGTGCATATTAAACAATAAATTATTTATCAACTCAATTACAGGTTTTTACAGTTAGTTTGTCTACAAGCTCGTGGTTACTGACTATTGTCTGGTTGTTGGATTGCGTGCTCCTAAACTGTAGTCATGAAGTACTTAGATTTTTTTTTTTTCTTTTTTTGTACATTGTCGGTAGTCAGTGCATATACATATATAAAAACTGTGGATATGCTGTAATTGCTTGAAGTTTTTGAAGGAAGCTTCATCCTGAAATGCTTCACCTTAAGTCTACAATATGAACAGTCTTGTTCTTTCACTCCAGGGTGACCCCTGCTGTGTTAAAGGTCAATTACACTGTTCAGTCACAGCATTTAAGGGGCTCTGTGGGTTAAATAAGGAAAGTTAAATTTTCATTCAGTGTTACTCATCAAAAGGCACCTAATCAAAATGTTAACACATTTACATTGTCATAAAACATATGCAAAGCCATTTTTATAGTGTTTTAAATCCAGCATTCTTTTCAATGTTTACCAGTTTACACTCAGCTCTCCTGCTTTTACTGCAGCATTTCTGTATATTTTGGTGATTTCCTGCCACCTGTTGTTCAGTGGAATGATGTGAACCCTGCAATGTGCACCATGTCATTAGAGCCATTATAGAGGTCTAAAACTCCACAGGGAACCTTATGTTATATCTCAATGTTAACTTCTGTGCACAAATGACATTTTAATAACCTCAGAATTACAAGTTGCACCATAGTGGTTAGTCCTTTGTTTGAAACTTCTTGGAACATCTCATTTAATGTCATTTTTCCATTTTTGCTTGTCTTGTCATGAATCAGGTACTTCAGCAGCAGGAGTGCAAACTGCTGTATCCCCGGAAAGAAGGCCAGAAGCCAGAAAACAAGAGCAAAAACAGATACAAGAATATCCTCCCCTGTAAGTCTCGCAGCAACCTGCCACTTCCTGTCTCTCCAGCTTCCTGTGGAAAGAATGACACAAATAGACAACAGTGAGCTTAGAGGCCTCGGCAGAGCGTATAGATTTTGCTTTGATAGCTCAAAGCCAATAAATTGACATCATGTGCAAAAAATACACCAACTGTGATCTCAGGAAACTGTAGACATTTTGTTGTGATAATGATTCTTGATTTAATTTCAGTTGACACAACACGTGTTGAAATCAAGGAAACAGATCCAGATGTTCCTGGTTCAGACTACATCAATGCCAACTACATCAGAGTGAGTCTGTTCAGTACTTTACGTTATACAACAACTCTAAAAAGACAGCAGTGACACACAACATTCAGCAAACACTTATGGTTTACCTGGAAGTAAAGGAATCATGGGTGGTTTTGTCCCAAAGAAAGTAATTTGTCACACAGAATAGCTATCTCAAATTGTTTAGTCCATAAGGACAGTTTCATCTGAACACAATGTTCTTTCAGTTTAAAAGCTTTTAACTCTTTAGTTTTAATTCAGTTGGTTTATTTTAATCAATTAATTTCATCCTAAATCAGTGCACAATGAGTGTCTCTGTTATTAACTTTATTATAAGACACTGTTTGTCTTACTGTGTCCTATGCAAAAATGATGCTGTCTTCTCAGTTTTTAAAAAAAATGATGAATCATTGTACAACTGTCCATACAGAGTATGCATGAAGAGGGGCGCCATGTGGACGAAGGCAAAGTCTTCATCGCCACCCAAGGGTGCTTACAGAATACAGTTGTTGACTTTTGGAAGATGGTGTACCAGGAGAACACACATGTCATTGTCATGACAACAAAGGAGGTGGAGCGAGGACGGGTGAGCAATCGGCCCTAAACATACTGTAAAAGTGCAGGAGTTCAGCTAAAGGCCTGTGAAATGTTATGATCACCTCTATATACCATTATTAACTAAAAATGTAAATTTTGAGCTAAAAATTTTGCAGGAATGTTTTCCTACATTGTATTTTTAAAGAAAGTTGCTTGTTTTTTTTTCTCACCAGCTCTTTTTCACGTACTTTCTATAGCATTTACCCCAGAACAATCACTCTGTTGTCTCTAAATTGCACTCTTTGAGCTAATTGCAGCTGATTGCTTGTAATGATGGAAATCCATGGACTGTGTAGGAATTCACTGAGGGGAGATTTAGAATTTTGTGATGAGAGCTTGAGTGAAATACACTACATGTAAAGCATTCAGTTTTTAAGATTCACCTCACAAAAAAAAAAAAATAATATCCAGTTGGCCTTTGGAAATCTGCACGACTCTAACTGCACGTCTACCATTTTGTTCCTGGATTTTTTAGTTGGAAGAAAGTACTTGATGGCATAAAGTGATTCTAAGAGAGAGGGGTGGATATGTGTAATAGGGATAATGTGTGTGAGAGTGTAAGGTGTGGGGGTGGGAAGAGAGACGGCTGGAATAGTATGACAGCTAAGCTGATTCCAAAGCTGCTTGAGATGAGCTGCTTCTTTCAATTGTCTTATACCCACTGGCCTCCCTCTCCTCTCTCCTTCTTTTTCCTGCAATTTAGAACAAATGTGTCCGTTACTGGCCGGACCTCCACGGCACAAGGGAGTTTGGGAAGGTGCTGGTGAGAAACGTGGACGAGAGGCCAGCACAAGACTACATCCTGAGGAAGCTGGAGGTGACCCGTCTGGATCGGGTATGGACAGCAGTGTAATTAATCAGAGCTGACCCACTGACCTGGGGTCAGATTAGCTAACCCTTCATGCACAAACACAGACAAGTCCTACAGCACTTGTTTGTGCTCAAAGCGGGATAGACAGAATGCATTTCAAGAATATGAGAAACAGATCTCTTGTTTTTTGGGGTTATTTTGCACTGAAACCTAAAATAATAATATAATAAATAATAAATAACAAATAGGTCGACTCAAGAGTTGTCCCTTTAATACATGAATACAATAAATAGCAAATTAAGGGTAAAAACAAAAGGACACTCTTACTTGACATGTGGGAATTTGAAATGCTATGAAACATTTGAGTGTCCAGTATTGCAGATGAAATATGTTATGGATTGCTCTTTAAAACAGCCTGCAGTCTCCTGAGCCTGTCTGAGATCATGTTAGTGGTATGGTCTCCAAGAAGTGTCTCTGACTGATGGAGGCGACAGCCAAGGCTGGAGGCGTTATGATTTCTGGGTTGTCCATCCCAATCTAATTTTTAACACATTTCAGGAACATCTGGAGGGAATTTTTAAAAAATTTGGCACCGTTGTCCTCACAGACTCAATGATGAATTGATTTAGTTTTGGTTGTCAGAGGTCACTGTAACCTCATAAAACACATTTTTGGTCATAACTTAAAAAAAAACATATTTATTGCACCACTTCACAAAAATGTTAATGGGATAAATTAATTTTATAATGACATTTTAAATCCAAAAGGTCACTGTGACATCATGGTGCTCTGCAAAAACACATTTCCTGGTCTTTTAATATTGTAACTTAAAAACAGAAGGAGAAATTGTGACCATTTTTCACCTTTGGTTGGATATTAAATTGGTGGTTGACTGGTGTACTTGTCCTCAGCTTAACCCCAAAGTAAGAAGAGAGGAACAGAATCCATTTTCACAACTCTAGACTTACTTATTAGTGCCGTTACTACAATTCCAGCTTGAGTTTCACTCTCAACACAGAGAGGGAATTCTGAGGTCACTGTGACTGTGAGCGTGATTGGCTGAATCAAATTGTTAAAGCATCAGAATATCTTTGACCGATGTTTAAAAATTCTTTGTGGACAGAACCGTGGATTTTGTCCCCAATTTCTTGCAGTGGGCTCATACCTTTAATTAAACACAGCAGAGTCGATATGGAGAAGAATCAGGAGGAAGTCATGCTGATACTTGCCCAGAGTCAGCATAATCAAATTTAAAAATAATACATCAACAGCTAAGAGATGTTTTTACAACTTTAACTCATCTTTTCCTTTTGCTATCATCTTCCTGTAGAAGGAGCCTCTGAGGTACATCTGGCACTACCAGTACCTGAGCTGGCCAGACCACGGGGTTCCCAATGAGCCCGGCGGTGTCCTCTGGTTCTTAGAGGAAGTCAACCGCACCCAGAGCACCATTCCAGACACTGGTCCTATTGTCGTCCACTGCAGGTACAACCAGCAGGGCAGAGCAGAGGGTTACAGAATGACGCTCAGAGTTTAGAGACTGTGATTGAGCTGTAAGTTAATTATTAGCAGGTCACGGTCGGGTAGAGGTGATATGCCAGCACAGTTCTTAAGCTGATATCAACAACAGCAATCAATGAGGTCCTGTCTTGTCTTCACATACGTACACAGTGACCGTTGACTTTCTTATCTGAACCACAAAGCTGACAGCAGTGTTACTGCTAAAGACAGCTCCAGCAAAACTGGTGAAAATTCATAAGAAAACTAAATATTCCAGTTTCACATGTCAAGTTCAAACACACACATATTGTACTGTGTTTGGTCAAAGGTACATTCAGATTCAGAGACATGCTCACACACACATACACTGTCAAACATTACAAATTGATTTGTCTGGCTTGAGTGTTGCAGGGGGTTTCGTGTATGGATAAAGCCATCTGTGGGTCGCTGCTGGCTTTTAAAATGTTTTTGTTTGTTCAGTTTCCAGGAGATGGTTAAGTTGTGGACATCTGAACTTAGAACATTGTGAAATTAGGATTTTATTACATGTTTTTACTGTTGGCCACTTGGGTGCGCTATAATTAAGGTTCCAAATGTTGCCTCCTTCTCGGCAATTAGTCTTCAACAAACTAGCACCAGTTTAACCAATTATACATGATCACCATAAACCAGCCAGCTTCTCCGGAGAATGTGAATTTTATACCAGTGATATTTTCTCTATCACATAATTGCCCCAAGCTCTATGGCTTTTTGTTCCTTTCAAAGATGATTATTAATATTACAATCACACACATTTTTAATTGCACTTGAACCCCCATGACTCCACTAGAGGCTGTATTTATCTGTCATTTACCTGTTAGATAAAGTTCTGCTTTTGCCGATAAAATTTTAGCCAAACACTTTTCACACATCGATCTGTTTTGCTTGCAAAGGGGGTCAGAATGAGCACAAACTAAACAGCAGAAACTGTTTGAAAGTCTGTTTTAGTTTTGCAGCATTTAGGATGTACACCTTGTCTTGATGTGATAACCTGGCGCTAAAGTTTGGGATTTGAAAAAATAATGTTTAATGCCACCTGAGGAGACGAGAGAGGAACTATTTCAGATTTATCTCTGTAGCACAGATAATACCCTTGTAGTTTATCATAAAATCATTGCCATTGTATTGACCGATGCCTCAATATCTGATGTTTTTGTCTTCAGGACTGCACTGACTCACCACAACTTCCATATTCTTTTTAGGAGATAACATCTAGATATTGTCCATTTTGTGTGGACTGTCAAGTGTAATCTTTCTTTTTAGGCATTTATTTGACAGTAGACAATGTTGTAACAGATTTGTCCTTTTGGTGTACTTCTATGTATTTCACCATGCCAGATAACCTCAATATATACACTGACAGAGCAGATCTGACTCATTCACTTCAACAGTGTTTCCACTGCTGATAAATTATTAATGTTTTTGTGGGGAAAATATGGAGTTGAGCTGAGTTCTCGAGAAGATTTATCAGCATTTTGTTTGGGATGGGCACTTCAAGCAAATACACTATTTGTTATTCACAGGAAACTTTTCACCCATTCTCTACAGATCACCCACACACCCTTGACACAAATTCACACACACACATGCACACAAAGAAAGTGAGAGAGAGAGTGGTGGAAAGCACATTTGCAAGTTTTGCAGCATTATGCTGCTCTGGCATTATTTTGGTTTGAAGAACAGGATGCTGTATTTCCCAGTTGTGAATTTAATAACAGGTGCCTGTTACGTACAGTTCAGCTGTAAGTGCTTTTCATGAATTTGTGATCAGAGAATGTTTTTAATGCGTCCAACAAACTGTGCAGCTCATTTGCATTGTCATTATATTGTTTCTCCAGTTTTGTGGTGATGTTTTTTTTCTTGATGGGACTGTGTAGCTTCAGAAATGTTACAAATGTCACAAATGTTACCAGTGTTATTTGTTTTTCACCGTAGCATTGACATATAATCTCTGCAGGTTTGGTGGCTGCACATTTTGTTGACTTTTCTGTTGTTCCTGCAGTGCAGGCATCGGCAGGACAGGCACCATTATCATCATCGACATCCTTATTGACATCATTAACCGCCAAGGTGGGACTCTCAGATTTGTAATTGACACCTTTTTTTTTTTTTTACTACTATCTTTGTGCTGCTTCTCCGCTAACTTCTGGATGTGTGTGTATGCATGCGTGTGTTTTAGGTTTAGATTGTGACATCGACATCCCAAAGACCATCCAGAGGGTACGGCAGCAGAGGTCGGGCATGGTGCAGACTGAGGCCCAGTATAAGTTCATCTACATGGCTGTGCAGCAGTACATAGACACGGCCCAGAAGAGACTGGAGGAGGAGCAGGTACTTCAGCCCAGGAGAAGTTTACTTCACAGAAGCATCCAGGAGAAATCCACATACATCACTTAACACACTGATACAGTAATGTAGGCTTCAGAGTTTTATGTGAGATGTGTTTGAGCTCACAGTCAGAAGGTGTTGTGTTGTGACAGCTAGAGCACTGAGGTCTTCTGGGACTGTTTAAATTTAAATCCAGCTCTAGGACACAAGATAGTCTGTGAGAGCTTTATGGAAAATCTTTTCCTCTAAACTGAACCTTCCTCTTGTCATGTTGTTGTTCTGCAGAGGAATAAAATGAAGGAGAGGGAATATTCCAATATCAAATATCCCCAGATGACCAACTCGAGGTCCAAACCCAACATGGTGTCCTCTCGCTCTTCTTCTGTGTAAGACACACCATCATTAATATTAAACACACGAAGACTGAACAATTGTAGAAAATATGTTAGTGATCATTGTGTCTGTGTGTTATTTTAGGATGACAAATGATGATTCGTCAAGTGTGTACGAGAACATAAACTTTAAAAGCCCTCAGACGTCTTTCAGCAGTAACACCAGGAGGTAAAACCATTGCTGTGGACCTCCACATCTCTCTGCCTGCCTCTCTGTAAGTACTTCATGAAGTTCACTCTGCACGGTTTAGATTTAACTTTGTGCTGTAGAAAAATACACTCAGCCACTAATATTAAAAATATTACACTTGTTTTGTTTTTATCTGCTGCAAAAGTGAACAAATCTGTCAGAGCATCATCCCACTTGTCAGAGAAATCTTTTCACTGAGGCACTTGGTGAAGAGTTTCCTTTACAGTAAATCTAGTGGGAAAGAAAAGATAAAAGATATGTTTCATGTTGGATGTGGCCATAATGTGGCTCTAATTTAAAGGTTCCCTGGGGAGTTGAGACCTCGAGTAGTGCTACAGAGATGTTTTTTGATGAGAGGGTTCCTGTTTTTGTTTATCTTGTGCACAGGCATGAGGATGCACATGCAATACACAGTCCAAGTGATCATGGCATGGCAACAATGTGCCAGTAAAGGCAAGCAAAGAAAATGACTGCAAGCTTGTTACTGTAGATGCTAAAAAATACAGGATTTCAAATCAAATGCACCAGACTCTGCTTTATTAATGTGTCCCCTAAAATCAGAACTCAAGGTGCTTTTAAAACTTTTGCACTGACACAAAGGAGAGTTCATTTTCTTTCAGTGAGTCGTTCATTTTGTAAGTGTAATGTTCTCTTTTATCATGGTTCAAATTATAGGGTGGCCGGGAGCAGCTGAGCACCCTGAGAAGAAAAACCTGAGCTCACCTTAAAGCAACAAAAGATTTAATTTAGGTTCAAATTATAATTAACCTCAATTCTCCCAGGCTTGTTCTTTTCTCTCTTACAGTGATTCATAAAGCAGAGAGGGAACCAAGCGTTTAAGGGAGCAAGCCATAGTATTGCTTCGGTCATCAGCACTAGACATATATTGAACAGTATCTATATAAAGATATTTTAAAATCCCAGTAAATGTGTGTAAAATACACTTTTTTGAGGCAGTTTTTTGTGTTTCAAAATATTCAAATTAGAGCACTTGTAACTTGAACTCTCAATGTCTATTTTAATTAGTCATCTTTGAATATGCAAGTAACAGAAGTTCAGTCAGTAGTTTTAGAGTAGTGTGGTTAGAAGTTTCATCAAGTTGTCATTTCAGTTCATTTTTTAAGACATTCTGCCTTTAACCTGTTTAAAAAACAACACGATGCGATCAAAAACTTTAGAGGTGGTTCTGTTGCACACAAACCCTGTGCTGTGTGGTGATTTGAACGTACCAGGTACAAGCAGTACCTTTTTGTGAGTACGTATAATCATCAGTACCAGAGTTACACGTGATTTAGTGATCACTTGTATGTGCAAATTTGTTATTTCCTGACTCATTTACAGAAGCAGAACCACGGATGATCTCAAACAGCACAAACAGATAAAGCACCAATATTATATTGTAGCTGACATATGGCTGCGCTGGTTGTAAAATATCAGGAAATTGCGGTTCAGTAATGACATATTAAATGTGTACTGGATGATTGAACTCATAAACATTTAAAAGGCACGAAGGTATTTTGAAGGCACTAAAATTTGTTTAATTTAAGACTCACAGAAGCAGTGAACAAAACTCATTTTAAACACACGTGTACACACTGCTGAATGTGCTCCGTCCTCCTCTGTTTGGCTAAAATGGCAGGTGTAGCAAATTCCGAATAACTGCTTCTTTTAGCTTCATATCAAAGTGTAAATCAGAACCAGGCCATGATTCAGAGCGACACCAGCCATTAACTCCACTTGTCTGTTCCTGTTTGCTTCAGTTTCAGCGGAGGTGTCGCTACGTCAGCGTCTGAAAGTCCCTCGGGGTTGGAGGGAACATGTTGCTCTGACTACACCCCGCATCGCTGGAAACTGCCTGGGCTGAAGGTCGCGAGCTGACCCCCCCTCTCCTGCTGCCGTCCTTCTGGACCTCTCTGCCTGGAGTCAAACCTTAACCTTCGCATAGAGGAGGACTCTACAGCATAGCGCTCTCACTCAGGACCCTTGTCCCTCCCCCTTTTTCCTCTCACCGCTCCGGCCTCTTTCTCTCTTAACCAGTGCAAGTGCCTTGTCACAAGATGTGTCTGTATTCTAGCTTCCCTAAAACTTGCTATTAAACCTATGCTGGAAACCTGAGTTGACGTGAAAAGGAACCTGTTTTTTCCTCGGGCTGATGTGTATTACACACAGAGTCTGGCCCGGCCTGAACTGAACTCAACTGTTTGGGACTCAAGAAGAGGTCAAAGCTAAGCTGTTTGTCCACTCGTTGCCAGAAATCCCTCTCTTTGCTTTCCCTGTTTTTCTTTGTTGGCTATCATTTGAACTCAAACCTCAGCCTGTTTTTGCGGCGTTCTGTCACTCCAGCTGTGGTGGTTATTAATGTGGCCACTGAGTGGGAGTAAGGGCAGTTACATAACTTGCTGCAGGACCCCGAGGCACAGGGAGGGAAAGCAAGCCCTCTTCTGTTACAAAGTTTTTTGAATATTAATTTAAGGTGTAAAAAAATTATTCAATTTGTGTTTTTTTTTCTTTTTTTTCCCCCTTCAGTCAATTGTTTTTCATTATTTCTTGATGTTTTGTTGATACTGTTGGAATCATGGTTGTGTAACAAATGAGATGTTGTATTTTAAATAAATGCATATATATTTATAAAGGAGCATTATGGTGGAAGACATCATGTTAAAGCACAAATGTGTGAGCAGCAACCACAGCACAGATACTGATTTACCGTTAAACAGTGACAGTAGTTCAACAGGAAACGGTTGGAGAGGATTCCTGAATGGATGGTTGGAGTCAAGCTTGGCTGACCGCCGCGTCTCAGCTGCGTTTGACTGGCTGTCCTTGTTAATCAGCAGATCTGATGCAGATCAACATCTGTCGGAGGAGATCGTCACGAGGAGACATGGGAAAGGGGGCGATTACAGTGGGCCAGATGGCCATCTGCCCGAGATTGAAGAATAGATTTGTCTCCAAAAAGTAATTTAGAAGATGGCCATAATCCAGGCTTGATGATAGCGCGGCGAGTAAGCCGGTGTCATTGATGTGATAAGGAAGACGGTGGTGCTTCAGAGCACCGAGCCCTCTGTGCCGTCTGGCAGATTGTTTGCTATTTTTAGCCTCTAGGATCAGCACCAAAATATACTACTCAAATCCAAGAGCAGATACAACGGAGAAACATGACCTTGATCGTTTAATGATTTAATGGCCCCAAAGACCTTAAAAAAAAAGTCTCTCTCCCGTAGGAGATGATAGCATGTCTGTTTTTTTTTTAAGCCATCAAATCTAGAATGAACAAGCAGCACTTGTTCGCGGTGTTTGAGCTCAAACCATTCTTCCTCCTCCTCCATTAGAAACAGAAACATCTGTTCAGATAACCAGTTTCCACAGCAGCAGCTTGTGATTCTTAGGAAACTCAATTTAAAGCAAAGCTAAGTCTCATCAGAATGTACTGAAAAAGTATTTCTGTCAGAGCACTGAAATAAACTGGAATTTGATGGTGTTGACTTTGTGAGAAATATTAAAATAAAGTAATAATATAACCTGCAGCGGCTGGATCGTCCTGTCTTGTAGTGATTTTATTAAGGTCTCAGTCCATCAGCTTGAAGTTTTTGAAGCCTCTCTAGTGATTTCAATCCCTCGTCTGTCAGCGTGGAGAGTTTTTCCCAGAGAGGATAAGTTGTTTCCAAGGTGTTATCATGGTGGATTCTTTATGAAAGCTACTGTGTGTTTTATGAAATGAGTGGCGTTGATGCCCTGTGTCAGTGAAGGTCCGTGTCTGTCAGAAAAATATGCTGCACCACTCGTAGTTCTCCGGTTGAGTTTGACTGTTTTTCCTTTTGTTCTTCGCCTGTCTCTGTCAGATGAATGACAAATGACTTGTGCGGTGTGTTTTTCTGTGTTTCTGAACTATCTTGAGCTGTGGATAATTTTGATTTTTATTGTATTTTACTTTGCCTCCATGGGTCAGACTTTTTATGATATGGTGAAACATCAATACTTGAAAGTGTGAAACTGCTGAATCTTTGGCCTCAGCCTGTGTGAGGATGTCTATTGGCTGTGGAAGTCTTTCTGGTAGTGCACTAGATTTTTGCCATCAGTGTTGTTTCATTTTGCTAATATGTTTTAATTGTATTTCTAATTTATCCACTCTTGCATTTTGTATTGTGTCTGAATTACTATTATTACTATTATTATAATTATCATTATTATTATTTTTATTATTGGTGTAGTTTCACCATTACTGAACCAGTGTACATGGAGGTGTGCAGTAGTAACACTGTGTTTTCTTTCAGCTTGTCCTCTTATATTTACTTGAACATGATGCTGATGTCTTTTTGTTTGGATTCCTTTGTTCCTCTGTTGCTCAGAGTACGCCTGGAGTGAGTCTTGGTGTACTGAGGGCTCCCATGTTGTTCAGCAGAGGCTTTTCGCTTCTTGCACTGGCTCTGGCCCAGATGCCTTTTTGCTGTATAGGCTACAACTGCTGATGCAATGAGCTGCCACAAACGGCACCAGAATGGTTTATTATCATATAGTTTAATAAAACTCAACAATGTCACTATGTAAATTAATGCATGAATTTGACTTGTTTCTGTTGTGTTTGCTTGTGAATCTAAAGAGGAGATGGAGAATATTTTTAATTCCATTTTTTTAAAAAGGTTCCTTGAAACGGTGAAGACAGATTAGTGTAACGGGCAAATTTTATGTATCTTGGGCTGTTTTGCCTTCAGGTGGAGTCCTTGTAGTGGAGGAGCAGCAGCAAACACAAAACAGGGTGTTTACGAAGCGGTGTTTGTGCTGGACCACTGTTTTTCTCTTCAGTTGAAAAAATGCTCCTCTGCATGAATTGTTTAATGAATGAGAATATGACACACTGAAGACAAGTTCATTTATATCAACACTGAAATGCAACCATTAATGTTAGATTATTTCATGGCAGAAGCAGTCAGTTTACGTCAGGTAGGGTAAAAGAGAAGCAAGAAGGAGGAAGAATACGTCTGAAATTAGTGTATTTTTAACAGTCATTTCCAGTATTTTAACACAAACGTCTTGAAGGGTTGATTAAAACAGTTTTATGAAGGTGCTTTCCACAAGAAAGGAGGCTCTTTGTTTCTCTTAACTGGAGAGATGGTTAAACATACACACCATTGTATAATAAAGTTACTGTTAAAGACTTTGAATACCCTACAGCTAAATGGCACCAACTAACAAGAAGCTTTTATTCAAATGTTCTTTTCACAAAATGTATTATTGTCATCTCTTTTGTGTGCCTTTATCAGTTTAGAAAACAAAAGATTTACAAGCCATGACTGAGCCTTTTTTGTTATTCTTCACATTTATTGATTAACAGCATTTACTGGCAGTCTGAACTGTGCTTCAGGAAGTTGCTTTTTTATTGTTGCCACTCTTGAAAGAATGATAAAATTAAATGGAACCGTCTTATCAGCCATGTGAGCTACTTGGAAAAACCCCACAGCCCAACTCATCTTTTATCAGACACACCCAGTCCAGGAATAAATCAAGACAACTTCCTGTCAAGACCAAAAAGGGCTGTGGTTTTATAGCGGTGTGTTTAAGGTTCAAATAGCGAGGAAATGACTCAATTGTTTTCCAACTTGACCCTGAAGCTAATAACTCTTTTTAATTTGCATTCAGGCATATCAGAAGCTTTGTGAGGGGAATTTACTACACCTGCTGTGCGGACAGATAAAACCACCATCTGATGCTGCAGTAAATTTAGTTTTTAAGATGTAGGAAAATGCAGCATGATAAACCACAACTGCATGATATGAATCTAAGTAATGAAAAAAGGCTGAGTCGTTTTAAAGAAGCATGATGTGAGCAGACAACTCACTTTTTTATTAGAATTCTGTAAACAAAGACTTAAAAAACACAAATCAAAAATATACAACATATAAAGTCTCACTTCTTACTTGGCACATTGCAATTACATCGTTTCTCTTTTTTGATGGACCTTTTTTAATCATTTGAATTTTGAAGTTTATTGTTCTTTAGCAAAACATTTTACTGAGATGGTTCTGTGTTTTGAACATCACTGTTTGGCTTGAATCCAACTTCAAGTTTCTCCTTAATCACTCAACAATAAGCAGAAAAGATAACAATAAATCAACCCCAGATGTTCTGTGTTACCTGATAAAAAGAGTATAAAAAAATCAAACAAATGTCATCAAACCAGTTTGATATCTCACTCCTTTCTAATTTTAAACTACAGGTGTTAAGTGCAAATAATGTTAATTTTGCTGAACTTAAATGGAGGGAAAGTGCCAGTCAGAATACATTTCCCTGGTATGAACAGGTAAGCAATGTATGATGCATAATATAGACCTGTAGAGGAGCTAAATTCTGACTTTGTATAGTTAAAGCCACTATAGTTAGATTTTTTAAGGGATTATAATTTTAAAAAATCCACATTTTTCTGATTATTATGGTGGCTTAAGGCATGAAAGTACAGCAGTTCAATGAAAATGGCTGCAGTTTGTCAGTTTGAGTCCTTTCATCTCTTTTCCTCAGTGAGGTCTGATGCACTGTCCTTTTTGAAGCCACCACCAGGGGGTAGTAAAGTCAGAAATTTACAAACATCTACACATAGTGGCTGTAACATTTGTGGTCCTGTTGCAGGTTAAAATCTGAAATGTTTCCAGTTGTGTGAAGCAATGTGCTCTCACCAAAGTACAATTATGCACTTAAAATTAACAATGTAAAAAAATTATTATTACAGGAGCGTTATTTACAATATTTTGTACAGCTACATTAAAGTCCAGTCAGTCTAGTAGTTTGGAATGAAAGGGAAAGGAGTTGTGGTGGTAGCGGGCTCAGGGCGCATGGTTCGCATACAGCGCATGTTCCCGGTGCTGAACATACACTGCAGCGGCCACAACACGATCACAATGAGCAGCACCATGAGCACAACGAAGAGCACTATCTTCTTCCAGTCTGTCATCCGTTCCAGCCAGCCAAAAGTCCGAGACCTCGTCTGAATCGGTTCATTTGGCCGTTTGGCCCCAATGTCGATACAGATGCAGAGGGGTGTGGGACTGTCGGGGCTGTCGGAGCTGCCGTCGCGCCTGGAGGTTTTGTAGCACAGCTTCTCCCCCTCCAGCCACACAGGCTCCTCCTGTTGCTGATGGCTAGGCAGCCTGCAGAGGAGCTCTTGGCTGGTGGTCAGGGCCGGGGGCCCCTCCTCAGGCAGTGTGGTCGGTTGACGGCAGAAGGGACAAGAAAGGCGAGTGTTGCCACTGTCGTCATCCTGGCCAGCCTGCGAGACGGCCATGAGGCGGGAGAGGCACTCCAAGCAGAAGGTGTGGGTGCACTCCAGCAGCTTTGGTGTTTTGAAGACATTGTCGTATATGGTGAAGCAGATGGAGCATTCTGGCTGGCTTGTGACCGACACCTTCTTCTGCCTCTCCTCGGGGTTGTCCTCACATTCAGCGCATGCTCCCAGTGAATCGGGGAGCGACTGCGTGTGCCAAATCTGCACAGACTGATCCATCTTCAGGACTGTCGGCCTCTCCTTTGTCGAGTCCCCGTCGGACTCTCAGGCCTTTTCTTGTTGGTTGTTTAACTTCTGGGTTATCTTAAAAGAGAATAGAAAAAAGAAAAGATCAGTTCTCATTTCCCAGGTTGTATCTTGCTGCTGTTATCGAGACACCTGTAGAAGCAGGTGAAAACTTTTTTTTTTTTTTGAGTCATGCACAACTGTAATCCCAACAGGACTTCAGTCAACCAGTTTACATTTCATGCAGCCCAGCAGAATGTTGGTCTCTGACATACCTGGGACGGTTTTTACCCTCAGGCAGAGTACACAAAGTATTACGAGGCTAACTGGGTTGATGTTGGGTCAGTGAGTAATTCAACCATGGACGTGATGCAAAATGGGTCACATGTGTTGAGTGATATTGTGGATTTACAACTGAGCAGCAACCATCACAAACAAATGAGTCAGTTATGTTTGGTGCCGGGGCATGTATGGAAGGGCCAATGTCCAACTCTATTTGTGGAATGGACAAGATGTTCAGCAGGTAAAGTGAGCATCGTTATTTAGATGGACACAGTGTTTGTATTGGAACAAAATAAAAAATTTCCCTTGTCCTGATTACATTGTAATTAAAGCTCAAGCCTTGAACAGAAAAAGCCAAGAGACGCCCTTAGCTCTAACCTAAATTGTAAAACTTAGAAATCTTTACTGACTAGGAACCAGAGCCCCGGTTTGTATATTTTGTAATCCTAAGGCTTGTCCAATTAAAAACTCAGTGTTCCAGGATGAACAAGCACCATTTGCTTAGTGCTATATGACAAACAGTAAGTGTCACTTTGTTTCATTTTGTAAGGTGAAACATGTTGATAGGTTTAATTTAAAATTCCCTCAAAAAAAGACACTTGTCTTTCATATAAACTGATTCAGAGAGGCTGTATTCAGGTGATATATTGTAGTTCACACCATCAGAGGTCTGTCTCTAATGATGGAACTGGCAACTTTGCTGAGAAAGATGCCAACTGTGTGTGGTAGAGATAACATTACAGGACTAGTCCCTCTGCCCCCGTTTGGAAGTATTTTGGGTAATAATGATAAAAGTGAGCCAGCCAAACCCAGCAGGACCTATCTAAGTAGGCTACCTGCATATTAAACCCTCAACACTGCTGGCAAAACAATGTTATTTACAGTTATCTTTACAGGCATATAGAAGTGTGACTTATTTTTACGTTTACAGTTTGCACATAATGGTATGATCACTCCTTTGGTCTTGCTTGAATCAAGCGGCTGATCAAAGATTGTTTTGAGTGGCTTGCAGTAAGTTGCCCTACCTGGAACGAAGTCAGGAGTAACGTGAGCATGTGTGTTCTAATCTATGTATCAGATGGCACCGCATAGATATTTATAGACACTAACAGATAAGATTTTGGGGCACTGTCATTCACCTGAACCAAGTTTGAATAGTGTAATGTCTGCAGGACCCTTGGCAATGAGGACCACGTCGTTGCCCTCTACTGAGTCTGGCCTCTTTGTCCCACTTTTTTAGGATCTTAAGTATATTGCATGGTAAGAAGCTGCTTGTTGGTGTTGTGGGTAAGGTATTAAAGGCCCCTCAATGTGAAGGAGACTGTATGTGTCAGGGATAAAGGATGGTCAGAGCACAGGTGTTCTCCTCTCTGTGCCCTCAGGGCTGGTCCTGCCCCTGTACTCCCATCTACACAAAGTCCCTGCTTGTTCTCCAGCTAATCACTTCATCTACCCTTGAAATTCCTGCACAGCTAACTCTCTGTCTTCTTCTCCACTGAGTTTAACATGCTTTAGTGCAATGGGGACAGATTTTTTTGTATAATTACACCAGTCTTATCAGTTTAAAGCCACCGCCCAATTACTGAGCAAGACTTAATATCAAACTAAAACCTGTTTATCGGGTGTGGTCATCTGCTGGAGAAGTGTGCACGAAAGTTATTCCAGATAAAATTTACCTCGTCATGATGAATTGTTTTTATCAGCCCAATACAGGAAATGAAATACTCGTGTATACCTATGACTCTTTGACTGGATGGTAGCTTTGTTCAAATCAAGTCATTTGTATTTGAACATATAGAAATGAATCTCAAATGGATGCAGTTAACTTTGCCTTTGGCTGTCTGCCGCTGTGCTGGTTTCACTTTGACTGCTATTATATTCATAGTACTGTCATAGCTGGTATTTACAAAGTATTCATTTACACCCACAAAGGTTCATATGAGGTTAATCAGTATATACTTCAGGGGCCATAGACATCAAGCTCAAGGTCTGTAAAAGGAGAAGCAGTTTTCCAAAGCCTTAGGCAATGTTACCTGTAGAAGAGCACTATGTAAATAGCAACCAACCGAAAAAACTGAACAACAGCACAGTCTCACATTGTCAAAAGCCAATGAGGTGAGGCAGTTTTGGCGGCGGCCTCAGGCTGTGCTTTGTTGTGCTCCTAATGATTCCTTGAACAGCCATCAACAAAACCCCAGGATATGTTTGCTATAACATAGTTTTCAATAAAACCACCAAAGAGACTCAAATACATTCACAACATCTTTGATTCACAGTGTAATAATCAGAACAATAGGGTTAAATTTGAACTTGTAGGCTCACGTGTAACAATTCCCACACCTGCGTAGCTCTGGGTTTGATGTAACCGTTTCCTGTGTGAGGTCCTAAGGCATCCCCAGGTAGATATCCATATATATGTTCCACTTGGTCAGAAGGAATGTGCCAAGTACTTTCCTTGACTCTCTGTCTGCAAATTCCCACTGATCTTATTTACAAACTCGAAAATATGCTGTTTAAATCGTGTTCTGACCCTCTGACAATCTTTCACACATTCCAGACCCACGTGAAACTGTGCTGGATAGATATGATTCAATTACGCACTGGACAAGTTTGTTCTTTAGGTCTCAGAAAGTTAAGGCATGGATAGTCTATATAGTGAAGAGATAAGGATTTGTATAGCTCATGTAAACAGAATTTGGTTACAAATCTAGTTTATGACTTATATAGGCAAACTGTAAGTTTTAGAGGGCTACAGAGTATTTTTTTTCAAATGTAAGCTAATAAATAAGCAGCTAAA
>JAPZDY010000002.1:6140176-6151893 GCA_029783645.1 Ctenochaetus hawaiiensis
GAAATGAAAAAAATATAAACGATAAACATCAAATAATAATGTTATGCCAAAATTTGATTTTTATTTAATTTTTATTTAGGGTCCGGCCCCCAAGCTGACTGTCCGGTAAAATTCTGGCCCTCTGACAAATATAGTTGGTGACCCCTGGTTTAACTCATCTGCACTCAAAGAGGTTAAATGAGACCATCAAAGAGGTTTAAACAGTATTTTTAAGAATGATTACAGCCAAATAGTTTGGAGGCCACAGGTTTAATCTTTAACAAAGCATTGGGTTTTACAAGCTCATCAAGTTTTAGTGCAAAATCTAAAACTGTACAGTAACCAGTAAAAAGCTGAGACATATGCAGTGCGATAAAAATTACATTATTTAACTCTGAGTTGAAGTGGAACAGATGTATAAAGCAACATAAAACGGATGCACACAAGGAGAGTACCTCAAAATCGTATTTGAGTACAGTTTGAAGTGACTGTGACAGTGGCAGGTAGCAGTTTCAGCAGTGTAGCTGCTCCTCTGTGTGTTTGTCTATGAAAAAACTCTGCTTTGCATCTTGTTAAGATTACACAACATGTTTAACTGTCACACTCAGTCCTTGTGAGCACTGTGGGTGTAACAGTGTAAATAACATACCAACAGGGAAGTTTGCCTGTTTCAGTTACAACTATGCGAAGTGGACACATTCTGTGAACACCAGAAGAAACAAAAGTCATTTTATACAAATTTTTTAGATCACTGTTTGAATTGTAGTTGAGCTCAATTTTTTTGTCTTTTCTTGTGTGGTAAAATTAATTTTCCACAAACATTTCCATTTTGATTTATTGGCCTTGATTTGACTTGCTATGAGTCTATTAGCAGTGCTTGTGTAGTTTTTTAAATGTCTCCTAATTGTAGGCCACAGTTGTTCATCAAGGCAAGTAACACAAAGCAGTTAGCAGATTATGGCAGATAGGAAGTGTGTAAATTTGCTTCGTAGTTTTGTGAGAGGCTGCTGATATTCTGTATTAAGCTCTGTATTTTTATTATTATCCACAAATCCCATGGAAAGACCAAAACCAGAAGGTGTCTCTCAACCCTTTTTTAACCACTTCAGCTTGTCTGTATCTCTCAGCCTCAAGCATGTTGATTCCTATTGAAGATGTAGCCTCAATCTTAAAAACAGCCACAGATTTATAGTTTTTGGCTTTTCAAAAGGACAAAATGTTTCCCTAAAACAGCAGGAGACTGTTGTTTTTAAACTAAAAGGAAGTTATTCATGATATCCAGGAGCACCAATCTGAATTTAGTGAAGCAAGTATCCCAGAAAGAGACGGTCCTCAGGACAACAGCAGACAGCAGTCATATGGAGCTTGACTGCTCAGCTTTTTTCTCACACTCTGATAACACACACTAAACGAGCACCAAGACATTGTATTAACCAAACAACGCTTGCATAGCAGTAATGTTGGTAGCTTGTTGCATGTTGTATTGAAGTTCATTTTTTCAGTCTGCTTTATCTGCCTTTTTTGCCTCCAGGCCAGGATGCAAGTGCAGCTACACGCACACAGCGCAGGTGCATGATTACACACATTCCCCCTCTAGTATGTAACACCAGAAGTAAGAGTCTACAGAATAAGAGGTTAAATAAACAGTTAATAAAAGTAATGATTTTTCTCCTATCTGACAGCTGTTGAAGTGACTAACTTCCATCACCTAACACCACTGATTTTCTCTCCTAGTTCAGCATATTGATGCACAAACACAACATATCTGGAATATTGATACACTGAAACCAAAAAACTTCTTTTACTCCATCTGACTAAAACCTCAAATCTGCTGGTTCTTTTCTTTTATCCAAAGCATGTGAAGACAGTGCCCCCATGTGGTCATGGTGGTGACATACTTGTATGACATTGCTTGAATGCTCTCGTTTGCTATATCAATGGCAATTTTAGTACTTCAGAAGGACCCTGAGCTTGTTCCCCTGTAACGATCCAACAAGCTCCGCCAAAAAAGGTTTTGTATCATGGTCAGAGCCGGCCGTTCTCGCAGGTTGGGTCTTAGCAGAGGAAGTGGGAGTTGTATGTAGTCAGAGCGGAAGTTGTGCCTGAGAGGCTGTGAATACGGCTTAACAAGTTCCCTTTTAAGAAAAAGTTGTTCTGTCAGAAATCTGCATCTCAGTGTGTTGTTTAATCAATACACCAGTCTTATGGAAGCTGGGCTCTTCTCTGCTAATACAATTGTCAATATCTTTCGGAATCCTGTAAATAGAATAGGGATATTCCTTTGACTACCTGATCCTCAAAACATAAGCCCATGTCATATTAGGCAACAATGTGAAACAAAAGCTGAGGGGTTTGATGAACAACTGCATTAAGTTTGGTTTGTTTTAAACAGACAAGCAGATATTATTTCAGACTCTTTTCATGCAAACATAAGAGCTGGAATATGTTTTTTAAAAAAGACTAAAAATAAATACAGCAGTTATTATATCTTTGGATAGGACTGGTTTCAAGCATTTTTTACTTCAAATGTCAGATCCCTACTGGAGCAGGTTTGACTTGTATTCACTCCTCTTGGACATATTGGCTTTAAAAAGATCATTTCTAATGTAGGTGATGGGGGACACAGTTCAGAGTCCTGCCTCTCAGCAAAAATATACAAGAAGGTTTATCTGAAAATGATAAGGCTTTGATTTAACAGATAAGTCAAATGAAGGGGATGACTCTTCAAAAGTACGTTACCCGAGGAGAAAATTTCTTCTTTTTGTTGCTGTACTTCTGCTGTGACTCAGCACGGAGGCAGATAGGTATTTACACTAAAAAGACAGTGAATGTGCATTATGAGGACGTCTCTTAAGAAATTTAAGGAAGCATTTCACTATTCATATGGACATCCTACTATAGCTTAAGAGAGCTTTCAATATTTTTGAATCCACCCATTCATGCTTTTTTAAAAACACAAAAAATCTCCATGGGCCAGGACCCTTTTGGGAACCAGGACTTTGAAAAACTACAGAACAACTAATAACAGTGCTTCATCAGATAACCTCAGTTTAAAGCACTTTTCAACAGTATGCTTTATGACCTACCTTCACAGGTGTTACGCATTATTACTGTAAAACCCGGATTTCAAGACATTTGCATTGTAAAAAGCACAGTAACACACACTGTCCTTGGAAACCCATTTATTTAAAAAGTACGTAGGAAACATCATGCCTTAATACAAAAATATTTAAAATACTGTACACTGGTTTTCAACATTGTGCAAAATGTAAATAAAATATTTAGTCCAGTTAACAAGGAGAGAGTAAAGAACAGAAAAAAATTGAATTTCCTCAAAATGTAAATGCTCATTTTGATTGATGAGGTTTAACCTGCAGTCTAAACACACTGAAATGTTTTTATCAAAGTTCAAGAGCCTCTACTTGATCTGAAATTCAAACAAAAAAAAACAAAGTAAACAAAGGTTTTTACAGTTTGTGCTGAAGGAATGCAACACAGATTGTAGTATTTTACATTAACATTCATAAACATGCATCAGGTTGGAACCATACACATTATTTTTTGTTGTAAAGTACTTAAAATGATTGAATTGTAGCATTAAAGTTACATTTACTCTAAAATGCACACATTGTGTAGCACAACTGAATCTTAATTGGAAGACGTCTTGAAAGTAAACATTTTCCTTAAAAATAAAAAAGAAAATAGTTAAAACCTCACATGTTCAGGTTGATAACTGAGGTTACATAGTGGGAATGTTTTTGGGGCCTGTTCCTCAAGGCTTCATAAAACAATGCTAAAATTTGTCCAGTTTTCGTCCAATGAGAAGTGCACTGCTCTCCCATGTGCATCCATGGCTTTACAATGAGCCTGTTCCTCTTTTCACCGTCCCATTCACATAAAGACTCCCTTCCACATTCATTTCCTCAGATCAACAGCAGCAAGTATTGTCTTTTTAATAAAGTCTTTCATGGAAAAAAAACAGGATGTTGGTCTTTTTTCATTTGATTTGTAGGAGCTTCATCTTGTTTCCTACAAATGAAAACCCATTAGTTGTTTAAAGAGAACCTTTAAAAGTGAACATCTGATGATGGAGCAACACTTACCCAATCCTTTAAGGAACTTGTTTACACCACTGGGCTCCGGCTCAGGGTACGAGTCCAGATACTCTGCAACCCGGAGCTCAAAGAGACCTTGCAGAGAGTTGGAAATGTTGAGTCATTCGGACAGAACATCCACCACATTTGATTTTCAACTAAACAAGGTTTACATTGTCTTCTTATGCAACATGGTTTATTGTTGTGGTATGGTGGACAATCATCTTCTCAGCTGCATTTTCAAATGCTCTGTGTTTGGGTCAGTGCATGCCGTGACTCACTTAACTCAGGTCACATGTCTGGTTTAGAGTGATGAAATTACCCTTGAGCACTTATCCATTTGCCAGATTATTATGGAAAAACATCTGACTTTAATATGGTCAACATTATTTAATGACATAATTTTTAATGTTCTTCCTAAACATCACAGGGTGCATTCATGCTACTCTAAAAACTTTCAGCATTCACCATGTTTCAAACCAAGATGGACACCAGATGATCTAGTTTTTAGGATTTTTTCCTTTTATTTTTGTTGTTATCTTTGTTTGCACAGTATTATAGGAACATTCTAAAACAGATAAAGCCAACACATCAAAGAAAGTTAAATCTCAAGGTATTAAATATTTATGTAAAAAGCTTAATCCATGTTTTTGGCTTGAAGGGAAGTAGCAGTGAATGCTTGTTTCTCTTCCTATTGAATTTATTACCATAGAAAATAATTCTTTTTGTCAGAATTGTCTATCAGACTCTGAAAAGTGTTGTGCATCTCCAGTTTCAAGTTTGTTTTGCCTTTTTAGAAGCCATAACAGTGAACTGTAATGAAAACAGGGCAACATGTCCCTATCAGTTGATATAATTAGCAGGTTTTATGCCCTTTGGATCACTGCCACTGCTCTATTAAATGCTCTACATTTGACTTTATTGCTGGAACACAAATTAGCTTTGAGAGAAATACACTGGTTAGCATTGATAAGAGAAGCACTTAGTTTGGGTTAAGAGTGATAGATTTTTAAGATCACTGCCCCTGTCACCTTCCAACCACCCAGCCAGGGCAGCTGAACTGCCCCAGGAGAAGAAGGGGTAGAGCTGGGATAAAAGCCATTAGCCCAGATTTAACTCAGGACCGCTCCTGGCTAATGACCGGTCACAGGAGGGTAAAATGGAAAATCAGAAACTGTTGCGACCACGTTTCTGCAGTGACCATCTCCACCACAACATTCAGGATTGAGTTGTTTGTGGGTGGGCTGTCCTCTGAGCTGTCAGAGTGCAGCGCTGGGGCAGGGAAAGGGAGTGTGGACTTTGTGTTTTTCATCACTGAAGCTCATTGGGTGCTTAAACAGTTCAAGTTAGTAGCCAGTGTTTCTCAGATGCTGTACTTTTAATGTGAAGATGTCAACACTACTGTAAACATTTTCCTGTTGCTGCTGTTTATATTACCACCTAATTCATGGGTGTACACACGTATATGTAGAGTAGCCTATATATCTACGATAATAACTGTAATAATGCTCTGTTTATTCGTTTATTTGTATTCTATTCTATTCTGCCTACATGTTCTACTCGTGTAGCGTCAGTGATTACAACTTTCTGGTTGTACAACCCTGTTCTCCACAGGACTAAACTAATTAACCTTTACACCTTGATACATAAACACAGTTACCTCTTCCTCCTCCCTTGCGCAGCTCTTTGTCCTGAATGAAGCCGGCAAACATCTGAGTATCCATGAAGAGCTGCAGGAACTGTCTGACCCCGCGGGAGGGGTGAGATTTGCGGAAGCTGTCCCGCTGGAGCTCCCTGCTTCCGTTGGATGACTCGACCATGTGGAGAGGATAGTGGCCCACCAGCTCCACAAAGAACCGCACGAAACCCTCTGACACCAGAGAGCTCAGGTCAGCCCGCCGACCTGGGAAAGCACATTTTGAATGGAGGAAAACAGGTTAAAACTGATTCCAAATCAGATTAAATCTACCCTGGTTTTATATGACATTAAGAGATATATTGGATTCACAAAATTCTACAACACACTTGTTGCAAATTCTGAGCCATGTTAAAGGCTTTTGCTTACAAAACAAACCGACTTAATATTGAAACATTTTTATCGTAATAAACAAGCTGAAATATTGCAGATCTACACAGAATGAACAGCAGTCAACAGGAGTGAAATTTTTTACTACTTAATTAGAAGAAAGAAGAACTTTCTGACGATGACAGAGTGACTGTAAAAGCTTCATTATCAGCAACTGAAGACACTAAAATACCTGACTGACATATGGCATCTTGCTGTTTGGCACGTGTGTGTCTGTTTCACCAACCTTGACATCTGTCTCCACTCTCTTGGCTCAGGATATCTTCCCTCTCCTCCAGGATCTGCTGAAGAGCCGCCTGCAGCTTACTAGGCAAGATGCAGTCTTCATCGCCCAGCTGTCACACATCACAGGAAAGGTCAACAGCAATCACATGACGCCATTTACTAAACTGTCTGGCACAATGTCAAAGCACTGGAGGCAGACTGTAAGCATTTTGGCAATGACTCAGTTCAAATCTGTGCTGGACTACAGAGCCAAGAACATGTTAAGTGGGGACGCTAAAAGCAACGCTAAAAGAAGCTCTGCATACTACAGCTGATGCTGATGACTACTGCAACTCTACTGCTTATCCTATTAGCCTTTAATGAAGAGAAAGGAAAAAGAATGTGCCTGAAATGAAGTTCAGTAAATAAAATTTCAAATTAAGACACCTATCAACACAACCAGAAAAAAAAAAAAATTATGATGACTCAAATAACTGAGCGATTACTGTTGAGTGAAAACCCTGCTGCTCTGAATCAGCTGTGAAACAGCCTTTGTGTCTTCATCATGACAGCATTCTGCTCAGGGCTTACAACCTGTATAGCTTCATCGCTGCAGCACTTGTGGGTGTAACAAAGTTTTCTCTCTGTCACCATCAAAATATTCCGCATGCAAACAAGGAACAAGTGTAGGCAAAGCCATCTTTCCCACTGAGACCACACCTATCATTCCCTCTATACACAGCTATGTGTACACACCTGAATGACAAACTTGTCGGCACACAGATCCACAATGAGCACCTGGGAAGACAACAAGAAGAAAGACAGACAGTTACTGACGGCAAGGTTTGGCAACAAAAGTTATACACAGGTGAGGTGAGTCTCCTCAGGGTGTTTCTCCACTTACACTCACACACAGTGGAGGCTACTGTACATGCTACTGTAAAGCTTTTACTGGTTTAGGATTAATTCACAAGATGTACTGAATATCCAGGTAAAAGAGCACTAACATGCCAGTACAGACAGAGAAGTCTATTTAGGCTGCAGATTAGACAATGATTTTGAAACAGGATTCTGACCGACCTCCTCAATGGGCAGCTCCAGCAGCGGTGGTAGGCAGGGTGCCAGCACCCCTATGAGGAATGGGGTGGGGGAGCAGCTGATGTCCAGCATGCTGGCCGGTAGCACAGGCACAAAGGTATGCTGCCAGGTGAAGGGGTAGAGCAGCGCCAGCGCTGCATGGCAACACCGAGACAACACACTGCCGAGGACAGGCGGAGGAGAGGAGGGATTAAACAGGATGACTCCAGTTTACACACAGATCACATGACACAGAGATAGTAATTACAGCTGCGATAACATGATTAGAATTCTTCTCCACCACATTTTCAAAGTGACCAACTGCAGGAGCTGTCTGTAAACAGCACATGTATATCAAAGAATGCAAATGGTCTATGCTAATCCTCTTAGTCCAGTATTTACTGCTAACATTTCTGCTGACATCTCTCCCTTTACAGTCAGCCGCCCGTGTGCTGTAAAATAACTTCCTCCACTTCACTTTGATTGGTCAGTTTCTGAGGCTGAATTTCTCTCATCAATAGGACACACTTTTTCAGGCTCAGCACTTTATTCAAAGTACACTCATCTTGTAGCCCCTCCCTTTTATCTTTAGAAATTGACGAGTCATTCATCATTTTTCTCAGGGATTGTGCCTTTCATTTTTAAACTGCTTTTCAGCAAAAAAGCCATCTCCTAATTCTGCTATATTGAATAAAGTTTCTCATCGACATTTCCTCTTCAAACTCCTTTAACATTTAAAATCCAATCGAATACTAGATAATTATATTTCATAAAAACTTTTTGGTTAGTTTTAAACCATGTTGCATCAAAGAATCTGCCTCATGTGGCTAACTCCATCACAAGCTCTATATTTTCTCTGTGAGCTCAGTGTTTGACATTGCTAGTCATTATATAGCAATTAGTCACCTTGAAAGCTGTCCATAGAGCCATTTCAGACCAAATCAGGCACCGTGATGAAAATGCAAATCCTTTATTCATTTTAGTGTGGGTAGCCTGATTGGACTGTCCCTTTGCTGACAGGAGGAATAGCAAAAAAAAAAGTAAAATAAAATAAAATAAAATAAAAAAACAAGTGGAAGCAGAGTTGAAGCAGAGTTGACTTTTGAATGAACACAATCCCACATCATGCTGCAATGTCTAATCAGCTGAGTGGCTGATCAGATGGGGCAGAGTTGAAACCCTGCCATGAAGAAATACTGACTTAATTTGCAATTGCAAAAGAACCAACATTCCCACAACTGCTGTGATCACAGGAGTGCCTGATTTGGTTTGAAAACAGCCCTAACACTCTCATGGCTTTAAACCCTCACAAATAGGTCATAGTTCTTTCATACTGATAGCAGTTTATCCTTGTTATACATACAGTATCTCTATACTGTGGGCTGATATTTGCATGTCAAGAGTATTATTATATAAACATGAGAGCATATATGAAAAAAGTAGCCTGTATTTCTTTGTATACAATGCAGTTATTTTAGATAATTCAAATTCAGTATATTTTATTAAGAAATTTTATTCAGTCTTTGTAGCAGTCTCATAAAACTTACGCTTCCTGTTCAACGTGTGCTTTATTGCATCACAGTTACTGCCAAATTTTGTTATTCAGCTGACTACTGGCCTGCTGAACAGCAAGCTAAGTCATTGTTTTCAGGCGCCTGGGCCGGGTCCAGGCCTGTTAATGTTGTTGCCTTCTGGAGCTTACAGAGATTCTTGAAGTGATACTGGGCTGTGCAAATAAACCTGACTTGACCCTCCACTGGGACTCTGCCAGAGCTTAGCACTGAGGCTAAGGTACACACAGATAAATAACACTGACCCTGGGTCTGTGTGACGCAATTAAGCATCTACCACAGCTGGCAGACACTGACGGTGAGTCGATTTTTTTTGGAAGTCTTCATATTTTGTGCCGTGTCCTTGTGTCATCATTACTCATACACTGCTGTTTAGATGGGCTTTATTGTTCTGCGCTCCTGGAGCAGTACCTGAGTTTGTCAGCTATGAAGATGACCCTCCTCTCAAGCAGAACGGAGGCAAACACCTGCAGGAGTTTCCCAACACTGAGGCACTCCAGTAGACTGTCAAAGTCCACGTGCTCCAGTCTGGAGTCCACCGGTCGACACAGGGTCAGTTCCTAGCAGAGCGACAACAGCACTTTGAATTAAGCTTATAAAACAGGGTTATGACGTTTTGTCTACACACCAACTGTTAGGTGACCATCTACAGCCTGAATGATAACCTAAAACAGACTCTTTAGATGCATCTATATTAATGTTGCTCAAGACAACGGACTGATGAAGGGTGGAGTTAACTAGTTGGAAAGTACAGGAGGAAGTTGTGATTTGGCAACATATTCTTAGAGTTTTTATGTGAAGGGTTATTACTTCATGTTAGTCTGTTAACAGCAATGAATTGATTATTGTCTGTGTGACTATATATAACTGTCCCAACACGGTCCCATGAAAAGCTGAAATAGGTACACATATTGTTTATACTGATAACCTCCCATCCTGAGTCATTCAGAGTCTGCAGAGAGGCGTGTTCAGAAGGAACTTAACTACTAATTAACATTTCCTCCTCTGGTTTCTGGCTTACCTCAGTCCCAGAGCCAGGGAGGAAGCTCTTGACGGTGACCGTGCGTCCCGGGGCTGGAAACGGGGCCTCCATCACGCTACGCATAAAAGGGTAAACCAGCGCTGGGGAAATCTCCCTGCGCCTCTCCACCTCCTCCAAAATCTGCACTCAGAGAGCCAGAAAAACAAATGTGTGTCCTGGAGGAACTAGTGTTGATTAGACTCTAAACAATAGATCTGAGGCAAGATGCAGCTCCGCATGTAAATGTTTTCCACCCAGGCCAGATTCATTCATGCTGTTTCAAAAATTTCCCTCAACCAACTGGAAAAATGGGTGGGACCCAGCTTCATGCATATAATTTCTTTTTTTTTTTTTGAAAAACACACCCAGGGATTGCTCAGGATTATCTTCTAGTGTAGCCTCATTCCATCCTAACACATACAGGGACTTTGAAGGGAGCAGCTTTGACACACTTCAAAAGGATTAACGGTGAACTTTAGCAAATCCAGCTCCTTTCATCGCCCTGTAAAGGCTTCTATCGACAGAATCAAGGGAGCAGTGGAGGAGGGTAGGCAGTGTACTGTTGCCTTACCTTTGCAAACAGGTTGAAACAGCCCAGTTTGCTGACAATACAGTGCACCTCAGGAAGCCTCTTCCCTTTTCCGATGGGCTTAAAGACACATAGTTTAAAATGTCATAAAGGAGGTAACAGCAGATATGTATCTATGAAAAAAATACCTCTGAAATACATCAAATATGAAACATTTCATGGCTAATACAGGGCAAGAATATCAGAAGTCTGTTTTCCCTTTTAATGTGTTTGATAGAACTTCTATGGACAACTTTGATGAAGAATCTAAAGTCTCTGTTTATGATTACAGCAGTGAGCTAATCTACCAACAGATCAAAATCTAAAACTCTATATGTTGGATTTGGCCTAACAGTCTACTCTTAACACAGAATAAACACAACAGAAGAGAGCAAATTAAAGAGTGCTCAACAAGCTACAGTATGTTTATGATTAAAAAAAAAACACAAAGCAAAAAAGGGCAGGCAGATACACCACATAATTTCAACCTAAAAAGTGTGTTTCAAAAAGTTTTAAAAAGATCTAAAAGCAGCTCTACTTGTGAGGCAAAAGAAGGGGAAATTATAAAATTCTTCTTGCCCTCTGTCATTGATTCAGAAGTTGTTTATGGTCTGTGATTCACATGTACTGATTCACATCCCCTCAGAGATGTTGAGTAAGCACATGGCGGTCTCCCATGTCCTCACACACACAAATATACCCGTACACAGACACACAGACACATATGCGCTCCAGTCAATGATTCAGACACACACACACACACAGCCCCGCTCACCAAGATCTTGCGGCAGTAACAAAACCAGCGGCTGCCGTCCTCCCCAGTCAGGACAAAGGAGAAGGTCTCACTGTTAATACAACGCCATAAACACAGGAGAGGATTTTTACATGATTTGACTTTTCACTGCCTGGAAACATGTAACCATAATATAACAAAACGTTTGTAATTCCTTGTAGGAAAAAGAAAAAGAAAAATATTTCAAGAGAAAAACATTAAAAAAAAACCCAAAACAAAATATGTACAATGCGGTTAATTTATGTCTAGACTGTTGTTCAAAAAAAAAAAAGGGCTGAGAATATAGAAACCAATTAAATAGAAAGGTATGCCTTCTGTTTATAT
>JAPZDY010000002.1:6151993-6175379 GCA_029783645.1 Ctenochaetus hawaiiensis
ATTAAATAGAAAGGTATGCCTTCTGTTTATATGCACTATCATAGGTAAGTGGTTTAAAGACAGTGAGGCAGTGGAAGTCATAACAATAAACTACACCCAGCAGAAAAAAATGAATGCCCACAGCCCCTTAGCACTCAGAGATTTAATTAGATCAGATGAAACTTTAATTATCCCTGTGGGGAATTTGAGTTGTTGCAGCACCAATTTATGGGTAACAGCTAATGATTTAAAGAGCAAAGGAGGAAATGGGGGTATTAAACATATTATAACTGATAATTAGGGTGTTAGAAATAAAATAAATACGGTAAATGGAAGGAAAGTTAAACATTATTTCATAGAATACATGAAAGCTGTGCATAATGACAACAAAATAAAAAACACATAAAGGAAATGAAAGAAAGATGACAAAAAGGACAAAGCATCATTGTCTTTGGAATGCAGTTATGTCTGTATACATCTAGCATAATTACTGCAGTGCATGCACTGACCTTGGCATGTGTGCCGAGGGCTTCCAGTCGTGGGAGTCGGGGAAGCAGAACTTGGGAATCACCTTCAGCTGATCCTCAGCCTCTCTGGAAAGCCGGGATGATTTCTCAAACTGAAAGAGAGAGACTCTGGTTACGGCAGCAGCTCTCCAAATGACTTCCATGTGAAGTGATTCCAGAGGGATCCAGGAGATCAGTGATCACTTCAGTGCAGGCTAATATCGTTGAATATATGAGGTGCTATTATTAACTTCCTAGACAGCTCCTCTTGCACATGAACACTATACGCTTTACAGTAATATGCTTCTAGCAGGCACAAGCAATAGCTTTAATGAGTAAGTATTCCAAGTTACATCATTTGATGATCATCAGTACCTGAGTCACCATGGACCACCGATTACATTATGGACCTAAAACTTGGATCTACAGCTTTGAACCCAGAGACCAAACTTCATTTTAGAAAAAATGAAAGAAACAGAAGGGAGTGGAATCCGTTGAGTAGTTGGAGAGCCCTGGTGCCATCATGTCACAGTTTAAGTGGTTAGAAAATTCTCCTTCACACACCTCAGAACATCACAGTAGTATTCAGTCTGGCCCTGGGAATGAATTCATGATGCACAACTGTGTGTACTTCAAAAAAAAAAGAGCACGTTCTCAGTTGTGCTCCTGACCTGATGGGCATTTTTCCATCTTCTAGACTGTGGCCTCTACATTTGAAACTACTGTGTGACCTCTGGGTCAGAGCTGTAGACAAAACTCTTATCACTGATGATGATCCTCATCACTAAGTTTGGGTTATCTCAGGCCTGTTGGCAAAGATCCCTGCACATTTCAACACGATGCTGCTTCAGCTCAGGAATCAGGAAATCTGAAATGTTGCACATACCAGTGGTCACAAAAACATGTGTGAATTTTAGGTACTGATAATGGTTGGGTTATGTAACTTGGAATACTTCCTCACAAATGATTTTGTTTGCTCCTGCTACATGCTAATTACTGAGCAGCACTCTGTTCATGTGCAGCAAGATCATTCTCAGAAGCTTTTGATGGCCCCTCACAAAGGTTATTCAGTAAAAGAAATTAAGAATGATTTATGCATAATGTACTTGTTTTAAGTATTTTTACACCTTTGTTCTAAATCCCAAATAACAATACATATCCACAAATATATGTGCCTGAGGCACAACCTTTTCTAGAAAAATGGTTAGGATTCTGTGATGACAAGACAATTTTTTTGAGATGTTAAAATATAAACAAAATCTTAAAATGAGCATTAATAAAATTATCAACTTGCTTAAATTAAAACTTTAGACTTATGTAACATCTTTTAAAGGATTCTTCATCATGTGAAATAACATTATCTTACTCTGCTTTTGCTTAACAAGATTCTATCTTAGACACAAAATTGTAACGATTGCACGGAAAATGATTTAGCAATAACACTGAATGATTACAGCTATGTTCTTTTCCTATAAGGTAAGCGGGGTCACATAAAAGGCCTTTTCTCACCATTTTGGGGAACTGCTGCGTGATTTCAGGGGAGTAGATGTTTCCTGGGGAGCCTTTTCGTAGCGACACTACCACAAAGATCTGGAAAAGCTGCTGCTGCTGCAGTTGGATCAGGTCTCTCTCCAGGGTGCGATAGCCTGGCCGGCGCTTCAGTGTAGACTGGATATAGACTGATCTCCTGGAGCCTGCTGGGCAACAGACAAAGAGGCTAAACTGTAGTGTTTGTTTAAGGACGTATCCCATCTGGCACGCTGTGAAAGTAAAAGACATCTTAAATATAAATATACTGTGAAAGTGTGAAGTTAACTCTGATTACAAAGTATCCAAAACAATGGTCATAGATAAGTAGTAGCCTGCATCTCATGGGAGTGGTATTATTTGAGTTTTTATAGAGTAAAAACAACATCTACATAAGCTTCATTGTTAACTTCTGCAAAGAGGTCTTTGCATTTATGTCTTTGTTTAATTTCACTTTTCTGAGGAGGCTCAACAGAAGCCATAGTTGTCAAACATGGCTTTAAGGATGCGCAGTGAACCAGAGACAGACCAATGCATCTCCAAAAGTAGTGTACCAGAGAGATTTCCAAAAAACTTGGTACACACATTAATGTTACCCTCATGATGAAATGTTATAACGTGGGTGATTATCTGGCAGTTGACGAAGCGACATCATCAGGTTTTATTCTGTCCAGTAGTTTGGTTTCAGGGCAAATTCCTGTGAAGCTAATGACACTCCCATCAGCCTCAGCTGTACTCTTTGCTTATTGCTATTTAGCAATGTAAGCGAGCTGACACACAAAACTAAGATGGTGAACACGGCAAGTGTTTCCTATTAAACATAAGCATGTTGTCATTTTCATGGCAAGCATGTTAACATGCTTGTTTAATTTAGTTCAAAGCACTTGGTCTCTTAGTCTTGTTTCAATCAATCATTCAGACTTATTAGAAAACTGTTTAAAAGGCCTCTCTCAATTTTCCAGAGCGCAAGTCAGCATCTTTCAGTTGCTTGTTTTGACTTACCAACGGTATAAAACCTAAATGTACCATCTTATAAAAGTGAGAAATGCAGCAGAGAAGCACTGAGAAGCTGGAACAAGAAGGTGTTGGGTATTTTTGATATATGACTTAAACAGCTACTCAAATTTTTTAGTCTACCATTGTTTCAGCTCCAGTCTTGATGTCTCTACTGTGTATAATTAGCTGCATTATAGTCCCATTACGGTTGTAAGTCACTTGACTGAACAGAAATATGTCACATAATCAGCATTAACAGGCACTAAAGCACGATAATAACTCCTCTGGAGAAGCAAAAAATTTTTCTTTTTTTTTTTGGATGCAGACCTTTGTTTATACTGAAACTTTGACAGATAAATCTCAGATTTACTCTTCCATTTTAAAATATGCACATCTAAGCTTTAACCTTATAACCAGAGTTAACATCAAAGAGACATTAAAAACATATTAACTCTATGATGATACCTTTGGTGTTGTCCTCTGGGTCGCTCTCTGTCCCGCTGGTCTCCTCTGTTGATTTGAATTAGAGCAGCGAGAGATTAGGGAGAAGCAGTAGATTGGAAAAGACTTGAGGATCCATAATTAGATGCAGACAGTCGGCCTTTGTCATAATCAGCGGCCTCGCCTGCTGCAGCTGGTCTTGTGTGTCCCATCAAAAGCTGGGTATTCCCCACAAGAGGCTAAACTTGATCTTACTAAAGTGTTGATGTGGGTGACATTTGGGTATCTGTGACAGAGTGTGTGTGTGTGTGCCTATGGGTGTGTGTGTGTGTGTGTGTGTGTGTGAGTTTGTTACCTCGCACTGAGACTCCCTGGTTCTTAACTCTCTTCTTCCCTCGCTTATCGTCAAAGATGGTCTCAATCTTGCTGACATACTGCACAGTAGAACACACACAGGTACTTGTCAGTCCTCTAAATTCACAGCCATTATATAGAATCACGATTACAGGGAACCATGATGTAACAGCCACAAAGTACATAATCGTATTATTGATTTTCAGCCTTTTTGTTGTCCTTACATTCCTGCATTCTCCAGTTAATGTCATGAGAGAACACAGCTAAATATTTGACAGTGGCCTTAAGTCAACTAAGGGCCTTGCATTATTATGCTAGTGCGTGGTTCAACACAAAAAAACAGACAACATACAGGAAGCTAAAAGTTATCTCTTAGAAGACACACAGAACAGTGTAAGCTGAGAAGGCGACGTTGTGCAAAATGTCGGCACACAGGCAAAGTGCTCCTACTAAGATAACGCTACTGAGGTTACGCAAAAAAACATATAGAGGTGTAATTATGTCTCACCATTTTCACAAATTTAAGATCTTCGTCAGAGATGTGATCAAAACAAAGTTACAGATGGCAAGTTAACTTAATACTTTATTTCATATTTAAAACTTTAAAAAGTTACAAGACATAGATAAATAAAAAATACACAGGTTGACGACAACACCTTCTCAAATTCCTTCCAAAAATAAACCTCATGGCATTTGTCCAACCTGCCAGTACAGAGAACTCAGTACAAAGTTCATGGGGGTTTTGAATTTATAATCCCTTGCAAGCCATCAACCTTAGAGATAAATAAATAGTTACTAATAATCAATATTACTATACCTTATCAATAAAATTCCTCCTCACTGTCTCTTCTCCTTCCACCGCCATGAAATCGTATGTTCGAACGACTGTTTTCTGTCTGAATTCTCATGAAGCATTTAAACATGTTGCTCTACCACTATCTGTTTCTCTCAGCGTCCTCTCCTTCCTGTTCAGCAAGTCTCCGCCCCTTTCTTTTCCATTCCAACACAACGTATGATTCATCAAGCACCACAGTCAGCATGAGATCTAATGACAGGAACTATTTACTATTTACCTGAGGCATCCTCTGTGCTTTTTGAGCGCTTGTGCGACGAGATGTAGCTAGTTTGGAAGTATCTGAGTGTGTTGTGGACTTGGATGCTGATACGGTATTGCACTTTTTCCTCTCCACTTTGCGAGCATAGCCTTGCATCGTTTGGGGTTTAGGAGGCACCTGGAAGGCAAACACTGTGGTGTTATGGCTTTGTTTGAGAAATCATTCTATAATACTTCTTCTTCTTCCTGTAATATCAGAAGTTAGGCCGAGATCACTTAATTTCCATTACCTTTGGGGCTTGAGGCCTTGCAATGGGGAGGCACATTGGAGATAACTTGACGTCCTCATAGGGGTTATCTCTGGTCACTTCACCTTGTGAAATACATAGTGATGGCAAAGTTAATACCACACCTAATGCTTAAAGAGAGCAAGGAGACTCTCCAGCTGCAGTTTTCAATTTTTGTAACTTTTAATGTATCTGTCATTTATTTTCTAAATGAATCGTTTTGCCTATAAAATATGAGAAATAGTGAAAAATGTTGTGGATAATTGCACCGCCCAAGACATTAACATTTTCCAAAAGGTTACACATAACTTTTATCTGGGTCTTTACAGTTGAACAGAAATAGCTGAAATAAATGAATGCACACTTATGCACATAAAACATATGAATTATCCACATTTCAAAAAGCTGCAACATATCGTGTGTGATCCCAACATCAGTTCCACTACTTGTAGTACGCAACCCACAGACAGACAGATGAGATGACTGAGAGATGTGCAACCCTTGGATTATTCTAATTTCATGACTTTAAAAAGTCATCTCATCAGCTGTCTTTTCCCATCTTCAATGTAGCTCTCAAAATGTTGAAATATTCAAGAAACTGTAAGATCTGTGGGAAGTAAACTCTAACATATTACTTCCTGCTTTTTAGCAAAACAAGTGCTTTGTTAATTGAGCTAAAATACATCACAGCCGGCAGCACGACGGGGAGCTGGACTTACAAACGATGTCCTCATAAATATTGTCGTCAGAGTAAGCATGGTAAAGGCTCAACTCCCTGGCTTCGCCCCCCAGCGTGCCTGGCTTTGCCGTCAGACGCGCTGCATCCTCGTACTCAAATGACTTCCTGTGAAGGGGAGAAAAGGAAAGGCAGTGAGAAAGAGGGGTCTTGGCTGCTGTCCTAAAGATGGCCACTGTTCTAGGGTTCACCCTATTGTTGTACAATCCGCCAGCATCCAGCCACTACATTCTCTGTGTTGATATCAAACACAGCAGAACAGAGAGAGTGTGATAAACTGTCATGAAAGGAAATGACTGAGCTTATGGTATAAACATTGTAAAAAAGAAGGAAGAAAAAAGAGGCAGGACAGTGAGAGAAGTTTGCATTGTGACAATATGAGAATGTCAGCTGACAAAATAAAAAATGTAGGTCAGTGTGCAACTTTTCTCCTCTGAAATTTTTAAAAGAAAGGTGCGGCTTCATGTTGTTACTTGATTTTAGTTTCTGTGTAATGTACTGGATCAATCTGACTCAGTACTGAAACAGAGATGGTTGTAAGTTCATGTTCAGTGTGATGTAATACTTAACCACACAGAGAGATTGCATAACAAACGAGAATAAATGACAGCTAGCAGCTTTCTATGAAGATGGTAGACAAGGAGTCCTGTAGGACTATGCCAACCGTGTGCAGACATGTCTGCAAGACTGGAGATGGGAGACAAGTAACTGGAATGACTTAAAAAAATATAAGCACTGAATAACACTGCAAACTTGAAAGTATAACAGCGATACTGTACCACAATTAGAGGTTGAAATGTGTGTTTTTACAATATACAAAGAACACTTCATAGATTATGACTTATAACTAACTTATATTAGTGAGTAATAGTAATTGTAGTAGCAGTAGAAGTACCATTGGCTATACAACAGTCTCAGCGGCCACAAGTGGTTATTACAAAATAATGACACATAATATTTTAATGTAAATGTTCCAAGGTTTCTCAATTGTTTTAGAGACATCATTATTAAGTGCAGTGCAACCAGATTTGCTGTTATTTTTTTAATGGACTACTTTTTTTATGGGTAAAATTTGTTTTTGGCAGTTTGTAAAACATTTAGGCTACTTCATGTACAATTTAGGCATCTTTTTCAACTTCCAATTACGAAGTGATCAGAGCTAGATGATAAATACTTGTAAAAGCCTCGACCTGTTAATTTAATTATACAATATGCTAAGACAGCTGCTAGAGGTTTCCTAATCAAAACAATGAATTTAAAAGATGTAGTCCGATGATGTCAGGGTGGAATCATGGGATTTTTTTTCTTTTTATTGTAAGCAACTACAGCTGCAGGAGATAGTCTGTCTGTCCTTGGCCAAAAAATCTACTGACGATATAATGTATTTAAGTTTTCTTTATGTTAGACAACTTCCCTCCTCGATCTCTGACTGCTGTTATGTATCAACAAGAGACAAAATGAAACCTTGTGTATTGTTACCCTGATTAAAATGACTGGTTTCTCAGAGCTTAAACATAGCTGGAAACATATGGGGCAATGTAAATACATAACGCAAAAAAATATACCACAGATGTTGTCATTTTAGACAATTTAATGTGAAAAAGTTGTGTATTGTACATTTAATTAAAGACTTTTAATGTGTAATGCTGATTGTTTAATGGTCATTTATTTCATTTTTGTTATTATGGTTTGAAGTCAGCCTTATTACAACCTTATTTTTTTTTTTTATCAGTCATCTTCTTGCTTTCATATTCAGGTACAAGAGGCTCCTCCTGTTGAGTAAACACTCCTGGTCAGTGTTTGGATGGTAATGACAAGTCCTGACAACTCCAGGACGTGACATTCACAAAGAACTACATTAGTAGCAGTCAGGTTAGTCTAGCCCTGAGCCGAATGTGCACACAGTTACACAGTCACACAGTCATAGTTGCACGTCTTGTTTTGCTTGGCTGTCAGTAAATGACAGAAAGCGAGTGTGTGTGCGTGCCTGCAGATGATGACCCTGGAGGCCGTAGCTGCTGAGGAACTAGGCCACATCCAGACAATTGAGAACAATGCTGCCAGATATCGTGTGACATCACACTGGGGCCCTAGCCAGCAATTACACTCCACACCCTCCCCACAAAACTGCCCTACAAACACTCCAACACACTGATATCAATAAACACCACAAAACATATTTTGGTCCAAAGCAGAAGAACATTTTCACAAAACGATTTTCCTCAATCTATCAGCAGGATCTGTTTTCTCCCAACTCCAAACACGATTTAGATCAAAGAAAGCACTGCAAGAAATTCCACCCTCTTGTCAATGTTATCAAAATTCTTCAGAGCACTCACCTGTTCTTTTTATGCCTTGAAAGCCCATTAGTCTTTGCTACTGGACATGGAGGAGGTGGGAAGCTTGGTGGATGGGCCACCCTCCTGTTCCTCACATTGGAGTGGTTGTTAAGCAGGGATCTGTTCTCCCCGCCCGTTGTGTGCAATGTGTTGTTGTCATTGGTTCCCCTGTACTGGAATGTCCGCTGAGGTTTGGGTGGAGCCTGAGGGTCACCTGAAGCATCCCTGCCTTTCTCCCAGAGTAGTCTGTCCCCCTCCAGCTTGCGCCAGAAACCCCGTGAAGTGTAGAAGTTTCCGGCAGGCATGTTGTCTTCTTGGTCGTCGGTTGACAGAGGTAGAGGTTTGGAAACTACTTCAACATCAGAGATGCGATTGATTTTTTGGTCACCATTTGCAGCGATGATATGCTCGTCTGTAGAGCTGGCAGAGTCAGCCTCTACTTTAGTAGGTGCAAATATTTGTGCTGTAAGTGGTTTATTTACTGTAGCTGCGGTTGAAAAGTCAGTGGAACTTTTCTGCAGAGGCTCTGACTTCCTACCAGTCACACCATTTCCAGCTTGCGATGGGCATTCCCAAAGTTCTAAACTCTTAGCTTTTGAGAGGCTGGCTTTTACGTGATGCCCCCCTCTCGATCCCCCGTTGCCAAGTATGTCTCCGGACAGGCTTCGGGATACGGTCGGTGGGTGTGCGTTCACCCCAGCATCCTGGCCGCTGCCCTGCTGACTACGACCTTCCCACTGAGAGATCTTCTCTCTAATATTAATGCCCTGCTTGAGAGAAGGGGGCCTCCCTGATTGGCGGCCCTGCCAAGCCTCAGCGGCCCCTTTCTGCAGGCGATCAACCTCGCCACCCCCTCGCCTGCCCTGCTCCAGCCTCAGAGCCAGCATGTTAAGAGGGGGCAAGTGTCAGCTCCCCCCTCAGTTCTCCATTAGTGAATGCATCAGGAATTTCCTCACAAAGACAGGACAGGAAAAAAATGTAATCTGTTGTCAATTAATCCAGAAATGATAAGTAGAAACAGGAGTCACACAAGGTTTATGTTTGTAACTGTTTTCCTTGTTTTTTGGTGTTTTCTTGTGCTAGCAGAGTGTCACTTTCCCCTTGTCTTCTTTCGTAAACAACCTGTAAAATGACAAGACACAAAAGTTACTCATCAATCACTGCACTTAGAAACAAGTCCAAACAGCACACCATGAGTTCATAGGCACGCTGAGGCAACACAGGAGGAAACAGTTACTTTTGAAAAAGCATACATCTGAAGCGGGAATGGACAGAAAGTCAGGAAGGACAGACTCCTCTCAAGGTTGGTCTCCAAAAATAAATCCAGTAAGAATAAGGAAAGACAGTGACAGGAACAAGGCTACAGCAGATCTCTGCCGCTTTCTGTGTCTTAAGCCACCGCAACTCTCCTCTTGCCCCGGGGGATTTTTGTCTTCTCTGTGGCTGCCGTCCTTAACTGCATAGCTGGCCACATAAAAAATGCCAATGATACAGCAAAGCATTAAATCTAATTTGGTCTCCCTGCAAAGCTTTCTTTCAGAAGACTGGGAAAGAATGTGCATTTTAAATAATTTCAAAGAGCTTTAGCGGTAAGAAAACATACCATAATCTTAAGGCATACATAAAAAGCCAGGGACAATTAGGTGAACTATGGAAAGCATTTAACCACACCTATCTATGGTGGAATAAAAGCCCCTCAAATGGTTCTGCTATTTATCAAATGCAAGGTAATAACATGGGTAGACAGCACTATAGACTGTAATTAAGTGTTGATTTCTATAAGGATGTGTATGGTATAAAGTTTTAATCTATGTTTCTGTCTCCCTCTAATCAGATGCTACCAAGCACCAAGATTTGACGTAAAGCTCTTAAGCGGCATCCACCCTCACTCCCTGAGTCGACATCAATGCGGCCACTGTACACTCTTGTACAGCAGCTCCTGGCCTGCTGGAACCAAACCATTTGGACACGTTGCACATTAGGACTGATGCCGAGAGAATGTGGAGAAGGGGAGACATTGTAAAATTCCACTGCACAACTCATGATCATAATAACTCTATGAGCTGCATTCCTGCAGAGCTGTACAGGAGGAGGGGGTCGGGGAATAAATTTAACTAGAGACAGTCGGTCAGTCAGTCTCGCAAGTGACGCCTTTGTTTGGTTCGACCTAAATCAAATGTATGCGTGCGCTGGAATGCTGCTCGATCATTACCAGACCATGCAATGACAATGCGACTCCCAGATTGACCCACTTGCATTATTTGTCCGTGTGCGGTATGTTGTACAGGAAGGCATGAGTTGCCTTTCCTGAGCTTCAGGAAGAAGGATCAGCAGACTGTCCATAATTATGGAGCGGAGAGATTTGCACCAAGTTGCAACCACTGATTTGAGCTATGTTTAGATCATCTACTTGTATATTCAAACCATGTGACAGTAATCAAACATTGTCTTTGAAACACAGTAAATCCAGAAATACACCAGCTACTAGGTGGCTACAATAACATTTGCAAATGTAATGCTGTCAACTCCCCTTTCCCCACTGCATACAGTTAAATTAAAATGTTAATAACAGTGAGGTAAACAGTGAGGTGCAGATATCAAGTGACAAAGCCAGAGGGTGAGTCAAGATGAACAACTCTGCAATGTTTTTTCTAGTGAAACTCTCTGACTCACTTACATAGAAACCAGACAGGGGACTCAAGAAGGTAAAGCACCCAGTCATCACCTGGCAGCTAAATTAAACCTAATTGCACCTTCAAAACCACCACAAAACGCCCTCTCAAAGAAGTGCGGCATGACAGGACATGTTGTAGGTGAGGTACTGTACAACTGTGGTTTACCATCAACAGTGACAGTTAGAGCTATAATAAAGGAAAAAAATGTGAGTTTGCTAAACGCCACTATAAAAGGACGCGCGAGAAGTACTTTAAAATGACTGATCCATCATCGGCCACCAAAATAGCCTGTGTGCATACAGATATTTATTTCAGCATGGCTGCTGAAACAGTAATAATCCACTTTAACATATCAAGTTCTATTATTTGGTATCATTTGTAGTCATTAGGTGTAACTAACACTGTGCTGAAATTGTCTGTAAATTTACAAAGTCACTCATAATCTCAGAGCAAGGCAGCTATGATATTAAAGAAAACATTAATACTGTATAATATCATGTTAATATATCTAAAAGCTTGAGCACAAAATGAAGGCAATTTCCTTTATTAATGGTGTTTTTGTGTTGACTCGTCTCTTTCCTCTGAGGGGATAAGTGGAATTTACATCTGAGATGCTTTCAGCTGTTGGCAGTTATTCATTAGCTCAACTGTTTTTCCTACATTTAGCAACACCTGCAAAAGATTTCCATATAGTAGCTATCATCCCCGCATTGAGGCTCTATAACCCTGGCTAACTCTGTGGTTTGAATTATTTCTTCAATGGTATTGCCGTTAGATATATGTTAACAATCAATGATTTAAATCAAGTTAAATTGGAAAGATGCAGAAGGAGCCCTAAGCCTAGTTTAAGTAAGTACTCCCATTCTTTTACATGAAGAACACCTCGCCGAACTCCCATTCAAAACACGAGAAATTTGAAATGTTAATTTGTATCTCAAAGCCTCGCTTGTACAGAAAATTAAACTCATTCCATCATTTGAAGTAAAAACCACTCTGTAATTCGGCCACAAGAAAATTCCCTTACAAACCTAAAGTATCTGACTGATTAGCATAGCTCTCTTCTAAACACCACGTTAAAAGTCGAGTTAACGTTACAATAGTAATAGTTTCGTAAACGTATCGTTACATCTGAAGATTTGGCCATGTACTGTACTGAAAGAAAACGTTTGAGGTTGTTTTGAGGTGTGCCGAATTAAATGATATGTGATAAATATTTGAGCTTCATAGTGATGTTAAAATATAACTGATAACGCTACTTGTTTTGACACAGTTCATTGAGTCGGCTGTAACTTCCCATATTTTCAACAGAGTTCAGCGTTGTCTTTTCACAATCTGAACAAAAAGAAAAGTTCTGGGGAAAAAAATGTGGTTAAGCGAACTTACACATTATGAGACACAGCAACTGGATAAGTTGCTTCGCTGAATGCAAAAAAACTACAACAAATTTCATGTTAATTAATTTAACAAACCGCCAGCGAGTGAGTTAATCTAACGTTAACGTTGGAGGAGTTGTGAAATGTTGGAGATGAAAACGTTATAATAAAATACCAGATGGGCAAATGTGTAAAATAATGACTTACCCCTCGCGGCAGCAAAACTCATGTCCTTCCCTCATTTTCCTCTCGATGAAACAAACAAACAAATAAAATACTAATAACGTTAAAATCCGAGTCCGCTGGCTCGAATCGTTCAAGCGGAGAAATTAGCTAACAGTCTGAATAAATTCAGACTATCGTTGGAGTTCACAGAACCGTATTGGAACTTATAAGGAAATAAACCTTTTCAGAGAGATAAAAAAGCGTCCCGTAAACTAATTATAACATACAACAACAAAGAAAGGTGCCATAGACAACAGAAAAGTAGAGCAGAACACTCCTCGCCCTCCTCTTGGGACAATTAATGTCAAGTCATCTAGAAAATGTATGACATCCTGTTACAACTTTCAAAATAAAATCCTTAATTGGCCACTGCAAAACCTGTGCTTGTACTTTTTTAATTTTAATAACATGTTTTTAGGTTAATTTTCTTACAGACTTGAAGTCATACATCTTTGCACACATAAGAAACTGCAGATGAGGTTTTGTCATTCTGATTTTCTATACTGCATGCAATCATTCCACAGTCCACAAGTTTGGACATTTTTTAATTTTTAATCAAAAACAGAAAATATGAGTTTTGGTATCAGAATCAACAAATGATAGACACACTATGCACAAAATTCCTAGTGAATAATTGGCTTAAAAACATGGCAATTAAAAGCACATCCACACTGTTGGTGGTGCCAGACAACAGCTGCTGATTTTTTTTATTTGTTTGTCATAGGCAATATGAGAATAACTTTGCATACTTACCACCTACAATATTTTTTATTACCTATAAGTTAATGTCCATTTCAGATTTTGTACTATGTGGCTCCATTATTTTTTAGGCATGTCCACGAACTTCCGGGTATACTCCAAGTGTTTGCGTCTAACTTGACGCGGCTGTGACTGTGAGAAAGTTTGGTTGAATCCCCCCGATCTAAGAGGAAGACGTCATCACATCAACTCCCAGCTGTCAATGATGAATAAATACTGATGTCTTCAAGTGTCCTGGGAAATATTGACACTTAGTTATGAACTGCACCTGCGCGACTCCATGAGTCGGTAAACATGACCGGGAGATTACTTTCATTAATGGAGCAAAGAAATGTGATGTTTTGGTGCAGCAAAGTGATGGGCAGCATCAAAACTGTCAAGAAACCGTCTTTAAAACACGTTAAATGTTTTCATTTGGTTGCTTTCAAGATATTGAGAACAGTCTATTTTGCCCAGGTGACAGTCATTGCCAAAATTCTGAGACTCGCTTTAATTATTCATATGTGGGATAAGACTCACAATATTCTTCGTACTTATTTAGTTTTCATTAACAAACCGTGGGCCGTAATAACATGTCCTAAAAGGAGCGTTTGTCTTGAACTCCCCTGATTTTCAAAACAGTCTCAGACTTGATCTTTCTCCATGGATAAAGGTTAAATGTAAACTCAGGCCATTTATATGTTCGATACTATGAGGAGTGTGTCTCGGTAAATGGCAGGGATGATGGAAGCTCCATCAATAACTAATGATGAAAGTAATAAACAGCTCAGAGTAATGACTTCATTAAATGTGCATGGCTGATGCACATTTTTCCTCTTCATTCTGCTGATACGGCTAATGTCTATGCAGCTAAACTTCAGAGGAAAAAACAGCCATCAGTAAATTACTTTTGGCACACAGTGTAAAGGAAAAAATGCACCACATTAGAGTGCATATCTAGTCTCATTTACAATTTACCGGTAGGAGCTTCAGAGAAATGTGTGAAGATAACGGTGGTACTGCCAAGTCATATAAACGAGATCCTGCTGTCAAGAAGGCATAAGTAATGTTGTAATATAATAATGATTAAGTTTTGAAAAGCATCATTGTGGCATCATGTAACACACAAAACACTTGTTATTTCACCTTTTATTTCCTTTCATTCTAATACATGATGTTCCTCCATCTGGCATACACGTACTGTCACGTGCAAGTCAAAAGGTTAAGATGTGCAGATGATATAAAGTGAAGGCAATTATCATTAAGTTTTTTTCTTCCAGAGGAGAGAACATAAGTGTGTTAGAAGGACCGTCACTTTAAGTTTTGATCTTTTTTAAGAGTTTCTGTGAAAAACAAATATAGAACCTTTCCTGTATCACCATGGAGCTGAGTTTCGACTGGACGTAAGTCAGATTTCAAAGTGTTTAGTCAGTCTTCAAGCCCTCCTTGATGAGGTTGAGTTCATAGCACAGGGTCTCATAGCGATATGCCATACGGATCTGGGCCACATTGGTCTTGCGGATGTCGTTGCCCTCTGGACCCTCCTTCAGGTAGTTACTACCCAGGAAGTGAGTCTTCTCCTGGAACACAGAAGAAAACCACAAGCATGCTTTGGTGTGGGTGTAAAATGCAGAACATGATGAGTAATCTCATCCAGTTTTAAACGGTCTGTTTTTGTGTGAGGATAGAGTGTGTGTTTTAGGTGATATGGCAGTAGAAACACTACTGCAACTAGTGTTTTGCACAAAAGATCTAACAGGCTATTTATTAAAGGTGTTAAAAAAGTCAAAGTATCACCACATCTAAAGCTCTCCTTCAGGTGTGTTACCTCATCAGACAGAGCGCTCTGCAGCACACTGTTCCTGGAGATCTCACACATGTCGCAGGTACTGAGCTTGAAGACCTGAGCTGCGATGGCGTACTCTTCCATCAGAGGTTCCTGTGGACATTAAAGCCAGGATTTACAGTCATATTTAATCACTCACTCCTACTGCAAGTTACTGAGGCTCAGCAGAGAAAAAGCTGCGATGCATAAACTGTAAAAAGCCTCATATTGCCAGAGGTAACTGTGTTTGTGTTGTATTTATCAATATGAAAATTCCATTATCAAACAGTTACCTGTTTATACATTCACCAGCATGTTTATTTAATGCATATTGTGCTATATTTCCGTTTAGCTGTGCTGTAAATGACCCTGCTTGTAAATATAAATGCTAAGACTTTCAAAGAAAACTATAAAGCATTCATCTCTGTACATACACGATACAATAATCTTAATTCAAAGCACAGTATGCACCATTGTCTACATTCTCATGAAAGGCCCTCTCTCTGTGCGCTCAGACCTTGGTGTAGTGGAACTGCATGGGGTCGTCAGTGGACAGAGAGACCACCAGGCCCTTCTTGTGGAACTCCAGCAGGGGGTTCTTGGCGTATTCCAGGAACAGACTGTTGTTGCTGAGAGGGGACATGGCGATGGGGATCTGGGCCAGGAAGTACAGGTACTGCAGCACAGGACTCTGTAGGGGACAGGCAGATGTAATCACTTTACAAAACAGGTTCAGTCGACTTATGACATGACTTGTAAAAGTCTCTTACTTAAGAGGCATTAAGTCTTATTGTAACTGCAACATTTCTCATAGGACGAATCTCAAATCTAAGACTACCTTTGACTTTATAATATAAACTACACAGTAGTTAAACTTAACTCCTTTCTGAAATTTTGAGAAAAAAAACAAAAACTGTTGTAATAATCTAGTCTCAATCAAGAAGATAAGATCTCAAGAGCAGTGCACCATAATGAGGAAGGTCCAAGATAATATTTATCCTAACCAAATCAACAGCAGCCCTAATTTTTGGCCAAGTGTCTCAGATACAGGTACAGGTACATTGGACATAAAAATGTATTTTATCCTTCGGGGACCTCTTTGAGAATGGAGTCCATATCTCCTCTGAGATATTTCCAGGATGTCAAGATCCTCTTTTGGTATTTTCGAGATTATGTCAAGAAAAACTTCTTTGTTTGACTTGCAGAAGTCTCACAAGACTTGTGTTTCTGGTCAATCACAAATGAAAATATGTAAAAACAGGCCCCAAGTTGAAAAAAATCTGAATTCCACTTTAATTGATTTTTATGCTTTCTGTATGGAGCAACAGTCTTTAGTATAATTTTATATTCAGCACAGTGGAAACCCTAATATTCCTTTACAACTTTAGCACTTTGAAACTGGTGCTTGATCATGTGAAAATGAATGTATGAATGAGCAATGCTGCCTTCAGGTGCTAACAAGATAATCACCTAAGCTGCAATTTAAACTGGTAAAGAGAGGACTGACCTTTTTGAGGTTGAGGCCGTGAGAGATGTTATCAGCAGTCATGAAGGAAGCCAGCAGATGGGTAACAGCACCGGCCTCACCACAGTGAGGTCTGAACATGAACGTGTTCATCCCCCTCTGTCTGGAAAGCAGAAGATAAACAACTATTACACTATTGAAAGGACATACCAGATGATCTTATTGCTGAGTTATTGTCAAGAATGCACCTTTGTGAATTTTTTTTTTTTACAGAAAAGAAGATGAGATATGAAGTAGTGAATGGAATGTATGATGGGTATGAACACAAAATGACAGGAATTTCCCAGAAAAATACAGCAGACATTAAATCACCATGAGCAAATGCTCAGAGATACTGACCTGCGGAGCTGGTTGAGCACAGCGATGTTGGCATACATGTAGTAGATGTAGTAGGTGTAGGAGGGGTTCTTGACGATGTCCCACTCCTCTGGTTTGGGGCTCTTAGTGGAGAACATGTGACCGCTGTGCTTGGACTCATCGTCCACACTGTCGAACCCTGTCACCTACACAACAGGAGGCAAAATGCTGGATTATACAAGAAGCAGAGGGCTGTCAGGCCGCTTTCCTCTGGAGGTTGTTCTGAAGGTTTCGACTCTTGGACAAGCATAGTTGTGAAAAACATTCCTTATTTCTATTCCTTATGTATGACTACAAAGAAACAAACATTCATGTTGTGTGTTCATTTGTTATCAACATGTCCGGACTTGTAATTGCCTTGCATCTTGTAAACACTTGCATAACTCCTGTAGTTGTTCTGGTGGGGCAGCTGTAGCTCAGGAGGTACAGCAGGTTGTTCCCTTATCAGAAGATCAACTCCTTCAGACTTTGAGTGTCAGAGTGTCTTTGGGTAAGACACTGTACAACAAATTGCTCCAGATGGCTCCTCCATTGGTGTGTATGTGTGTTCCTGATGAGCAGCTGCGACTTTATGAATGTTTGTGTGTGAATGGCTGAATTGTGACTCATACTGTCAAGTGCTTTGAGTGATTGAAAGTCTTAAAGTGCTGAATAAATGCAGTCCGTGTACCGTAATTAGATCCTTAAGGGATTGCAAAAAAATGATGAGTGGGAAGGTGGGGATCAGACAAGGGTGGGGTGCTGTAATTTGAATTTTACTGAGAGGAGGGGAGGGCCATACATATTTTTTACACCTAATATTTTTGTTTTATTTTATACTTTATACTTGCAACATTAACTATAAAAGCTAAATCAAAAAGTCACATTCAAATCTGTGCCATGGAGGTGCATTCTGCCTTATGTAGAGGACTCTGCTGATGATACGGAGGTGCAGAAGCCCTTCAGCACAGACATGTGAGCTTTCCTGTTATATGGTGGCTGTTAAACAGTAGCAAGTCTTATTAAAAAATAGAAAGTGTCTGTATTTTTACCATTAAAGGTCTGAAGTATTAGATTTTTGGAGATTAATTTGAAAAATGTGGCAGAAATGGAATAAAATACTTATGAGTATATTTCATTAGTGTACAGAAACAAGACTCACTGTGTTTCCATAAGCTTAGAATGAACATTGTAAATCTACAGAGGAAGCAGGTCTTCTTCCATGATGATGCCAGTATATCTTTCACAATGGACCTTTTAGTTTGCCTAATATATTTTAGACACTTTGGAAGTCTATATTGTATTTTTTTTGCAAAGTGAAGGAATGGATCCACAGAAAAAATACTGATATGCTGGAGAAGGCCTCGCTTTGCTTTTTTATGAGATAAAATATAAGTCTAACACCTTTCCCCACCTCATTGAGTATCATAAGGTACCTAACTTATGGGATGGAAATCCATCTTTTAATCAGGATGAGATTTGGTATCTTGTAGTATCCACTCTGTTACGTAGTCATGAATTTGTGTGACTGCGTCTGACTCACATGCTTGAGGAAGATGCTGAGCTCGGGGTTGGAGTGTGGGTCGATGGTGGCCTGGAACACAGGAAGGAAAATGTTCTCCAGCATCTTGCCAAAGTGAGGCACAAAGTTCCTGCCTCTGAAGATGTCGCTATGTTAAAAGGAAGACAAAACAAACCAGTTTAATGCAATAATACACTTTTTTTGTATGTAAAAATGTGAGTACTTTTGCAAACAGGATAAATAATTCTCGGTTTGCAACAGAGCTGGGTAAAATGCATGAAAAAAGAAGTGAAACTGAGAACATACTAGATCCTGGGTATTTGGATCATCCATTTGAGGTTTGCGGAGTAGACTCTGTGCTTGACGAACCAGCCGGAGAGCTTGTTCCACTCACTGGGGTTGCAACCGTAGATGGACAGACGAGGCTCAGCATACTGATACTTGGCATCCTCCAGGTCACTGGCTACCTCCTGGTTTACACAAATGTCAAAACAGGTTTAGATCACATAAAATCTGATGTCACTGATCCATTTGGCATCTACAGGCTTTTTTAACTGTCATCAGACGGTGGTATAATATCTCCCTCCAAGGGGTTGGCCTATCATACATGCCACACTAACTCTATTTGTTTTATATCAAAACTGACCTTGATGATAGTAGCAAAGTACTCTCCATTGATGTGATTCTCAGTCTTCAGGTACAGGTCACGCAGCTCACTGGCTCCCACAGGGTTGTACTTGGCGTTGAACTTATCGAAACGCTGGAAAGTTTGTCTTCCCTTCAGAAAAACAACAAAGAGACAAGGAAAGAACTTGGATCAAGAAAGTTTGAATGAGGGGATCGAACAATTGAATTGACCTATTCTAAATGCAAATGTTGCTATAATGGCAGTTCTCAATAATTTTTGCTTTTTTTTTGCTTTTTTTTGTTGTTTTAGTTTACTTTTAGATATCTAAGCATACTTCCAAGAAGACTTTTACCACAAAATGTACTTGCCTTCCAACACAGTTAGAGAAATAAAATTTGTTTTGAAGCCCTTCCTTTTTTAAATCCTATATATCTATTTGTACATACAGCGTGCACATCCAGGGAGTCCACAGTCAGGTCATAAGGGTGCATGTTAAGGGTCTCAAAGAGCTCCTTCATAGTGACCTCCCTCCCTTTGAGGTTGTGCACAATGCGGTCAGCGTCCACGCGGTAAGACTTCTTGATGAAGCGCAGCAGGTGCTTCTGGTTCATGCAGGCAGCAGCGTGGATGTGAGTGTCCACCTGGAATGACAGTGAGAAGGGAGAGAGCAGATCACTTGGGTTAATGTGATGTAATAACTCTGCTTGGCCACAAGAGGGGGATAAACACACACATAAACAAGATGTATGGCAGTCAGTAACAGTGGAAATGGAATGTCTCAAATCTAAATGTATAATTTTTACATTAATATAAAATGTTTGAAATGTGTAAAAGTAAAAGTTAGGCAATTTTACAAAATTTTAAACTATTAAATTACTATTTTTTTGTTAGGATGTATATGATTTGTGTGATATTTAACACTAAACAATCATTCAAAATGTTTTTTGCAAGCTCTAAAGATCATTCTCCCCGTTCAAAGTCTATGTTAATTATCAAGATCAGTCAACGAGGGAAGAGTGAAAAGATTTTACTTTACTTTATAGATTTTTCCTCATCTAAAATCAGTCTTTGTTGGACCTGTACCTAAAATATGTGCATTTTTGATGTGTCCCTCAAAATTAGAATGGATGAGAGGTAGAGGATTAAAGCTGATTCAGAGATTTTTTTTATTAAGCTGTTTTGTTTTAAAGCAGAGTTGTAATCCATATCTGTTCTGTAATCCATACCTTCCTGCAGTTGTAGAAGTCCCTGTGGGGGTTCATCTTCAGCTCCTTCATCTCCTCCATCTCGTTCAGCATCTCATGCACATTGAACTTGGACATAAGGAACTTAAGACGGCGGTGAGTGTAAGTCTTACTGCCAAACAAAAAAAGCATGTTAACCCAGTAAGGTGATACATATGCAGCTGTCAAACATAGCATAAGGCTTTTTTTTTTTTTATAAAACATGCAGCTGTTAGTCAACCTTGAGGTCACCTTAATTAATGGCAAGAGTGATAGTTCCTGAGACAAACAGGGAAAACAGACACTGAATACAGGAGAAAAAATGATTCTAATTTGTGAAATTTAAAAGCACAATCAGCTACTTTTTGGACAACTCACGTTGGGCCCTGTGCAATGAGAGCAATAAGGAAGTTCATGTCATCGATGAAGGTGTTGTAGTCTGGGCAGGGCAGGTCTTTGGGCTGATGTTTGTCAGCAGCTGTAGCGTCGTTGTACACATAGATGAGACCGTCCTTCATCCGAGCAACATAACCCAGATTCTGTGGCAAGTCAGCGGTATCGAAGGGGTCGTCCCCATTCTTTGGAGGAGATGTGAAGACTGATGGATGAATGTAATGTACAAAATAAGCATGTAGAAAAACCCGGTGGCACATAGAACATCTTGCATGAGTGACATTTTTTTGTCAAGTCTCATCACATCTTCTCACCTGGCTGCACCTGATCTTCATTTCTGAAGACCTCTCCCTCGATGTCTCGCAGGTACTGGGAGGATGTCCGCGGGAAGCGCTGATAGGCCAGCCTCATGTACTTCTCCCTGATGGTCAAGGCACGGTACAGACCCTTACAGGACAGCTCAAAGTCATCCATGGTCACCTATAGCAGAAATAGGAGATGTTACAGACTGAACAGCTACTCAAAAAAATACCTCAGCAAAAACGGTAGCCTTACAATAACATATGTTTAAGTTAAAATATGAGTCATTCCTATAAAAATAAGGTGAACCTCCAACTCTTGTTAAAAAGCTTTGATACCACATTTAATTAAAAATTTGTGAAGGAGGGGGGGATCTAGCTTGTTGTTTTAAAAAATCTGCTGTAGACGGCAAGATTCAACAAAATTTGTGTAAAAATACAATCATAGTTTAAGAAGATTTTTTTCTTTTGATGTACCGCATCACATGAGTCGCCATTTGTTCTCTGCAATATTATGCAATATGTTTTGTAGTCAGTATACCTGAAATGTGGGCTATTCTAACAAACTCAAGGTTTGAGGAGGTTAAAACATTTAAAACTAAAATTATGAGCTCTTCCAAAGTGTTTCTCTCATTGGAAATGTAAAACCTGCAGTCGTGAAACCTAAACCCCAGCCTGCTCTCACATGAGCTCCCTTCATGGCTCAGGCCACTGACCCACAGAAACATATGGTCAGTGAAATTCAAAGTCAACACCTCCTGTATACATGCCAACTCAACCCAAGTCTAGTTTAGGAATCTTTCCCGATATGCAGTAAGTGATTTAAGGCAAGTCACATCAATGTTTAAAACTTCTACACTGCAAAACATTATGTTGGAATTCAGTGAAACCAAGAGACGTTTGCTAACAGACCTTGTTATGTTACATTTTAAAGCAATAAGTAGGTATTTTGTGTAATACTCTCAGACACCTTTTTCAAAAGGTTAAATGAGTGATATCAATTTACACTCTGTCCAAACATGTTCAGGTTTCAACTGTCAGCCGGTCAGTTTATAAGGCAGTAAACATGGCAAAGCTGTCTGACAACTGCACAGTGACGGCAGAGGGATCGTCAGAAAATCAAATAAAAAGATGAGTTGTATTTGACAATTTTGGTTCAACAATGCAACACCTCACTTATAACATAGTTGCTTGTTGACGGATTTAGCTGATCGTCCTTGTTTTGTGCTAAGCTGAATGGCTGCTGGTTGTTGTTGTTGTCTTACATTCCCCCTTAATCCTGGTTTTACCCAGATTAGTTTTTGTATTTTTTTTCTTTGATCATGGATTTTTACCTTAGCCAGCTCCCTCAGATTTTGTTGGTTGCCTGGAATCAGCTTTTTGTTATAAAAGCAGATTTTTTGGTGTCTTCAGCCTGTTTACCTCTGTGTTTTGCATTTTGGTTGTTTTCAAAAATGGCTAAAACATTTGGCAGGATGGTGAAATAGCTTATATCCAAAAAGGTTTTTGACTGAAGAGCAGTGGCAGTAGCTTTATGCCACAACTAGAACAGAAAATTATGTAAATGTTAAAATGAAATACTAATAAAATTATGGCTTTTCTTTTACTGACTGACTAAAGCCAAAATAGGTTTCTGACAAATATAGTAAACATAACAGCAAAGTTTCCAGAAAGTCTTCCTCTTATGAGTTTTTTTAAAAAAGGTACATGATGGTAACTTGTTTGCCAGGTTTACTCGACGTGTTGAGTCTTGTTTGTTTTCACAGGCAAACATAAAAGAAACAACAAATGCCATCCACGATAAGAAATAGTTTAAGGAATTTCAAGAAACTAAATGAGGTGACTTTAAAAGATCACTTCATCCAAAGAACTTACATTTTAAACTATTTAAAAATGTGAATGTTAAGAAAAAATTAAAGATTAATGAAAGTTCAAAAAGATGGACGCTATTTTTAAACACTAAGGCAAATGTTCAGATATTGATTAGTACCCCAGAGGCGTAGTCTCCGATGATGGCCACTCTCTGGAAGTCAGGCACCTCCAGGTAAGTGGGTGTGTCCACTTCCAATGACACTACAGGGGCAACAGCTGCCTGGGTAGCGGCTACCGGCACAGCCATGGCGCGGGACCGCTGGTGCCTCTTGCTGTGAATTAGGAGATGGAAAGATTAGTGGTTGGCTCAAACCAAAACACCCTAATGTGTAATTTTTGTTCTGTTCTTTCAGGGCACTTATCAGTCCTTCACTGGTTTTAAAAAAGTTTAATTATAGAATCTTAAAATGTCTTGTCTTGTCACCTTGTAATAACATTATTTTGCACCACCGCGAGAACATAATGAAAGTACTTGTTAATCTTTCCCACCGTTTCTCAGCATCATCTGCGGTGTGCAGATGGTGGGCCATCTC
>JAPZDY010000002.1:6176136-6192278 GCA_029783645.1 Ctenochaetus hawaiiensis
GAAGATGGCCTAAAGACCTTGACTATGTTTTATCATATATGCATAACATAAATGCTATAGTTATGAAAATATGTAATGTTTATCACTTATAAATACAGACAGTAGATATATTAGAAATGCATGCAACAGTAGATGCTGAGGATATCATGACTGAAAAGAGACACTGGACTAGTACGTATATTTCATGATAAATGAGTATTTTGTTAACATACAGTGAGAGGATGAATAATGGTGAGGACACATGACAGTCAAGCTGAATTTACAGTTGCTCTTTAAATAGATTTGGACACACTGATTGCATCTTCATAAAACATGCAGAGATGATATTGTCATTGCCAGTTTACCCGTTAAGTTTCACCGCTACCATCTCTTAGCATCTCCATGCATGTGAAGATGCATTTTCTGTGTCTGTCCTATGACGGATCAAACAAGTCGAAGGTCAATGAAGTCTTGTTTGTGTGCTGCTTTGCTAATAAATAAGCATTCCCATAATGTAAAAGTGACTGAGCTTTTGGGAAAAGTCATTTATTAATGTAAATGCTTCCTTCAGTTCAGTTTGGAAAGATGATGCTCTGTTTGTGAAGCATCTCATCCAAATGCATTATAATGAACCAGGGAACTGATACTGAATGTAAACAATACATTAATAAATTGTGTCCTTCTCCACAATATTCCTTCACTTTAATTTCATATAGAATAGTTTTTCTATGAACAAGATCTGTATTACTAGATTGCATTCAAATGCACCTGGAAAACCATGCATTTGATATGCTTCACATATTCCTTAAATGTTCTTCATCTCAGCTCCATACTTACTTCCTCCCTCTGTTGAGTGAGAAAAAAGTCCCAGTCGGGTTGGGACAGTCCAGGTTAAAGGGAAACAAAACATTTGTGGTCATGTTTTAAAGCAGCAATTTCAAGGAAGCAAGTGAGCTACATAAAAAAGTCTGATTTGTTGTTGTTGTTGTTGTTGTTTGCTTGTTTTAGCACCATTGCTTTAGTGGAAAATTGTTAACTGTTAATTCTGAAGATGATCTGTGTATTGTCTGGTATGTGTTTGTTAAATTGCTGCAGTATTTACCTGCAATATATCTTCAAAATTTTGTAAATAAAATCCATACTACCTAATAAAATGGCTAAATTCTACTTGAATAATCTCTTTCTTGTGGTTTGGATTTACTGACTCATCTGAATTTGACCAGTTCGATCATTAACACGTTTGTCTTCAGCTCTCCACACCTGCTCAGCCAGATGGCAAAACCCGCCTGCATCGACCATGTGACTACACTGGTGTGAAATCTCTGCAGTGGCATCAGAATATCTTAATGTGAACAGACAGACAGGCACACACACAGTCTCTACTTATGTCTGCTAAATCTTTACAACCAACTATTAGATGTAAATTCTAGGTTTTCAGACAGCAGCTGTTCAGACCATTTCATTTCTATTTTTCAACCCTTGGAAAACCTTGCCCTAATGGCATGATGTGCCTTCATACTTAACTTGCCATTTGCTCAGTGCCAGTGGGAGGTTCGCTTATAATTAGCAGCCATTACAACAGCATTTAGAGTTGTAGTAATGATAGAGCAAGTACATGTTGAGCTGTGTTGCTGCATGACTGATCTCCTGTCACACTTCCCCTAGAAGAATTTGCTGATAAATCAAACATCAAACATCCTCTCACGACATTTTCTCAGCCGACACTCATTCGTGCCCTTGAATTAGCACTGCCGGTTTGTTTTGTGTATGAATATTTATTCTTAAAACTAAATTCAAGGAAAGTATTTTTATGTTATAATTTGCTGACAGAACTAAATATGAAAATTTAGACTCTTTTTTATAAGAACAGATCACAAAGGAAAGATTTATGTAAACAGCACTTTTATTTAAAAAATGTTCCATTCTAAGAAAAAAATAACTCGTTAGTTGTCAGTATAGACCTCATAATGGAACTATATGCATTTCAACCTCAATGAACCTGTCATTAAAGCTGTCATCCACTGAAGCTGTGATGAAGCCCTGCCATACAGTTGGGAATTTATTACCTCAACAGTTGTTGACATTTCATGCAGGAAGGGGCGTAACCCCTGTTATATACATTCTAAGCAAGTTTTTTTAGAGTTCTCACTCTCAGTCTTTTCGTGCAAGATGATGGCATTTTAACAGAATGGTCTTTTTTTCCACGTGCTTGCGTTCAAGAGTCACCACAAGAATGAAACTGAAAGACAGTTTAGGTGAAGTCTCTCCTCAGTTCTTTGTAAAAGTCATGTGTTAAAGTAAAATAAGCCTTTGAAAACTTTATCCAAACCTTCTGTCTATAGGTGAGAATGCATGTTTAAACCACAAGACATTTTGCCCATACTCACCTGGCACTAAGACTTTAGGCATGATGACGCTGTTCCAGTGAAACGCTCCCTGAGGACTGGTCAAGGGTGGTCAGCTACTGGACCACTGTAGTAGGGAAGTGTGGAGTCCTGAACTTGGTCTGTCCAATATTAAAGCTTCCCCCCGCCTCAAGTGTAACCAGAACCTGCTGTGCCCACCATGAGTGGACGCAACAGGGTAGTCATATGTGTCCAAGTCTATTTTAAGTTGTCTGTGAGTGCACACAGGACTCAGTAACAGGCACAGCGTGTAGAGACAAAGAGACGGGTATGTTTGTATGAGGGTATTATATAACACCAGGATGGCTCCACAAGTTGCTATGCCCATGGTAGATTGGTGTTTAGATGAGCACATGTGCAGCGCAAATTCATTTTTAAAAGCAAATCCAATTGATAACAATGTTAGTGTTGTGTTGCTTTAAAGGGAAAATTGGAAGATTTCACAAAATAATAAAAAATATTTAGTAATAGATAATTTATCTTGTATACATTTTTTCAAAGATTTCATAGCACATGAAGAGGGCTCTTGCATCGTGGTGCGCCTGGTTTCTTTGAAAATAATTTAAAAAAAAACTAAATTAGACACATGATCCTTTCACCTAAGTTTGTTTTTTTTATGGATTTTAACAAAGATGTCGAAGTGGTCATATGGGTATGTGGCTTATAATGTAACTGCTTAACACCTTGAGTTTCACACTACAAATTTTCAATAACTTAAATAACTTTCAAATGAGAAAGATAACAGATCCTTGAATCAGTCTTGAGTTTTTTCTACACATTTCATACCTAGTTAAAAGAACAAAGGCTATTTATTATTTTCATTTCCATTTTTTATTTATACAGCAAATGTTTCTGTAGAGAGTGTTGAGTTCTGTTAAACCTGATAGACCATCATAGACTTCATTGCTATCTCATGCTATGACACACTAAAGGCTCCGTCAAGCTGTGCTTTGCTTTGTACCGATGCTAACTTCAGCATGCTAACATGCTCACAATGACAGTGCTTACATGTTGGTGTTAGGCAGGAATAATGTTTGCCTTTGTATCTGTTTCACTTTAATGTGTTAGCATGCTAACCTTGGCTAGCACATTTAGCACCGCAGCTGAGGCTGATGGAAATGGCTAAAAGGGTTGGAGGTAATTGGTCGTAGATTTAGGTTCTCACCTTATGATGGCAGACAGTTAAAAGTCACCAAAGAGATCACCAAGGCCTGATAAAAAGGTTGATTTATCATTATTGGACACTTAAAACTATAAATATCCAACATGAAATGATTATATATCTAGCAATGCAGGAAAATTTCTTCGAGAGATGTGTTTTAGAATCAAACCATTACCTCCGTGGTATTTAACGTTTAAATAGTGACTATTTTTTAGCTGTCAGAGAAGAAAAACCTTGTAATTGCACAGACTTTGTCTTTCACTCGAATAATTTCTGTGTTGGTCCCAAGATGCTGTGCAGCTTGAAGACATTCAACAAGCCTTCTATTTTTAGGGAGCATGGTCCTAAATGTCAAAGTTCCTCTCATAGTGCACCTAGTTAAAGAGATCAGGTTAGAAATGGGCAGTAACTCAGATCAGCCGTTACATTTTAAAATGCCAGACAGAATTTTCTTTAGCTACTGAAAAACTTCTGTTGAAACATTTTATTATTTATTATATTATTTTGTAAATGATATATTCCATTTCAGATAACTATTTAAATCTTATTGTCTTGAATAAATAATTTAACCACAGTATGTGGTTTCTTCTTTATGGAAGAATCAACAGTATTGTGACATTATCTTAAACACTAGAGATGGATTAATTCCTCTCATGTCTTGGCTGCTGTGCTGTTTGGACAGAATGAAAGTCAAATTACTTTCAAAACAAAGAAATGGAGTGAATTTCCTTTAAGGAATGCTCATCTCAAGTGATCTAACAATAATAAGTAATAATTTCAGGTCGAACATTTCCTTTTGTGGTTGAAATATTCATTCATCATACATCTCAAATTGGGCAAATTGTTTACAATTAGTGGCAGCAAATGCAGAGGCTAATCAGATGAACAGTTTGCTAAAAATTTTCATCTGGCTGGTGGTCTAGAGAGATCTGGCTGTTCCCAACCTTGAACTTGAGAAATTATCAGCAACTGCACTGGTTTAAAAAGACGAGAGGGATCAGAGAGTCCAAGTTTCCCTTTCTCATGTTACTCCTATCATCATCGTCAGGACTGTCAGACACTACCGAATTACAGCAGGTGCTCCGCTGTCTGGCAGTTGCTTGGTTGTGTTTGGATGTTCCCTGTGGATTTTGTGAATTTAATTCAAACACCATATGATAACCTGAGAAAGGCAGGAAGTTCAATAAACACCAAAGCTGTGAACATCAGGTTGAAACAGAGTCAAATGAAACACCTCCATTTGTATTTCCAACACATAAATAGACATTTCATGTTGGTGTCATATAATAATGTTTTGTTTGGGACTGAATACTGCTGGTGTCAAGTTCAGTGGTGACGATGAATCCTTCAAGTGCTCAGTGGGGAATGAGTATGTGCTTGCTAGTAATGGTTAACTAGTGTGTACGTGTTCAGTCTGGATTTTAATCACCCTTCCTGTGGAAAAATAAATAGGAACGCCCAGATCTAAAAACAACAAAAACACAATCACTGGTGAATGCACATAATATACCAGACCTGTTTGTTACCAGACAAGTTTCATAACCCCATAAAAAACAGTAGGCTTATAAACTGTCTGAGACTAAGACAAAATTCCATAGATTATGCTTTCTGATAATGCACATTAGACAGAAAAAGCCAATTTCACATTTTAAAGTCCATCCATGAAAAAGCTTTTACATAAACAACCTAGTTTGTGTTTGACTGTGTATGAGTAGTACATAATTCTGTTCATTTCTCTTGAAGGTGAAACAAAAGTTGATTAGAAGCATGATTTTGTAGCTCTGAAAAGCACAAATTCAATATTAATTCTCTCACTTTGTACAAAAAAATAAATGTCCACACTCACTTGGCAGTAAAACTCCTGTAAAGACCCACTAGCAGCTCAGAGGTGCACTGAATTCAATACACCTAGGGATTTCATGGCTGCTTACTGAGGCTGTTAGCCTGTGTTGGTACAATATGTCAGATTTTGCTGTACTGGGAGGGGAGCAAATGACATCACTGAGGTGTTTTGCTGATTTAAATACTCTTTGCTGCTTACATTTGTGTCAAGGTCTGTTCAGAATGAACATAAAGCATATTTTAAAACTCATAAAAACACAAGTGAACATGGCTTGGGCTGCACAAGGGCTAGGCAAATGTGAATGTTAATGTAAATAAAAAATGTACATTTATCCTAAGGTCATTTATTTTAATGCAGTTATCATCAGATAAAAAAAGGGTCAGTAAGTTTTGACACAGTCAGATGCTGAGCAGTAACAGAAACACAAACCCACCCCACACACAGTCAGTGTGGAGGTTGCTAGCTTGCTACAGCTAATATCTGTACAGTCTACACATAAACTGTCCAAGGGGAAAACAGACTGCCAAAAAATCCCCATTGCTCAAATTTGCCTGAATAACACACCATTAAAAAAATCTACTCTACACACTTTGCACTTTGTTGTAACATTTATCATTATTCTGTAATTGCCATATGTGGTCACAGTGACTCCTGCTCAGCAAAATTGTTTTGAAAAGGAATTTAAAAAAGAGAAAAAAATACCATAACTAATAAATTTGGTCTGAGCAATGGAAACACAATATATAAATCCCTGGACTTAACCTATACCTATACATACATAAAAGCCTCTTAATTCAACTTTTAATTTCCCTTAAGCACTGAATGTTTTTTTCAGGCTCTTGTTTGTAGCTGTATTTCACCACATCTCTTGCTTTTTATATAATTTTTTTTCTGGCGTACAATCCATTATAAAACAGTGAATTTACAGGAAAAATGTCAACTACACAAGATGGGTGGGATCATAAACTGTCCTCTGGTGGCGGATGCCTTCAGGAATTTTAATTGATCTTAATTGCTCAAGTCTCCGGGTAGAACGTTCCCTCCGGAGCAGAGAGGTTTGAGCGTCTGAGCAACGGACAGGACAAAAAGGTAGTTCCTTCTAACAGTTTTCCATGAAATTCTGTAATTAAATACTTACTTTCTTTTAATTTTTGTAATTCAGATTTTTAATTACTTATAAGTGTAATTTTCTACAGTGTAGTATTTGATAGTATGAGCACATAACTTCTCTTTTCTACTTATGTATATATTCCACGTGTATATTACATATTGCAGTTTAATGTACATCTTTTCACATGCTCTAATTTTTTTAATCACTGTTTAAATTTTTCTAAAGCAACGGAAATGTTAAAAAAATTCCCTAAAAAAGGATTTTGAATTATTTTTACTATAACAAGGTCACAGTCACTACAGACACAACAGGCTTCAAACTGCCGTCAAGCTTGACTGACTCATGATGGGCAGACAGATTACAGTGAATGTTAATGGGGATCAAATGGCTGCCTCCATAACTTCCCCTGACGAAGAAATGAACTCCGTGCCATGTGTCACATAATGACCTAATTTCTATGTTCTTTTTAGACTGCAGAGTGGGAACAATGGAGGTGAAAGTGTCTGTGGACGGTGTCTCACGTGTGGTCTGTGGAGTTACGGAGGAAACAACATGCCAAGAAGTGGTCATAGCTTTGGCCCAAGCCCTGAGTATGTTTGTCTTTGGTCCTACATGGAGGTAAGATTTATGCTCTGACATGTTGACCAGGCTGACAACCACAATGTCATCTTTGTCTTCAGGCCAACCTGGACGCTACACGCTATGGGAGAGATTTAAAGACTTTGAGCGCTGCATGACCCCCAACGAATGCCTTCTGGAGACTCTGGGGAAGTATGGCGAGCAGGCCAGGGATGTCCAACTCACGCTGCTCCACAGTGGACCCTCAGCCTGGGATGACATGAACAGGACAAAAGTTGGCAGATACCAACCCTGCCCGCCGTTGAGAAGAAAAGATGCTGGAACCAGAGTGCGGAGGGGCAGCGGCTCACTAAGTTTGCATCGTCAAAGCTTGCCACCATTGTCCTGTTTAAGACTGGAGGCTGAGCAGCAAAAAAAGGAAGATTTAAAAAGGCCTAAGAGAAAGTCTTTGACTCTTATGGAGGAGGCCTGGGAATGGCTGGAGAGCCTGGGCAAAGGCAAGGTCTACAGCACTGCCAGCGATAAGGAAAACAGCAAAAGGGCCGACAAAAGAAATCGTACCTCTTTAGATGTTTCTCTCACTGTTGACAAAGATAACTCATGTCAGAGAAGTAGAAGCAAAGTCAGAGGTCAGAAAAGTGCAAAGTCCGACCTGGATAATCAAACATCCTGCTGCATGGGAAGTCAGACAAACGGTAAAGAAAGCAAACACTCCAAGAAAACTCAAAATGTAAAGTCAGATGATGTGTGCAGCTTAAACTGTGCTACAATTCAAGATGAGAAAAATATTCTCAGAGAAACAATAATATGTCAACTTAGTTGCCTGCAGGATTTACAGATCCAGTTAGAGAGCATAGACAAACAGATTTTTGAGCTTGAGCAGCGACAGAGGGTCAGAAAAACTGAGCAGGAAGCTCAGCAGAGAATGGCTGAGGAGGAGATGGAGCAGATTAGGTTTTGGGAGAATGAATTAAAGGCAGAGGAAGGTTATGAGAAGGAACTGCAACATCAGTTCCTTGAAATGAGGGCAAAAGCTATGGAGTGCAAGCCAAAACTTGAGGAGTACAAGCGCAGAATGCAGGGGCTTGATTTCTTTGCCAATCACAGTGTCATTCATGAGGATTCAGAGATGGTTTCACAAGTTGGTGCCAATTCAAAAACTGCCTCTGGGATTTTAGCTATTTCAACCAAAGACCTTAAGTGGCACCAATCTGATCCAGATGGGGATGTAAACAGAAACAGGAAGTTACTGCCCAGAGAAGACATGAACCCTCCTCATGCTCTAGTTCCTCCCAGCCAGATAAAGGAACGACGGCCCACGGGGCCCACTGAGCTGAGGGAGTGGTGGGCACGCTGGTCTGAAGCCCAAAACACCAGATCAGACACTAAACAGAAGGTGATTCACCGCTCTGAGCTCACTATATATCTGGGCAGTAGCAAGGTTTAGAGTCAAATGAACAGGGGTCTCAAACACAGATTGCTATAAAGCATTAATGCTTTATTGGACAACAGTGGTGGTGATTTCATTCCTCAAAACACAAGACACTTATCCTCCTGGTTTCACTCATGCTGAGTTGTTGTATCAGATACTTACTGCTCATGTCTGGGATGGAGCACCCAACACTGTGGTGCTCTCAGCCCCTCATTAGTTCAGGTTTTCCTTACTTTATTCAATTAAGACAGCCCCCTAGTGGCCAAATAGTTTAATGACATTTGTGCTGAGGTCAGGAGCAGGAAGTGCTTCCATGATTGGATTTCTTAAAATGTATTTTTTAAACAATACAAACCGTCTGCTGCGCATTTTAAATCAAAATTACAAGAAATGAACATACTTTAAAGTTCATTGTCAAAAGACATCTTTAGGTTGGATTCCTTTTTCCATTGCACATCGAGTATCCAAACTTCGCTTCAAGTTATATTCCTTCTTGAAGAGAGGGAACTCAAAGGAGAGCAGACCTGCCTTTCCCTCATATAATGAGAAATATTTTGTCTGGCAGACAGCATTTGTGAGGTAATTTGGGGTATTCTACTTTTGGTCTGGGGAAAACTATGTTGCATGAGTACTTTTCTGACTGAGCTGAAAGGCACTTTTTTAAGCTGAATGTTTGTGTTGCCTCCAAGGATGCAAAGAATTTGCCTCAAAGAAAATATGGACCAAATTATGGATTTTACTTATCTGTAAAACTAAAATGTTGATCTGTATGCCTCAGGACAGCTGTTATTAGTGTTCACATTAGAGGGTTGAAAGTGACTGAATGCTGTAATGAGCTTGATCTCTGGTGAATTTTTACATTCTGTCATCTGCTGAGAAGCCCTGGTTGTTAATATTTCCCCATGGAGCTCCAAACTATGCATATGTGCCTTTTGTCTGTAATAACTGTCTGTTACTCTAGAACAAGAGTGAACAGTCTTGATGGTGTAACATTATTCTACATAACTGTATTGTTTTTAACAGCTCCTCTGTGCTTTGTAGGTGATTTATTAAGTCTTAAAGCAGACTTGCAACCTTTTTTTGAAATAAAGACCAATACAAAACTGCTCATGATTTTCATAAAACTTTTAATTTGTTTCATTCAAGACCATTAACAAAAGAACATGAGAACCTCTGTATGTGGTTCAACTGAAGCCCCGTGATCTCCAAAGTTGAAATAAATTTTGACTGTAACTTAATGTGCAGAGGCACAACAGCTCACCCACCATGTCTCCAGAGCACAGCTGATTTCCAGATTTTTTTTTCTTTTTTTTGACTGAACCTCTAATACTTGAACTTTCTCCTTCTTCAAGTTAAATTTGTTTCATTGTATCTGAAGTCTGAACTGTCACTAAGAAAAAAAGCACACATTACATACAGTATAGTTCAACCCACAGGTTTGGGATGCATATCAGTATTATTTCTACTAGAAAAAGAAAGCCACCCTAAGATTGTTCTGAATGTTTTGGCGGTTGGCTGGGAACAAAAGATACATCTAATTTTGTTTTTTTTTTTCATTTGTTTTTAGGCACCTTATTCTTACTTAATATTAGCAGATTGAGTTTCAATGGAAAAAAAAGCAAAAAATATGTGCAAGAAAAAAAAAATAGTATAAAAGAACTGCAGATATAAGATGCCACAAGGAATTCTGCACCTGGGAAAAATTGCTTAAGTGGAGCATGTGAATACCAATAAGGTATCTAAAGGCTCCAGATTGGTAAAAGTAAATCCCATTAGATTAACTACTTTGACATTTACATTTCTCTCTCTCGCTCAGGCTCAGACACACACACACACACACACACACACGCACGCACACAAACGCACACACACGCACACACACGCACACACCATGCTTTCACTTCAGCTCTTCAATAAAGCATTTTAAAAACTGCTCAAAAAACCGAGCAGAGAAGAATCCTCAGTTTAAGCTTGCACATAAGAGAAATATGATCCTCCTTATGGAGGGAACTTTGCTTTATGCGTCTTGTAGGAAAGCATACAGTAGCGGAAACTTTGCAATGAAACCATTTTAAGTTTCCATGGGAGGAGCAAAAGAAAGAGAAAGGGGGGGAAAAAAAGGAGCAGATGCTCAAAGACATGCCAACAGTCACACTCATTCACTCAGGCAAACTACTGGACAGATTACAGGTGCAGAATTCCAGACAAAGCAGATTGAAAAGATAGGGACATATACAGCCGCACAGTCATCTCTCTGATTTAGAGGGAAAATACCCTCAGAAACAAATACCTCTGTTACACACTATAATGACTTCTAGGGTACATCACACACGCACACACTCAGATCCCATGTACACTGCAGTGTGGAACTCTTGATCAAGTACATCATACATGGGAGGCAGGGAACAGTGGAATGAGAAAAGTTCCCTCGCAGGTATCCATGGGGACAAAGATTACACATGCCGATTACTGTATATGTGTGTGTGTGTGTGTGTGTGTGAGAGTGTGAGTGTGAGTGTGAGAGAGTGTGTGTGTGTGTGTGTATCTATGTGTATGCTTTGTGTATGAGTCTGTGTACAAGCATGTGTTAAATCAAATTCCCTTATCCCCTGCTGTTGTCCTTTGGGACAGCATCCCACCAACACAAACAGGGCGGGCTCTGTATTGCTCAGTCGATGACACCAGGTTGGCGGGTCTTGCGCTCCACATTGAAGCCCTGTTTAGGAGAGGACAGATGTCATTAGTGCTGCATGTTACATAAAATGCACAACTAGTCCAATGGTTACTAAAAGTTTAAGAGGGATTCTAAAATCCATTACATCCTAAAAAACTACAAACCATTATCAAAGAAACCACAAAAACTAGGTTCTCTTGTGATCAGTGGTTCTTAAACTTATTCCAGCATGTCCCCCTGTCAGAAGCTAACAAAAGTTTTGATATCATGTTATACCCACATTTATGCGACCTTAAACCCACTCCCTAGTAACAGGGACCTTTGAAGGAAATCAGTTCATCCATAAACCAAAACTGAGATTTATGCCAAATTTACAAAATTTCCTCTAGGCGTTTGAGTTATTGCACTCATGAGACTGCATTCGATAGCAGACTGCTTTCACAGTATGGACAAATAATCCTAACCCTGAAGCACAGGCTTGGTTTTACCTTTGAATTGTCAGGACCACGGGGCTGTCTCACGATGACCAGGCGAGGGGCACTAGCGTCGTCAAGGGTGATGCTCTTCAGTCGGTTTACCAGACGATCAGGACGCGGAGTCACCACCGGTTTAGGCCCCTCACTGTATCGTAAGGTATAGGATGAGAATGATTGGTCTCAGTGTAATGTAATGTCCTTTCAAAATGGTTAGCAAACATTCTATACACATCATCAAAAAGTGTAGCCAAAAAATTCACTAGGATTGAACCAAATTAAAACTGAGGCTCTACTTTTGTTGTTTGCTGGAGTCCTTACCTGACTCTGCGGACATTGCAGGCACTACATTTTCCTGTGCGTTGATTGAGGACAACTGAGAACTCCACCTCATCCCCGGTCTGGAGCTCAAGGCCATCTTGCACTTCTTTTACATGGAAGAACAGCTTCTTGCTCTCACCAACTTCATAAGTGATGAAACCAAACTGGGAGCAACAGAAACAACAACTTCAGGCTTTATAACTTGCATTGTCAGTCGCTCATGCAGAACCTGTAATGTTGCACATTTGATTCCTTTGATGCAATGAGTACTTATGAAGCTGAGGATGACTAGATGATAACTACCTGGTCTTTGACACACTCCACAATGGCTCTGCGCTGAGGGACAACATTACAGGCCATCTTCTGTCCAGTTTGAGCGACTGTGCAAACCTGGAACTTCACAAGTTCTCCTTTCTGCAGACAATCTGCCTTGTTTGCCATACCCATGATTCCAAAAGGATAATTCTGGCCTTTATTTCCACCTTAAAAAAAAAAAAAATCAAAGGAAGGAGGAGGGTCACGAACATCTTTCTTTATTATATATGTAAACAATATACTTTAAATGTTAGTTCTGTAATTCCTGACATAACTTGACACCAACCTTCCTCTGTGACTTCAATAAGCCCTTGGTATTCAGTCTGGGAGGGGTCCACACTACGTAAGGGACGAATGACTTTCCCCATCATCACTGTCACACCTACATCCTCACCGATGCCATTCACTAAAAGTGGAAGACAGTGGATTTCACAAACATGTATTGGCACCCCCATGTCAGCAAACGTAAATAATGTAAACTAAACAGCAGCAATTAAACACCTCGTACCTGCAGCTACTTTGGTAACCTTTTCGGCACTGACTTTATTTCCTTTTCCCTTAGAGAGAGTGTACTCCACAGTGTCACCCAGCTCCAAGTTCTCCAAGTCTCCACACATTTCACTGAGGAGAAATCAGAGACAGAGAGCTGAGTATGAATTTAAAATCTTTGGATGTCATTAACATGGAAGTCAGCAACAAACTCATCCAAAGACAGCTTAGAACACAAGCCTGATACCTGTAGTGAAAGAAAATCTCCTGGTCATGATTTGCTGTCTCAATGAAGCCAAAGTTGTCCTTCAGCGTGGCAACAAAACCATGCAGTCTCTTGGCATTGGAGGTGTTGCGGTTGAGGACCCTGATGGAGACTGCACTCTGCTGACCAGTTCGTTTCACTTCATTGATGGAGAACTCCACCTGAAGGACAAACATGTCAATGTGTAACACATGGGGATGAGACAAAACAGGACTAAAAGTTAGAAGTACCAGAATCATCACTCCAAACACAGCTGCAAAAGGTGGGTTATGCTAGCTGTATTCATTTGGTATAGGGAGCAGACCTCATATTACCTACATATTCAGCAGTGTTTACAACATTTAATATAATAGTTAACAGTTACTTCAATGTGTAAGTCCTTTTGAGGAGGAGTTTATATCTTGCTGACTCTCAGGTACCATCTTCATTTAATTCTCAAATGAAAAGTGCAGTGTCACCCTCATACCTTGTCTCCAACCTGTGGGTGACCTCCTCCCTCCAGGTCCTTGGTATGGTATGGCACAGTGAGCTTCACTCCACAGTCTTCATATGCAATAACTCCTTCCTCAGCTTCCTACAAAAAGGTGCAAAAAAACAAAATCAACATTATCTTTCTGATACTTAGCAACACCAGTCACTGATCAAGCTGCCCCCTGCTGATCGTTTCATCAATGCTGCACCTGTTCCTCAACGAAACTGTTGCAAGCCACTAATCTCACAACTGAATTAGATGATTTAAGGTGTGTTTGATGATGATGTGCAGATGCCTACACAAGCATATGAGAGGCATCAGTATGTGCAATACATCATTATGTGGCAGCCTAGTTGGTTAGCATTAGGCTACTCTACCACGACAGCTTTGGGTTACAGCCTACAATGCAGGGCTGCATAATTATCTATTACTATTAGATAAGCTATTTGCTTCAAAACTACAAAAACATTTATTGACGATCTTGAAGTCAACTGCCAAACAAGGACCAAAGAGTAAAGACACAAGAGAGACAAAATAAAAAACAATGCTGGTGGCTGATGATTCAGCAAGGACCAAAATAAAATGACTGCTAGTGAATGAAAAAACCTGTTAAAAACAATTTACAGACTGTTTCCAAAAAAGCAGACTAGTAATTAAGACAGCTGTTCATCATTAATTGTGCAGCCCTACAAAGCACTGACTCAGTGATACAAAAAGACCACATTTCCGAGGGTTAATTGGTGATGAAATACCATGCTGTCAAATAAAGGAGTTAGGGAGGCAGTGGGCCGAGAACTGCAAAGACTAACCTTTTCTACAACTTTACCCTTGAAAAATAAAAAGACAGACATTAATTAGACAGCAAGGCTGCCAACATCACATCTGTGAATTCAGTAGTCTTACACTGCGCTATTTATATGATGTTGGCTTTAAGATTGTTCATCTAAGGTCTTAAGGCCTTGACACACCAAACAGACATAAAAAAACTAGCAATTACAAAGGCAGACTGTTGCATCGTCTCACATCGACTTTGTCTTGGCAAAAAAATGGCACTTGCTCACACTGCAAAGACAGCTAAAAGACACCTGTGTTCTGGCCCTATATAGAAAATAACTCTCCAGACCAGCAGGTGGAGGTCGTTTTAAACTAAAAGACCAAAGAACACTCTTTGCCATCAGTTCTGTAAATTAACTGCTTCTAATTAGAAAATATGCTAATTGAATATTTATAAATGACTCAGGCGTTGTTTGCCCTTGATCTTTCGATTTTGGGAAGAGGAGAGAAGAGGTGGAAAAGAGAAATAAGGCAAAACCACACTTAAGTGAAATCAGGGATGCTATGGCAACATGTCCATGGGACTTTCCTGAACCTGGGTCAAGAGCTGAGATTAATAAAACCTCTGTTTTAAAAAACTATGCTCTTTCCTGTTCAGTTCCACATGTTGATTTCCCACTGGAGAACAGTCGGAGTATTGTTGTATTATTGTTGATTTCACACTGACAGACTTCCCGGCCAATTCAATAAGCTGATTTTGTGGAACAGCGGCTGACTAAAAACAACTATGCAGGATGCACTGCAAAAACAACAGCAACAGACAGTCACAGACGGTCTGACATTGGCCATCGGCTGACCGACAGCTTGGTGTTGTCAGTGCCTTAAGACTCAAACTATTATATCTTAGTCTAAAATGTTAGTAAAGATAACACTACATTGGCCTCTATCATTTAATTATGAGACTTAAGTAATGAGGCTTCATGCAGGAGGTCTAAATCGTACCTTGTCTTTTTTCTAACCAACAAGGAGCATGAACAGGTTGAAGTCATTGGAGGAGAAAGCAAAGAGAAAAATTAGAACTCAAATAAAAACTGGGAAGAGGTGTATATGAGGTGGTTTGGGGTGGACTTTTAGGCTGCTGTCTTTTAATTGTCCTGGAGTGCTTTCATGAACATTAAGTTTCACTATGAAGCATTAAAGTACCTTTTCCTTGGTCTTGGTGGGACTGGCATTCTTGTTTGTGGCTGCCACGACCTCCTTCTCCACCACGCCCACAAAGCGTTGCTCAGACTGGGTATGGAAGGAAACTGTGCCCTTGGGCAGCTTCTTGATGCGCACTGCATGGTTCCTCTGAGCAGACAGCATATCCTGGCAACAATGAGACATTTGGTAAGTTTGTTTTTAAAAACATTAATGTGTTTGCTTTAATAATAATATAAAACTTTACTTTTGTGAAAAGCTTATAAAAGAGGACCTACAGGCACGACAGTGAACTCCACTTCATCTGAGATGTGCAGTTGGCTCTCCTCTAGAACTTCACTGAAGTGAAAGAACATCCTGGCATCTCGATCCACACACTTAATGAAGCCAAAGCCATCACGTATTGCGGCAATCACCCCCTAGGACAAGATTGGGTCAAACTAAGTTACTTTCTGTGAAAAAGGTATTCAGGATGCAGCAGCTCTTTGCAATCAGTCTGTTATTTATCTCTACAATGCTGCATTACATCAAATAATTCACCCCTTTATAAAAACAATCCAGCAAATTTATCCGGTAACACTTTATTTGAATGTGGGTTCATAAGACTGTCATAAGACTGTCATAATCATGACATGACACCTGTCATGA
>JAPZDY010000002.1:6192378-6217674 GCA_029783645.1 Ctenochaetus hawaiiensis
TCATGACAGGTGTCATGTCATGATTATGACAGTCTTATGACAGTCTTATGAACCCACATTCAAATAAAGTGTTACCATTTATCCTTTTGTAATTCTCACCATTTCACGGGTCTCCTTGGTAAAGCTGAAGGTGTCTGGAAGAATGTCTATGTTGGTAGCCCTCTCCAACTTGTCTCTACGGTCGGTGGAGATGTTGAACTGTATGTGATCTCCCTCCAACAGGGTCACCTTGGACTTTGTGTCCTTCTCCCCAAATGGCAATTCTTTGTCAGTGAAACCAATCCGGGCACTGATACGACCTGGTAGAGGGTCGTTCTGTGGAAGCAGGAAGGAAATTTTTTTAAAACTGTCTGTTATGCTCTTGGTTGGTGGTTTAGCTTATTCTTGTGTTTCGCAGCCAAAGCCTATAGACATTCACAAGAGGTCCATTTGCAAAACCTGTGATCTACTTGCCTGGTTTTTGGTGGGAACCTTAGGAATGACCTTGACGACAGTGCCTTCAAACTGCTCAATGCTGATATCTTCAAAGATGACTGTTCCTTGAGGGAGCAGCCTCACATCTGTAGCTACCTCTTTACCCTATGACATGTCAGGCAGATCAGTAAAGAGTTACAGCTGCCAAAGTTGGACAATCCAAAGTTCAATAGTTACTCAGGTATTTATGGATGGTAGCATAGCAAAGCTTAACACCTACATTTCTGTCTTTGATGGTAAACTCAACATCATCTCCAGCCTGCAGAGCCTCCAGATCACCCTTAAACTCGCTGTAGTGAAAGAAGATCTCCTTCACCACATCGGCCCTCTCAATGAATCCAAACGCCTCCTAAAAGACAACACATGGTTCAACATAAAATGTACATCGATCCATGACTTGATATGAGAGTTTGATAGGTTACTTTATGGGATGAAAAATACCTGTAAAAGACCAAATTTGTTATTTAAGTCTACAAATAATTATTTTCAGCTCTACAGTGGATATGATGGCTCAAAACCAGATGTAATTAGCAATAACTTACATATCAACAAACGCTTTGTTACGAATAAACTAAAAGCTAAGTTAAAATATCCTGGCTTGTCAGGGAAAGCGTACAGCTACTTTTCACTACTGTTTTGGGTAGCACATTTAAATACATCAATTATTAAGATAACAGACTGTCAAATTTACTTAGTAAGACAGTTTTAAATAATGACTTCATTAGCACTTACCTTTGTAGCACACACCACACCCTGGCACCTCATTTGCTTTTTCTTCACAAGTTGAATATTACGAGCACTGACTGCACCAGTACTGAAACAAAGGAATAATTAAAACATGGGTGCAAGCTGGGAAATTTAGAGACAATTCTGACATGAAGTAAGGACTTACTGCTTGTTGGTCTCCATGTAAAAGCTGACTTTATCGCCTGTGTCCAGGTGGATGTTTCCCTCCACATCATCAGGAGTGTAGGTAAGGTAGAACACTTCCTGTAGAAAGTCACACCACTGATTAACTTTGTTAACAAAGGTTTAGGACACACAAAGAAATTCTTAAACTATTTCACATTTAAGATTAATTAAAAAAGTGCATTTATATGAAGAACAGAAAGCTATGTCCAGTGGAGGCCGAAGATGTTATATTTACCCAGTCACCTGGTGTGTCTAGAACAGACACATGCAGATTTTAAACACTCCACAGCATGTCTGCATATCAGACATACATTATCATAAATCATAACTTAATAGCAAATGCAAGTAGGTATTTAGCACAACCCGGCTATCTGCTGAACAAGTAATTAAGCACTGCCTATTAAAAAAAAAAAAACTGAAGTGGGAGGGAGAAATTTTTGCTCTATGCACAATTCTGCTTCTATTGATGAAGCTTGTTGAGTTAATGTCACTTGACTTACCCCGTTTCTTTCGTAACAAACACTGCCAGTGGGCACCTGGCCGGGAGCAGACTTTCCATCCAAGTGCACCGGGATTGCAGATACAACCTGCGTAAAAGGAGGAAATTACAAGTGAAGGCAATTAACACACTGCTTTGCCAATCACAGAACATTCACTGTCATTACATAGCCCAATTAAAATGTTTCTGGACATGTGGTGGATGTAAGAATGAATTTTGCAGATGTGGTGCACTGTCCACAAGTTAGTTGCATGTGCATGATTGTGCTACAGTGTGAAATCTATGTAGACCACCAGGTCTTTTTATCAACAGCCTTTTGCATGTTGATACCTGACTTAATGAGGTAAAAGTGAATGAAACAAAACAAGTGTTCGGCTTTGTAGTCCCATTGTGCCTAGCATGTGGACTTTTGCCTACCCCGCACATATGCAGGTATTTTTTTCCCCAACAGGGTTTCCCGTCCTACATCTCAATAAATAAATTATTCCAATCCTCACAAGCACTGTTTAAAAAAATAAAAACTGTAACTGTAGCAAAAGGTCTGACCAGTGTGAGAGCGTTCAACTGTGAGAAGTCCTGATATCAATATTACCACAAGCACTAAACAGCCTCATGTAAACAAAGGAAAAAAAACGGCGCGCATTGTGACATCAACAAGTTATAATGGCACACGATCTGTCTCTCTAAGCCTAAAACTGTTGTACCTGGGTAAACATTAACTTTGTTAACAGAATTATCAAACATCTTCATCCTGGCCAAAACAAATCAGAACATCTGTTTTTACTGACCTAAAACTGCATGTGTGAGGACCACAAGCCAAAACACACAGCAAAAGGCTACGTTTTGAAAAACACTCATGTACATGTGGACAGGGCATTAGATTTAATATTTGTATGAAATTTATGACTCTGCCTTATTGAACTGAACTTGACCTAATGATGCAACAGCCATGGTCACTGACTGACTACAGCCATGTGAGCTATAATAATTGCTCTGAGTGTTCACAGAGAAATTTATACACTCACTGAGTGATTACATGACCACATTTGTTCAAAAGACATTGAACAGCTCCAGCAGACATGCATATCAGCACAACAAGCCAAACTGAAATTCAAATGTATCATAAATCTTAATGGAAAACCATCTTTAATTTAGATGCAGGGTGATAAGGGGATTCAAATTTATAATGTGATTACATTTAAATCCCCTGCCCAAAAAAAAACACAGTGGGCCATTTAAATGTTGACAGACAAGGACAGAACCAAAAATAAAATGGTGTTCCTTAACTGGATGAATATAACCATGCAGCACAGTAAAGGGATAGGCGTGCAGGTCTGGCCCCACCTGGCCCGAGATGCGCTCCTCTGGCAGCACCTCTGGCTTTATCTTTAGCAGCTTCACTGCTATGGGCTTGCCAGTGCGCCTGTCAGAGGATACCTCAAACTCTACATCATCTGAGGAGAGAACACAGAAGAAAACACACTGAGAACACTAAAACTTGAGTTTCAGTACTGTAGTTTGAGTGTTTTTTTTCCTTTTGTTTTTTTAAACAAGTTCTGCACATTAAGTATTTATAATCGGTACGCAAGCTCAGGCCTCTCACCTCCTATTTTAAGCTCCTGCAGGTTGCCATTGTACTGGGAACAGTGGAAGAAGAGACGAGCCTGACGTTCGGAGCACTGGATGAACCCATAAGAAGTCAAAAGCTTCTCCACCACACCTGTCTCTCTAATGCCAGGCCCGGTGCCGTTGGCGTATGCAGTGTGTCCATTGTTATGGAGCATGCCTGGGTCAAAACTCATCTGGAGGAGAAGAAAAGTGAGCATTAAAATTCATCCTGTAGTGAATCAACATGAGGCAAACAAAAACAAAACAAAACAAGAAGTCTGCAGTTCAATGCAGTGTTTGATGCCAACTTTAAGAAAAATAAAATAAATACTTGAACATGCATGTAGTACAAACTTCAGAGGAAGTAGGGAGGGGTAAAAAGCAAAAGTAAAGCTACATCAGAGTCTTCTCGGGCTATCTGGTCAACAGACGAGGACATGTGTTGAAAATGTTTAGAAAATAGAATACTAGAACATATAATACCATTTACTGAAAAAAGAAAAAAAAAAACAACAAATACACTGTGTTGTACTTCCTGCTTCCCTAATGTCATGCACTGACGACTTGAATTTACTCACATGGTCAAATGGTTTTTTAACCCAAACCACCTAAGCACAAACAAAACTCTGCAGAAGTCCCATGCAATTCTAGACAGGCAGACATGTTCAAAAACTGTTCATCTCCCTCTAAAATCTACAATTCATTATAAGAAATACTAATATATACACAAAACCTCATTTCTAAATAACTGAAAACTGCCACAGCATTCTGCTAAAATTTGTTTTTTTAAATCAGTCAACAAACCATGCTGTTAGCAAAAGTCACATGACACACCAGCGGCTCAAAGAGCTCATAAGTCAGTGTGGGCACCACAGCACATGCCCTCTTACTGATCTCTGATATAAGGGAGTCCGCTTGTGTTTTTTACTTCCTGGGTGGGGATGGCAAGAGATGGAAGAGGAGCGGGGGATACGCATGGGACCAGTAGATGTAGATGGGACAGAGCCAGTGTTTCGAGCCACTGGAGGTTCAGAGGAGCCTCTTTCCATTTCTGACACTGGGGATAGGACTTGGATATGCTGTCGGGAGGAGGCAACAGCTTTTAAAAAAGGAGCAAATTCGACGAGTTTTGACATTTTGGTGATACTTTTACCCAGAAATCACGTTCCTTAGTTATTGAGCAAAGCCCCTTGTTTCCCAGAATTTTTTAAATCTAAAATATTAACTTTTGCTTGACCCTGCTAACCTTCAGACACACAGTGTGTGCCCATGCATGACGTTTTGGAGACCCAACAAAATTTCAGTTATTTCATAACGTCGTTAACATTAAACTTCCACATATGCTTTAGTCTTGAAATATCTTGGTGACTGGTAAAGTCAATCGCTGGCTTTTTTTTCTTCCCCACAGCTGATATCTGTTTTTTATTTTGCTAATTTATGCTCTACTGCAGAAAAAGTGTGAACAACTTCTCATCAATAAATGGCAAGAAATGGCAGTGCAGGGCAGCTTTATTTCCTCCAGAAGCTTTAACTCTGCTTCCTGGTTTCACCTTCAGAGCTCCCTGATGGCAGCACCTGTCCGTTGGGAAGCAGAGTCTCTATCCCTCTGCTCCACTTAGTTTTCTTCCAAAAAAAAAAACAAAAAAACAAAACACTTAGTGAGGCCAAAGATTATTTTCAGATCTAACTCTGTAAATCAGGGGTTTATTCCAGTTAACCCAGTGTTATTATTGGGACAGTGGATCAAAAACTAACAACATTTTGTGAGTTTTATTTTGTGTCTGCCACTTCTGAATAAAATTTGAATGGCAAGTTAATGGTAAATGAGTTTGTTGTAGTTCAGTGAAAGTGAAACTTGAATTCAAAACGACACTACTGTATTTTAGTTAATATGGAAATATACATGCAAGAATAATTTCTACAGAATATCTGACCAAAACTTCCCTCTTTTGTCAGGAACAAGATCTTCAGGGACGCATCAACCAGCATTGGAAACTCAGAGCCCAATATAAGAACAGTGCACAATATCACAGCAAAATACCCCTGTTCCGGTGTACAAGAACGTCTCCAACACTTCTGATTTTTAGCTCACCACAACAAACCCAGCAGGAAATTCTGACACCAAAATACCAAGCAGAAGACCATAACGTCACTCGGTAACAATGGATCTACCACAATGACAAATGTCCCGTTACAGTGTCAATCAATAGCACGAATACATGCTTAAACCCACTTGTGCATTCAAAGAGGTTTAAATCTACAGAAAAGGCAGACTAAAAACTGAAAAGGGGGACTAACTTCATTGCGCAGCCAGTAAAGGGGAAGTGGTTTACGTGCAGTGTCGCAAATGTTACCAAAGGTAAAGTAAAATAAAACTATTGAAGATGGAGATTCAGAAAATGCAAATGACAGATCAAATAGCGGTGCATCTACAGTGGACAGAGAGTTTGTGATGGGTTATGAGGGGTGGGGGTCCCAGAGCAGCCTCTTCTGATAGCCCTGCACTAAACTATCACAACGAGCTACTCCTAAGACATTTACCAATCTTTTCTTGAGGGAAAAACTGGCATGTAGTTAGGCATGTGTTTGTGTTGTCTTGATTTGAGTTAAGATATGTAAAGGTATTAAGGTATCCCAAACCGTCTCATGGCCTGACTAATGTTTTCCTGACGACGCTTTTTACTGTATTGTAACGCAAAGGAAAACTGAAAAGGAAAAAAACCCCATACTTGATTATTTATGAAAAGTGGCAAATTTCTACAGTCTATTCATCAGAACACCTCTCACCCTGCAACAAAATAACTGAGTAGAGGCTAGTCTCGGGAGCCCAAAAAAGGATGAAAGAGGTTAGGCCATTCACAGCAGAGAGATGCAGGGCAAGGTGGGTGGATGGGTGTTCGATGGGGTGGGGCACGTAGAAGAGAGGTGGGAAGGTGGAACTTACGGATCGGCCATATGGCGACAGGCTGAGTCCGACAGGGGAGGTGCTGCTCAGGTCAGCGCTAACAAACGCGGTGGGTGGCGACGCAGGCAAGGTAAACTCAACAAAGCCTTTCCAGGGGCTGCCCATATTTTCCCATAAACTTGGACCAAACTTGCTTGAGCACTTGCTGAACTTGATTACTTGTTTGAATTTTTTGCTTGACTGTTATGTACTATTTTTTAATGTAACCACCCAAATGATACACCGCTGGATGTCTGCAAGGGTGAAGATAGGAACAAACATAACGGGTAAGGCAGATAGGTCAGCCAGTGTGCAAAGTGTCACAAACAAAAGGAAAATAGCTGTGGGCTTTTATCCCCCAGAAAAGGCAAAAACCAGGGAGGATATCTCTTGAAAACCATAGAACAGGAAAAAGGTGCGGGCTGGGTGTGGGAAGGAAATCAAATCATTCTCAAACTGAACTGAATGACCAGCTTAACAATTTGAAGGCAATGGCGATTCAGTTCAGCTGACTTCTGTGAAGTTTTAATCAAAATGCCAATGAAGAAATCACTGACATGACAGAGTCAAACATTCAACTCGCTGTCACTTATTGCACTCAATCCACAATAGAAATGTTGAAATTATGGGCAAAAGGCTGATACTTTCCTCTGTTTGGATGAAGGTTTGCAAATCAGTGAAAATTAGAAGTTCCCAAACATCCACTGACAATGCTTTCATTAAAAAATTGAGAACCTAAAGATGAGACCACGAATTCAGATAGTTTCAGCAAAAGCCATTTTGACAATTGTAGAACATGTATTTGTCAAAGTTGGATGTGTTTAAGCAAACAACCAGTACAGTTATTTGTGTTCAGTGTTAAGAAAATAACCCCTTTGCATTGCTGTCCAAAAATTAGTGCAGCTGGCCAAACTGGATCAGTATTTGACAGTTACACAATCTGTGTTTGTACATCTGTGTATAAGGTTAACAAGTACAGACGGTTTGAATTCCACATGACATGATATCAGTTTTTTGAAATCTGATTTCAAATCCCTTTTAGAGCGTAATTTGTAACACACTGGGGGGAAACAATCCTTTAAAAAGTGACAAATAAATTCATAAGTGACCAACAATTTAAAAAGTACAGTTGCCGTTAACATGACAGGCCTCATGAAGGTACTACAACTGAGACCCACCTTTGTTCGTCGTCTTGAATCTTGTTCTTCCAAGGATCTCTGAGACTATATGGGTCCTGCAGATCTCTTCACGCACACAGTTGAACACACACACACTTGTTACAAGTTTCTGGCACAAGTTCTAGATGGTTGCATAAAGCAAAAAGGGGGAGAAAATCTAGCTCGAAAAGGCAGATGCAGGTGCAATAACACTGCTTAGAAAAAAATACAATGAAAACAGTGTGAGGAGAGAGGGAGGGAAAAGACAAGGGGAACTATGGGGAGAAAAAAAAAAACTAGCAGATAGCAGCCCACTCCACACCCCGGTGGTGAGTCGGTGGTGTGGTGAGGATGAGGAGGGCTAGGAGCAGCGTTGGGACGTGTGCTTTGTCAAAGCTGTTGAGTAGGCACAAACTTCTGGTTTCAGATCAGTTATTGTCTTCTCAGAATATGTTTGGGCATTGGATTGCTTCTCTTCTGCGTTTCAATTAGGCTGATGTGCGTCTTCTTTGGTCGTTTCAGGATTTGGTTACTTCATGTGTTTTCAACCCTTGAAGTGATCCTTTCTTTTTGTCCCACGTGTCTTCGGTGTTGCAACTTTGCTTGTTTTGGGAGATTTATCTTCAGTTTCGTTATTATGATCTGAACTTGAAGCAGTTGCGGATGGTACAAAAATTCAGTTCCGTTTCACTTCATACTGTTGAGATAAAAGCAGATTTCATTAGCTGAGCAGAATTGATCACTTTGATCATGTTATGCCAGTGATTAAAAATTTCATAGATTAAACTTAGGGGGCAAAATAAATCAGACCAAGGCCAAGGGGGACCAAGAGCCTGTATATAAACAGAGAAATTGAATCACACCATCAGCTGAAAAGAATGTAGGTTTTTCTGTCACATGAACAACATTAACAACCATGAGGACCAGTGGCTTGAAGAGCTTTTTGAGAACACTAAATTCTTTGCCCCCAGACTCACAAGTATAAAAATAGGTTTTCCTCAGATGCCTCTGGATAAAGCTGACAATGCCAGGCAGCTGACTAGCAAGCAAGGGCTGTGGATCAACAAGTACTTCTGCATATCTTTAGTTCAAATCATGATATTAAGTTTCTATGTGGGTGCCATGAGTGTAAATTTTGCTAAATTTAGTTATAAACCCAGAAACTGAACCAACATTAGTAGGTTAGAGCAGAGTGTTGTTGACCTGAAAACAAGCTGGGTGAGCCAACACGGGACACATGATATCTATTCTGTGACTGTGTTGCATTGACTCGCATCCAACCTACTTCCTAGAAGGTTAAAATATAATGTGGTAAAAATGCTCAAATGAATTCCTGGTAGTAAGGAGAGAGGCTTTTGAAAGTGCCTCCTTGGTGCCCTGACCCATATGTCAAATATAGATTAACCAGCAAATATTTTTGTGTTAAGGTTTCATTTGCAACACTTGGATGAATAGTAGACTCAGGGGAGCTAAAGCTGTACAGCCAGCTGTACAGTAGAAAAAACAAAGAAGTCAGTTAAAACAAGATGGGTTGGTTCAGTGGGTTAAAGGTTGTGAGCGATGAACAGAGACGACTCTGGTGAAAACAACCTTGGAGGAGATGGGTATTTGTGCTCCCCCTTTTTCAGCTTTGATGACGCAGAAAAAGAAAGAACAGTCCACCCACTGAACCACCAGCACCGATTGGCCGTTTCAGCACTCTCTGATGAGTAGTAAAGGACAGTTCAGCGCGGTAATCATTAAACAATAAAGACTATGACCCATACAGACTGTCCCAGCTAATAGAGAACGGCTGACACACGACGAAAATGTTCTAGTCTTGCAGGCTTAGCACGACAGTGCTACCTATGTCTGGGCCCGAACAACAGCCACCCTGACAGGACCAACCATGTGACTTCCTAGCAATCCGCCATCCTCAGCTGGAACTGTTAGTATGGCCTGATCCAACACGTTGCGGCATGCACCGCTATCGAAAACGTCACAACTAGGCTAGCACGCTAATTTTTTTTACAAACACTAAAGTATAAATCTAAACAATCGAATGTGGGTTACTTTTCACTGTACTAATGTCTAGTTGTTAATGTAACGCACACAGATACAGTTAGGTATGAATCGTATCATGTCAATGTCCTTGTGTGAACAAACGGAACCAAAAAGATTAGCATCTCGCTAACCACAAAGTCGAAAACAGCCAATAACCACGGGCGTTTCTGACTATTAAATGGAAATGAATTCACCGCGACAGTGTCACAATTCAGCTGAAATTGTGTGCGCATCAGTATTTTTTCCCTATTTATTAAATAAAACGGGTAACGTTACGTAGCTTTGAGTTCGCGGAAAGTAAACACGTAGTCATGTCATTCTTGTACACTACGACAAGCAAACAAAGATACATCCAAAAAATGGCTTTTGACGTTTAAAGCTTCATTTTAAATTATGTTCACCCGAGATAAAGTTGTAAGAGACTTGTCAAAAAACAAATGGGTGTCCCCATATATTCGGCACCCATGCAATGAACAAACGTTTGTTATTTTTTAATGCTGTAATAAAAGCATGTTTTGTTGAACTGGGTAGCACACCACACTTCCCTTCTACAATAGGTAAATTGTTGTAGATTTAACGTTAACTGCACGGACAAAAGTAGAGTTTGACATCGTAGATATGAGACTGGCTTCGGACGGGAAGACCATTGTTAACCATTAGCTAATATGCGATATTTGACACCACACTTGCCATTTACAAAGGTCAAAATAAACTATTGTTTCTACAGAGTTTATCCTCCTATAACACGTATAACACAAGGATAACATTAACCGAGCTAACGGCACGAGGACGGGACAACAAAGAGGCTACGACGACCTATTGGGGTCTCGTGCTCAAATTTGATCAATACTGCGTCGGTCACAAAAGTGAAACACAGCAATGTCACACAAGTGCTGTCTCTTCAGAATATAATGTTTCGTTTTACAAATACATATTTGTTTATTCGAGATCACTAATAAGGTGTACAGGCCGGTGACAATGCTAAACGGCTAATAGCAGCTACTGTTAGCTAGCACGTTGCTAAACTGCTTGTGATTTATGGTAAGGAAAAATACGGCTTCCCCCACCCAGGCCCAAGCTCTGCGTATGACCAGGCACAGGATAGCCCGTGTAGTCCCAAAGACCCACTGAACAAGTTAGAAAATGTCTAACAAACACATATCAAACACATGTATAAATCTTTACATAAAACAAGATAATAAATAAAAACTCACCCCAACAGCTTTAAGCACTGTCACCAGCGCCGCTAGAAGCAGCACGGCACATTACGTAGTGATTAGGGAGGCGGCGGCTACCGCGATATTTGACAGCGTTAGGTCAACCAGAGAGCCTAAAGAGGAGAAGGGCAGCTGCCACGCAGCTGCTGATGAGTAACCACCCATCGTGATTTTGCAATGATCAATGGGAAACTGGGCGCACAGCTGTTTTGAAAGGGTGATAATATTCTGTAAATTTGCCATTAAGGTTCAAAAGACTTGACACTGGAAATATTATGATGAGCATGTCAGTCACTAGCGGTCACTTGTCGTAAACACCACGTGTCCCATTAGTAATTCCTTGACAGTGACACTTCTCCTCCTACAATAGAGTTTCTGAGGCCACACGTTGCAACTTGGGGGTATATTCAAGAATGAAACTGGTGCAAAAAAAAGTCAATTGAGGCCGCAGAGCTTTTCACTTTAAATATTCACTCCTTTAATGTAATTGATCATACATTTGAAAGCTTAATATCTCGAATATGCCGACTAGATTAGACCTTCAATGGCTGAGAAAAAATATGCATCAGTCCAGTAGGCTTTGAAATGTGTTAAACTCTCTAAACATATTTTGTTATTCAACTAGTATTTTATCATCAACCATAGAGGGAAACTGTAAATACACAACAGAAGTCTATCCATAGGCATTCTTTCTTTTTTAGTTAACACTTAAAGTACCGTTGACCATTATCTATGGTATAAACAACGTGTTGATAATGCAGTTACAAAAATTCATTGGCTTATTCTTGAAGAGTTATGAAGTAAATTGGTCTTAACTGAATATCTAAAGTGCTTTCCTTTCCTTTGACTTCACGTTCCTTAAATTATCGATCTCGCGCCGATCCACACTCCACGCCAGTTGGTGGCAGTAAACGCATTTTAACATATTTGCCAATAGCTAAACACCAATGGGAAGAAAACGATACAGAAGTGACGTTGCCTTCCAGTCTCACACGGAAACGGTAGACTTCTTAAGAAAACAAAGTGACCGATGTTTGATTTGTCGTACTGTCCTTATTCTTTGTACTAGCAAATATTTTCGAAAGACCTGCAGTAGTTTTCGCACGTTGCTATAAAGGGTTACAGCTGCGTCGGCTAACTAAAGCTACACGGGCGACGTAGGCTAACACTGCGAGTATTTTTTACCTAGCTGGGGGTGTGAGAAGCTTGTTTACGTTGCATACGAGAGTTGCCACTATACACTGAATGGCCTGCACTTTAGAGAAAGTATTGGGCGATGCCCGGACTCTTTTAGAGAGGCTGAAAGAGCACGACACGGCCGCCGAGAGCCTGATAGAGCAGTCCGGGGCCCTCAGCCAGAGAGTGCACAGCATGAGGGAGGTTGGAAATGCCCTTCCAGACAAGGTAAAGGCATACATCTTATCTGATCTCAGTACGGCTGCAAGTAGATGTCAGTAAAGTATATATCAGTGTATATCTTCACTGCTCGGTGACGTACGCACTGTTTTTGTGCAGCAGGACTAAGGTGAGCTTAATCTTGCGCATCATTTTAGAATAAATGTAACCCGAGCAGACTTTACTGCCCTTAAAGTTTCTAAGGGATGATCCAACAATCTTCTTCAGTTAAAACACAGGTGAACGCGTCAACCATATCTTAAAGCTAAGATTATGATGAAATGAAGTGCAGCCTGGTTGGGCACGTCTGTGCCAAGTTTACCCAAGATTCTTCATTTAAAAAGGCCAAAAGGAAAAAACAAAAAGAAAAACAAAACAAAAAACATTCATTTAAATGTCTTTATGTGTGTATGTGTGTTAGATAACAACAAGTGTATTTAATAAGTGTATTTATAATTCCACTATTGAAGTAGGGAGTGTTAATTTGTATTATGCTGGTATTTCCCTATTTCATAGTTGATCTTAATTTTGAAACAGAGCAGCGAGTCTTTCAATTCCTTATCACATCTGTCCTTTGCTCTCTATGGCTCTCTGCTCCCAGCATACTGAAGACAATTCAGAGATTCAGGAGCTGACTAAGTACAAGCCTCATGTCCTTCTGACCCAGGAAAACACTCAGATCAAAGAATTACAGCAGGAGAATAAAGGTCAGAAACTCTACTGCATTCTTTTTTTTGGCTGCTGTTTTTTTGTTTTTCCCCTCACCCTCTCATAACTGTCTCTGCAGAACTTTGGTTGTCTCTCGAAGAACACCAGTACGCACTAGAGTTGATCATGGGTCGATACCGTAAGCAGATGCTCCAGTTAATGATGGCGAAGAAGGAGCTGGACACCAAACCTGTGCTTAGCCTGCATGAGGACCATGCAAAAGTATGCTGCCTGACTTTATATTTCAAAATTCCCAGTCATCTTTGTGTTTGGATTATAAATGAACAATTGAACAGATAAAAGTGCAATAACTTTGAGAAACATGTCTTGCTTTCTGACTCTTCTCCAGGAAGTGCAGAGCCAGGTGGAGCGGATATGCGAGATGGGCCAGGTGATGAGACGAGCAGTGCAGGTGGATGATCAGCACTATTGTTCTGTTCGGGAGAGACTCGCTCAACTAGAGGTGAGCAGAGTGTGTGTTGTTACGTTGAAAGAGCCCAGTTGCCACAGCTCAGGTTTATTGCGCCCAATGTTCCCCCTCAGAGGCCTCAGAACATTACTGTAGTTCTCTGTTAACAGTCTGACCGTGAAGATTGAATTCATGATGCAGTACTCTACAAATATCAAAGAAAATCACCAGCATGCTCTTGGTTGGCTCCTTCTGCCTTGGAGACTGCAGGCTCCTTCACTGAAGGCTGCTATGTGGTCTCTGGTTCATAGCTGTATCCACAACTCTTGTCACCGCTGATGATCTTTCAAATAAAGTCTGGATCATCCTTGGCTTATTTACAGAGATCCTTGGAGACTCCAACATGGTGCTGGAAGTCAAGAAATAGCATATGCGTACATACCAGTGGTCACAAAAACATGTTACTCAGGTGCCGATGACGATCAAGTGATATAGCATGGAAAACATATGTAAGTTCGAGCTTGCACCTGCCACATGCACATTATTGTGCAGTGCGTCGTGTGTGTGCCACTTGAACACTTGCACTGACCATTCAATTCTAAAAATTAACATCTGATATTTTATTCCTATCGACATATGGTTATTCTGTCTTTTACAGATTGAGAACAAGGAGCTGAGAGACCTCCTGGTTATCAGCAAAGGCTCTGTGAAGACAGCAAGAGAGGAAATCAGCCAATCAACATCAGCATCAGCAGCACAAGAACAGTCCCCTAGTCCCCAGCCAAGGTCTGATGAGTGATCAGAACAGCTTAAGAGTGAACAGTGGTTGGGACAACAAGACCATCAGAGCAAGGAGACATTTTTGATGATCACCTCACTTGTGTTCACCCACCATGTTTGTTAATAGATAAGATGGACTGCAGGTAAACCCACAACATATTTTTGTAGAGAAGGCCACCGGAACACAACATCCTAAAAAGCATTTACGTGTGGGTTTAGCTGGGTAGCTATTTGTTTTTATATGCACAATATGTTTTTTATCATTGTAGTTGTGTTGGAATGAATTCCACGTCTGTAAACCATGACATGTGATGAGTTGTTTTGGTTGTCACTGACAAGAACTTGGTTGGAGCTTTGGCACATACATGTGCTGGAGTAAAAGCAAAGGGGATTTATTTATTTTTTGGCCAAAGATGCGTTTAGTTTTCAAGGACAGTTTCTACCTCTTTGGTGTCCTTTAGCTGTTCACTTTCACTTAACAATGTTTAAAATGCTCATAACCACACTTACTATAAGTTAACTTGAAGTCCATTAAAAAGTTAACTCGTATTCTACACAGTTTTCAAGAGGCTGTGCTCGATTTTCACTGCCGTTAAGATGACTTTTGGCTGTTTTCACACAGTTTGCCTGCTGAGGAGTGACAGTGAATCATTCAATGATTCACTTGTTTATCACTATTATGAATTTGATCTATTTGTCAATCTGTTTATAGATTCATATAATACATGATTTCATATTTAGTGCTTTGACTTTGTGTGTTTAACACCATTTTTTCTCAAGTTTTCATGTTTTCAGATTTGGATGCCAAGTAATCAAGTGTCCCAACTGGTGGAACGTCTTTATTTAACTGTAACAAGTTTAAAACATGCCTACTATTTGAGTAATGGATATCAAATTTTTGTGCATTGTATGTTTTTAGATCTGTATTTGTCATCTCAGGAATCAGTGCTAAGAATGAACATGCTGAAACGACATCATGACAGTGTACTAATTTTAGTCAAACAAAATTTCATTCAAAACTTTGAAGAAAATTTACAATAAAAAGGTGTGTATATTGATATATGTATGCACCCTGTATTTTTTTGAAGTATGTCATACTTTACTCTGCATTCTGATCGGCTTCCCCAATTCGGTCTACTTATTCATCATGCCTGAATCTAGCCAGCCTATCCAAAGATGGCATCAAGTATCAACTACTCATAGTCATGGAAGGGTGGGTCATGCATGACTTCGCCATCCCGGAAAAAATTACATACAGCCAATACCGTATAGTGTTCGTGTGAATTATTGTTTGGGCTATTCCATTATTTACCACGGGGTGGCAACACTAAGCCGCTTTAGGTTTGCAAAGTGGCGCGGTGCTGCGTTCACGTAAAAAGACTTAAACAAGCTTTCCTGTACAGTGTATCTTTTTATTTCATTCGTACAGTATCCATAGCATTGAGTGCGTAAAGTAACATTTAAAATATTTCTGGCGACCAAAATCCCCCTTCACTGGGTTACGTGGTCTCTCCACTGCGTTTAAATCGGATTTAATTACTATTTCCGACAGCGCTTGAAGTAGCACCGGGGCTACGTTTGACACTTCTAGCCTGACACAAGCTAATATTCAGCATGTCGGAGAAGCAGCTGGGAAAAAAGTGGGACCGATGCCTGGCAGACGGTGCCATTAAATTCGGTAAATATCTCAAAGTCTTCTTCGTATAACGAAATTGCTATGTCCCCCAAAGAAGAAAACAATGATTCAGCAGGTTTCATTGTTCACGTTATTCCACAGCTGTCATTGACTGGGAGGGAGGCTAACAAGCTAGCCATAAAGGGCTTGTAAAGGACAACTGAATGACCAGTTAGAGATATGACTTAATTAAAGTTAATACCGTTGGTAAAATTAGGGCTCATTCTGTAGTTTCATGAAGACACGCGTTACTTTTGCCCTACCACTGCTAATAAATATATGCGTTTTCCTTAGACTTTGCTTTTAGAAAGAACCTAAGTGTAAACGTTAAAGTGAAATGTTAATTTGATGCTTTCATTCTTATCGGCAAGGACACCTCTTCTAGGTTACTGAAGCAAGACTTTTACCAAAACAATATCGCCTATTCCTGAATTCGGCCTTTCAGAAAGTGCCATAAACCATTTATTTGAACCATACCATGTCACAATATCGTAATCACTTAGCATTTTCTCAGCTTACAACGCCATAGTTGTCGATGGCTAGCGTTCAAAAGAAATGGCGGTAGAGAGCAGGGTAAAGTTGTATTTTATTCTTTGAAATAATGTATTTTGTGATGAATTCAAAATATTAGAGACCAATAGATTCTGTAATATTGCTAAAAAAAAAACAGTTGTTGGTCATGTACGTACTGCTAACAAGCAGAGCACCGTTAAATTGTTAATATTATGAATGGAGTTTGGTTGGGTGTCCGCACATCATCGGCTACTGGAGTGAGAGTACAAGTTAATATTTATTGTTTCAAGTTATTTTCATATATATGTGTGTGTGTGTGTGTGTATATATATATATATATATATATATATATATATATATATATATACACAAAATGCATTGCAAAAAAATGCATAACAAAATAATACAAAGGTATGGCTACATGAAAAATAAACAATGCATAATAAAAACGAACTTAAGTCAGAGAGAGTATAAGACAGCATATGCACACAATAAATAAACAGAGATGAAGCAATAGTTGTATAGATTAAACAGACAATAAAAGTTACACTGCCGACCATGTCATACAGTTATTATATGTTTTTAATTTTTCCTTCTTTTTTTAGGTACTGGGCTGGGGTTGGGAATCGTGTTTTCAGTTTTGTTCTTCAAAAGTAAGTAGCTTAAATAATTTACTGTCATACTCCGTCTTAAACTTTTAATTTAGCTCAGAGGTTCCTGAGAGAGATGATGCTCTGTATCTACTACATTACACACAAGTACTTGTCCAGTACTACTTGAAGCGACACACTTTTTTTAAACTTTTCTCCAGTGACAGATTTTTAAATGATTCATGTTAAATAACAGTCTTATCTAACAGAACAAATTATTCAATGTGAATTTATAATAGACAATATTTAGTGCTTTTGTCACAAGAAAAGCACCAAAAATGCCAATCTTAAAAAAGGCATAAAAATGAGCATGAATATCAAAGTAAAGTACAGAAAAAAGACAAGGTGTCACAAAGAAAGTGTGAAAAAGATTTCACACGCCACCTCTGTTATGTTTTTAAATAACACTGAAGTGCGTCTGTGTAAGAGATAAAATACCTGTTTTATTGTAGGGCACACATGGCCTATTTCATTTGGCTCAGGAGCAGGACTTGGCATGGCATATGCCAACTGTCAGAATGACCTGAGATCACATTATATGCAGCACAGGAGTGAAAAGGTTTGTTTATCAAAACATGTGGATTCAAAACATCATACAGAAATAATTAATTATCTGTAATTCATTGTCATTGTTTATGCAAATCAAGACTTATGTAACTGATTTGTGTTTTCTTTAACAGGAGTAATAACTGAAAGTCATCGAGGGACTGTCATTTTTATTTTTTTAAATTGTTCTTTTTGTTTTGTCTGTGGGAGAGCCACTCTTTGCACTGTTCTACAGTTAGATCCTTATCCTTCTGTTGAACTATTCAGCCCCAGTATGGCTCTGTATGATTTGTATGTGCCTAATCAGGACAGTCTGTGTTTATTTAATAAAATAATCAGAACAACAAAAAATGATGTCTTGGTGATTCACTTTTCAACTAAGTGCTTAGTGCTTAGTGAACTTGGTGCTTGTAACAGCTCAGGACAGCTAGATTAGACTCAATGCACTGCATGTGGAAATGGTGGTGCTTTAGGGAGTAATAGGAGTCAAGTGTAAATGCAGTTTTAAAAAGGTGGGTTCTCAGTTTATTTCTGAATACGAGTGGGAGTGATTTTCTGAAACGTGTCGTAGAGGATGGTGGGGGCTGCAATGCAATGCAAACGCTATCCCATAAGGTGGTGGGCTTGGTGTGGGTGAGAGGAGGTCAGAAGGTTGGCAGCAGCAGATCGGATGTGGCAGATGACAGGCGTAGTGATGGAGATTAGTCAGTTCCGAGGGGGCATGAAAATTGAGAGCTTTGCATATTGTGCTTTGTGTTTGACAAGGCTGTTGAAAAACTGGAGTGCACCCACTTCACCTCATAAATGCTTGTCTTTTTTAACATTCAAGTGCTCCTATTGGGAAGTAGATAATTGTAATTGTCGTGTTCTAAAAGGAATGTGACTTTGCTTGCCAATACTAAATGTATAAGTCAGTAAAAATATTCTATAAAATTTGATCCAAATCTACTATTAAGGAACTGGCACCTAAATATTACTTGTGTGTATGTCTACAAATTCCACATAGAGTTTCACTAATGTGTGTAAATGAAGTACAATGAAAAATGAAAAATATCTTGCGAGGTTGCTAATGACAGCCAGTGGGGTCAGGAGGCTGGAGGAGCCAGCAGTTGACCAAAACGATGTCATCCATTCAAAGCTGAAGAGAAAAAGCTGAATTATGCCCAGTGGGATTCACTCTTGAAAATCATTTAAAAAAACAATGAGATCAAAAGGGTTGACTTTTTAAAATAAATATAATGTATCTTACTACTAAAGTTCTAAAAAATAAATATAAACTGATGGATCTGATTCTCATTTTTTGTTTAACTTCTGCACATTCTATGAAAGCAAAGCGGGTATAATTTTAAAGAAAAGCATTTTGTCTAGTAGAGAAACTTTAAAGAAAAGCAGTCACACCAAATATTTAGAATGCTGAACTAAAAAGCAATAATAGTTTTACCTCAGTGGTTAAGAACACTCTGACCAAACATGGGTGAAAAAAAGACCACCCACACCAGTTGCTATGATGTAGAATTAGCATTTCTTGGCTGCGGTTGTGCATGGTTGTGCATTAACAGCTCAATGCTTTGACACGCTCCTTCTCAAAAGCTGTGCGCTCTGGCTGGGAGGCGTGATGGAGTGGTCAACTCAGGGATTAACAGGAATGAGGGATGGAAAGGCAGAGTTACAAGGACCATGATACCTGTAGAGCACTTATAGACGGAGCCTTGCTTGCTGCAGTTTTGTGCTGGTCTCTGCTCACCATGTGCTGTTTTCGAAGAACAAAGGGACTTGTGAAAGGCAGAAGAGCTCCAGCTCAGCAAACGACTTGCGGAAGCTGTACAATTCCACTTCTGTGAGGTGAGATATAATCCTGAGAATGGTTGCTTGTTCTCCTCATCTTCAGTAGTTCCTCTCACTGGCACGGCTCTCGTATGCTCAGGCAAGCTTCTCTCTCTCTCTCTCTGTGCGCCCTCCTCCAGTGGCTGTCATCATTATGACATGCTGCTTCGAAACACTCTGTCAGCTATCGAATGGCTCATTCTGGCTCTTAGCTGTGGATCAGGCAGGGACACAGTGGCCAGAATGGAGAGATGAGTGAAACTGTGTGGATGATTTTGAAAACTGTACTGGTGGCACTGGATGTAATCCTGCAAAAGGGAGATGGAGATATTTCCTCATGGAGAACAGTCCTGTTAACCTTCACAGGGAGAGGGTTGGATGGCTTCTCTACACAAGATCTCACAGGCTTCATTTTTTGAGAGTTTTGTCTGCAAAGGAGAAAAGGTTAAGGTCTTTAATATTTGGTGGAACCTTGAGAATCAGGTTGATTGATTGTTGCCATCCAGCACCATGGCTGATTCTCACTTGTCTGGCTCTGTAGGAAGCTACAACAGCAGCTCTTCCACCACCACTGCTTGGAACATCACTGGCAGCGGCCCATGGCTGTTGGCCTTCATGCTCACTGCCATCATCCTCATGACAGTCTGTGGCAACATGTTGCTTATCGCCTTGGTGTTCGCCCATCGCTCTTTGCGTTGCACCTCGAACTGCTTCCTGGTGTCTCTGTTCCTGTCCGACCTGATGGTGGCACTGGTGGTCATGCCCCCTGCCATGCTCAATGTGCTATGTGGGGCCTGGGTGCTGTGGCCTGCCTTTTGCCCTATTTGGCTCTGCTTCGACGTCATGTGCTGCTCGGCATCCATCCTCAACCTGTGCGTGATCAGCCTGGATCGTTACCTCTTCATCATCTCACCGTTGCGTTACAAGCAGAGGATGACCCCACCTAGGGCGTTGCTCCTGGTTGGAGCTGCTTGGGGGTTGGCAGCGTTGGCTTCCTTCCTGCCCATTGAGATGAAATGGCACAGCTTAGGTCACTGGAGTAGACATTCATCGGTTCCTGGGCTCAGCAGTAGCAACATCACCTCATACTCCGACACACTGTACCCAGCATCCTACTTCCAGGTGTCACCAACTGGAGGCTTTTCCTTCCAGTGTCGCCTACGGGTCACCCTGCCCTTTGCCCTGGTGGCATCTGTCCTCACTTTTTTTTTGCCCTCCAGTGCAATTTGCTTCACCTACTGTCGAATCCTTCTGGCAGCGCGGAGGCAGGCAAAGAGGGTCGCAGCACTGAGCAACCCACCGCACCCACATCCATCTCTTGGGGAACCTTCCAGGCCTCCTTCACCTGGAGTTGTAGCAGGGCAAGCTCAGCAGGACGGAGATGACTGCAGTCACCAGGAGCCTCCTGTGTCACAAAATGTACCGGTAAGGAAGAACCGCCAAACAGTCAGACAAACCAGAGATGTGTCAGTGTACAGGCAAGACATTAAATGAACCACTGAACAATATCTCCTTTAAAGCCAAACTTAAACGCCTGATAAAAATCAGCCCTAATGCTTAAATAGCTGATTGGCCTTGAAGTAGCGCAGACGTAGTGAGAGTTAGAGTTAGTAAGGTTGAATCTGTAAGTGGAGAGAGCAGGACAAACATCTATTATAAGAGTTGTCAAGCTTGTTGTCTTTGACATTTTTAAGGTTTTACATAACACTGTTTATGCCTTTGTCTCATGCCATTATCTTAAAAAGCAAATTGTACTGTTAAAATCCACTTCAAAGCTTAGTATCATATAAGTGCAGCAGTCATAAGCCTGGAGGTTTTATATTTATGATTACAGGCCACTGTATAGTTCAGACATTAAAAACCTCTGCAAGAATGCTGTTTAAAATCTGTTTTTTTGCAGCCAAATTAGCATTCTGCGTATTTTTTTTATCAGACTAAAGATCTGAGTCCAGACCCACTTGACTGTCCTGATGTGATAAGTTATAAAAGTACCATGGAGCTGACCTACTTTGAAAGTATATTTGAAAGTAATACTGATATGGTGTTTCCTGCAAACTACTTCATGTTCAACATTTCATTTATTTTTAATGGACATTTTTGTTCATTAATTAAAAATTAGGCATTTTTGGAGATCAAGGACAAACTTTTTAAGGTCTGAAAGTGTTTTGATACTGTGTTGTGGCACTGCAAAAGAACAAGCTTCTCTCAATGAAATTAACATTTCTAGAGGTTTACAGCCTTTGCAGTGTGGCTATTTCACTATCAAGGAGTGTTTTGACCTGGTTGCAAACACCTTGTGATGATGATAAAGGTTGAGTTTTAAATGTAGCAGATGTCTCTGTAGATGAACCTATAGAGAACATGAATACAGGCCATTGAAAGGACTGCTGCACATATATACGTGGTTGTCATGTTTACTGGCTGTCTGCAAGGACAGGGTCATAAAGATATTCCTTTACTTCTGATGGGTTTAAAACATCTATTTTTATCAGGCTGAAAGAATCAGAAGAGATTCAGTCTTTTTGAAGAAATAACTGCGGATTGTATATGATGTCGAACTGAAAAATAGTTTCCCCTTTAAGCAATTTAAGTTCACAATATATAAAAGAAGACGCTCTTTGAATGGGAAGAGGTGAAAATGCCCACAAATCTCAGAGAGAAAAGTGCAGACAATGTGTCAAATGTTTTTCCCCTTCTGCAGAGGTCACAGCCACACAGTCTCTCCTTTTACCCACAGTAACACCCTTAACTTACCAATGGTCGGTTTAATGTTCATTGCTGTTACTGTTTAAATTATCTCCTTTTTTCCATCCTTTTTTCCCTTCACTGAAGCCAAGGGACATTGACTCAAACCTTTTTTATTGCCGGACCAGTAAATGTCTTGTGCATTATTTCATACACATTTCCCCAAAGTTAAATGACACACATTGGGCTCTCTTGGGAATCTTTTGAACTCCACTACCATCTAAATTAAAATACTGTGGGTTTCAGTTGGGTTTTGCTGCACAGCATCAACAAGTTTGATGTTTTTATAACATTTTTTTTGACAAAAGTATTGTCTAATAGTTATATGAAAAGATCAATGCTGCCTATATAACTGTGATAGCAATGGAGCTACAGCCAGCAGATGTCCCCATGGTAGCTTTTCCAAAGGTACCAGTGTAAGCAAAGAAAATGATGATTGTATCTATATTTCTAGGACTAATTATTTGTTTTGTTCTCTACAGCTGTCGGTGAACAGTGAGCGTCGTCTGGCTCACAGGCAGGGTCGGAGGGCACTGAAGGCCAGTCTAACACTGGGGGTCCTCCTGGGACTCTTCTTCAGTGCCTGGCTCCCTTTTTTCATCACCAACATGGCTCAGGTCAGTAGAGAGACCAGACACCGACTCAAAATGACACCAAATTTAGTTGATGAAAGTAAAGAAAAATACATGTAATGTGACATTTTAAGGTCGGTACATCAAATAAATCCCAAATGTGACACGAGCAGAGGAGCTGGAGCCATAAATAGCTTCATTCTATCCAGGTTGCCTTCACTTACATGCAAGTGCTCACGCGATTCAAGCATTTTTTTCTCACTGTTTAAAAAGTCTGAAGTGGTTTGTCTTATTTTTCAATAGCTGTTTTCCATGTATCTGTGACTCAGATTTATTTTTTTCTCATCAATTTTCTCACAGTTTATATGTGTGATGGGCACTTACACACTGTGACATAAATGCAAATGAAAGATAAAAGAAAAAAACAACACTTGGATACCAGTCTATTTTTGTATTGGCCAGGCTTGGCATCATAGTTTGCCAAACTATCCAACAAGGAAATAGACTGGCATTTCAGCTTTGTGTCGCTGACTCATTGCAAACCCAGAAAACAACACACCAAGGTACTATTTATAATTGGTATTCTTTTTAGGTTGTTGATTTTGACTTGATTAGACGGAGCACACAGGCTCATTACTCAGCGAACAAACATTGGAGGCCATTAAAGCTAGGCGAGAGTAAATGAATGTCAAAAAAACAGCTCAATCTAAATTGGTAATGACACTTGTCCTGTTTTTCAAGCTTCCAGTGATCCAGTCATTTTGATTTCCCATCTGTGCCCTCTCACTTCGTCCCTGCGTAACATAGAGCACAGAGACTTGACTGTGTCTGCACTGTCCTTCTTTTTCACACTCAATGTGGTGTGTGAAACGCACCCCTCCTTTCTGTCCCATTCCCACCGCCTCCCTGTCTCATCTTGATAGTATTGGAAGCTCTCCTCTAACAGCTGTCTCCTCCTTTGCTGTCCTTCTCCAAACCTAGTGGTTATGTTCAACATCAGTGTTTCCGACAGTCACACACAAATTTATTTGCAAGTGCTTTTTGAGGGAATATTTGATGTTGACAAGAACTTATGTGATTAGTGAAAATTTGTCCTCTGTTTTTACAAAGAAAAAATAAGCCAAGAATAAAAAATAACTAAATTGAAGGTGCAAAAAACTAAGATTGTGTAAAATTATGAGTATTTTTGTGTTTTATTCTCTATTTATGTTATTATCCTTATTACTCCCTTGTATCCTAAATTAACTTGTTTTTTGGTAATTTCCCAACTCAGCTATTCTAAAATAGAGGCCAAAAAGTACATAAATTAATTTAATTACATTAAATTAAACAGAGAAAGAGTTTGTAACCAATTAGAAAAATATAAATATATGGAAATAGCTTGATTAAATAAACATAAATGTTACCAAAAATTATAAGTTTTTGATTTGTATTTGTTTTTTATTTTCAGATTTTTTTTCTTTGCTTATTTATTTTTTCTGATTATCCTTACATCTGTAATGTTTCATGACTGTTTATTTAACACATCAGAAGTCATTATGATTAGAATAAGAGAATCGTGTCATAAATAAGTCATAAATCACAATGCTATGAAGCGATATGAGAGTCAACAGCTCTTTAGGGTGTTTTTAGGATTATCTATTTTTCTCTTTGTTTCTTATCTAGACTGTTTTCAGATTTTTACCTGTTTTATCACTGCAGTTATTTTTACACTGTACCAACCTCTGATGCCTTAATGCCTGCAATACTTTCCACCATGTTCATTCAGGCAGTGTGTGAGTGTATCCCTCTTGCACTCTTCGATGCCATCACCTGGCTGGGCTACTGCAACAGCACCATGAACCCCATCATCTACCCCCTGTTCATGAGGGACTTCAAGCGAGCTCTGGGGAGGCTTTTACCCTGCTGTTCCTCACGATCCACCAGAAGACCCTCACCAGCCCTCTCTCTCTCTCTCCGCAACTCAGGGGAGCCTAACCTTGCCAGCAGCCCCCCCTCTCCCCTGGCCTCCGACCCAACACCCCCCCCTGCTACCGCCACTGATGCTGTCAACCTGCTGGACGCTGAGCACGCTGGCATCGAGTTGCCTCTGCTTCTGCCCAATCAGGTCGACACACTGGACTGAATGATGGAAATAAAGACAGCTCATAAGTTACATCACAGTTTATGGTGGAAAAGTGATTCAAGAAAAGTTCAGAGACTCAAGATTCATGATTTGCTTGCCATTAGCTATAGGCTTTGACCTAAGACATGAAAATGAATTCAAGTTTAAATTCTTTATCATGGCAGCAAAAAATGTCTGAACACAAATTCAGTAAGATTCACCCTTGTTTTGCCTTGAACCTTTCTTTCCAGATGTGAAATGTGATTGAGGAAACCACTATAGATTTATTACCAAAGCAAAAAGGTCCAGTTAACGGTGCCAGTAAATAATTTAGTTTTCATGTTTGTACACTCTGGAAAGGGCAGGGCCTCACATTGGTTTGGGTGGAATAGAGAAAAGAAAGAGCCTGGAGGACACACATTCACTGAACTGCCCCTGGTCTTGCAGAAACCAAATTACTGTGGTAATATCCATAGCAACCAAGTCAACAGATGAAAAAGAGACAGTGGAGAGGATCTGAG
>JAPZDY010000002.1:6240130-6254058 GCA_029783645.1 Ctenochaetus hawaiiensis
CCTAATAGTCTGCCATGACAAAACCACACAACAATTGAGCAGTGTTCACACATCCAAGCCTCTTTGTCTTTTTAATTGTTTTCTTTGAGCTTCTGTGGAGCCTCTCAGTCCTCATTTATAAAAAAAAAACTCTCAGTGTTGCAACAGTAATAAACTTTGATTCATGTCACAAACTGTGACTTGTTAGGTCCTTGAATTTCAAGGAATTTGAAGGAATTTGAGGGACTTGAACTGAATTTTCAAAGTCTTAAAAAAAAGTTTTTGAATTTAATGGTATAGAGGATGTGGGAACCAGGTCATCAGTTTTTATCAGCGTCTTAAGATCGGCAGTTTGATTAACTAGCACAACAAAACAAACGCTATCAGCTGTCATATCAGCGGTGCCATACCGCCCTGTGCTAAAGCTCCTGACCATGACGCGTCAGAGAGGCTAAACTTGGTGGTGGCGTCTCTGCTGAGTCTTTAAGTGTGTTAATATATGAGTTGAGTGAGATGCTGTCACTTCGCTATTTCCATGAATAGGAACATGATGAGCCTGAACCAGCATAGCTTACAGTAATAAGGGCTTTTTTAAGTGCACTTGCAGTTATTACTGTCGTCCTTCTATAATAGAGAGATTACCATCCACACAACCCACACACACACACTCACACAGAGGAGAAACATGCTGCCCATTTTTTTGATAGTTATGAGTAATTAAATGTAATTAAAGATGAGGAATGGTAATTAAAAATTAAAAGTAGCCGAGGCTCTGGGCAATTGACCTGAAGTGCTGATTTAAATTCAGAAGATTTAAATTCCCTTAGTCTTCAGCACATCACATGCTTAAATTTGTCTTTTGATTATCATATTTATGCCACATTTCTGCACATCCAGCCCACAAGACTTACAGTACTGTTCAGTACTGACTGTGCATGTGTCAGTGTAAGAATGCTAATGTAACCATGTGTTCAGCAGGTTGCAAGACCTGCTCTGCTCCTGCAGTGTTTTACTGGGGCCACTTGAGGTTTCATGCTTCATTTTTCCACCATCGCATCACTCAAGTGCTAATTGTCCACTGATAAATCAGGTTTATTGTGTGTATGATAACAGTGGGCTGCATTTAAACCTGACTTCTCTCTACATATACAGTGGGCTCTCAATGTAAGTATATGTTTTTTTAGATAAAGATATACCTGCATAAACGGAGATGTAGGAGGGCTGTGATATGGAGCAGCCCCCTCACTCCAAAGTCCAAACAACCAGACAGATGCAGGGAATTCTTGAGGCTGATGGGAAAAAAGGCAGCGAGCGTGCACGTCTGCATGTGTGTGTATATGTTTGATTTGCGTGTGTTTACACATGCCTCACTGCCTTGTCAGCTTTCAACACCTCTGAGTCTTATCAAGACCTCATATCAAGTGTTGAGCATTTAAGCATTAAATAAAGGGGCATTTAAGGAAAACACGAGTCTCCACAGGTGTGAAGGTGTCAGAGTCAGAGCCTGTGATTGCAGTTTTACTGAATCTGAGTAATCCAGTGAAAACCCAAGGGCTTCATCTCTCACTGTGTGTGTCTCCCACACATTTATTTTTCCTTTCTGTTAACGTGCGCTTTGAGAATTTAGCAGTGGGCGTTTGTTTTTTTCTTGGATGACTGTGCAGTCTAAAGAACTGCTTTTAAAAACTTCTTTTTAAAAAACTATATATCGTTTTTCAGATTCCCACTCTGTGGCTGCTTTCTTGCCCTCTCGCCCTGTTCTGTATATGGCCATCCAACATTCCTCTTCGCCTCTCGCTTGGAACTGCCAGTACAACCCCTCCAACCCCCAACCTCCAGCCTCGCTCCCCTTTTAACGCCTTTTATTTCCTTCTGTCCCACCTCCTGTCTCCACTCCCTCTTTCTTTACCTCCAGTACCCAGCAGCTACTGCTTTCCCTCCCTCCTGTCCTGCCCCTCATGATCAACTTTGCCTCAGTTTCAAAATATGGAAAAATTAGGGGGAAAAACATCCACTCTCTGGTTCAGCGCCTGAATATCTTTTATCCACTGTTGACTTCTGAAGTTTTCACTTTGCTGCCATCATTTTGTAGTTCCACTGTTTGTTTTGATTTGTTCTTATCTTTGGTTTGGTGTAATTACTGCTCATTTGCTTTGGACTCTCTGCTGCTTTCATGTTAACAATATCCCCTATAAAAGTTGTGTGACTGTGTTGTTCCAAAAAGGTGGGAGAAGAAAGGGAGGCACATTCCAGATATGAGTGCTTGTTTATGTGTGTGTGTGTGTGTGTATCAGTAAAGAGGGGACAAGAGGGAAAAGTTGTGGGAGTTGCACATATTTTTCGCATGAGCATCAAAAGGCAGCATGTACTGATTTATTGCTTATCAGACTGTCAAATTTATAACGGTATTGATTTGTTTTTGCTCTGCAGTGCTGAACTGCTGTGAAGGCGACGTCCTCTTCTTGCTGGATTCCTCAGGGAGTGTGTCATCCTACGAGCACTCCCGCATGCTCACCTTTCTGTCAGAGCTCGTCCACCCCTTTTCCCTGGGAGACGACCAGGTGAGGGTGGGTCTTCTCCAGGTAGGCACCAAGCCACGCCTCGAGTTTGGCTTTGACAGCCACACTACTCAAAGGGGCCTCCAGCAGGCTGTGAGGAACACCAGACCTCTCAGGGGGGACACCAACACAGTGGACGCGCTGAGAATGGCGAAAGAAAGGGTGCTGAGACCCAATGCAGCTGACGGGGCCCGAGCGGGGCTCCCGAGAGTGCTGGTGTGGTTGACAGATGGGGTGAAACCGGGGGATGTAATTGGACCAATGGCTGAGCTGCGGGAGGAGGGCGTGGCTGTGCTGGTGGTCTCCACTGGGCATGGGAACTATCAGGTGTTGAGGCAGGTGGTGAGCCCACCTGTGGAGGACCACCTGTACTTTGTGGACATTGATGACATGAGTATCATCACAGAGGACCTGCGGAACGCCATCATTGGTGAGTACGCTATGAGTTAACTGGTGATTTTTGAGGTTCAAGGTATGGGGCCTAAAGTGTGCCAGAAAAATAATTACTGATTTTAATAACGACAAAATAATAAATAATAAATACAATTTTAAAATCAAATCACAAAATAAACTTTTTCCACATTTGTTATTCCATTCATGTACTAATATGTCTGGTGCCTGGTTTTCTTGTGAGCAACTGAGCCTTTTGAAGATGACCCTTTCATACACAATCACAACACTATCATCTGTGACCAGTCAGCATGTTTACCTGTGGAATGTTTCAAACAGGTGTTTTTTGAGCATTGCATAACTTTCCAGTCTTTTTATTTTCCCTTTCTTAGCTTGTTTGAAACATGATGCTGACATGATTGATGTTATTGTAAACATAATTCCACACTTTTTTATTTCCTGCAACCATTTCTTTAATTTCTTTGAGGTAATTCTATTCCATTCATGCTGTCAAAAAAAAAACCTTGAAAAATTACTATTACAGTTATATTTAGCAGTGGCTTATCTTTCCAGAAACACTGATCTATTTACTCCGTATGATTAATACAAATAACATCTTTTTTCCAAAGAAATAGTCCCTACAAGCCTTCGGTAGCAGAAACAGCCACATTCAAGCAGCGACAATCACACTGGTTGCTTGCCACCCATGCACAGCTGCATTACATTTCTTTCTGTGCTTCTCCCTAATTCCACACATGCTCCTGAAGATAGTGAGACTAAATGGGAAACCAAGAAGCTGAGAGTGTCTGTGTGCATGTGTAAGAGCCACTGTAATGAGATATGAGGATCTATTAATGGATTACTGATTCAACTTCACAAACTGCATCCTCCAACACTATGCCAGATATGATACATACTGTGTGTATTTATACATAAATGTATTTATATATAGACTGGGGGAGGTCACCTTCTCCTCTGGCTTGATTAGGTAACTGCTATAACCTTCACAAGGGACTCTTCAGCAATTCTACAGTATATAACTGCAGCTGTGAGACATGATGTATAGTATACATAAGGTCTATAATGACAAGGAGTAAGGATTCTATCACAGATGTCAATGCCCCTGTGGCATTTGTTATCTTGTTGCAGGGCCTCGCTGGGTTGGCTATTTCAAGTTGACTGTTGCAAGGGTTATGAATGTGTCCAGAAACCCAAGTCTAGCTGTCTACGTGGGTGGCTGTTTCAAGCCAAAGCATTTTTAGCACTGATTTATTCTCTTCCCTGTCACCATCCTTCCTCTATGTCTTTGCAGGATTATAACCTGTTCCTAAATCCCGACCCGACCCATGTGCACACAGTAACTTCCTTCATCTTTATCCTTTCTCCAACAGAGATTATCCGAGCTGAGAGAATCAATGTGCGTGACATTTCCTCCAACTCAGCCACGCTTCAGTGGCGTCCTGTTCTTTCCAGTTTGACGGGCCACTATGAAGTCCTCTTCGGTCAGGTTCCAACAGGAGGAGCCGGAGTTGGTGGAGGAGGTGGAACCGGGACCAGTCCAAGCACTGGTACTGCTCCGTACCAGAAGCTGATCCAATCTGCAGATTCTAGCACTGTCAGGCTAACAGGCCTGACGCCTGACACCACCTACAACGCCACACTGATCCCGAAATCCAACCAACAATCATTTAATGCACTCTCTGTCACCTTTACAACAAAGCCAGGTGGGGTTGCATCACATTTCCAGTTTGGGTCATAACCTGTAGATGTGCACTTTTTGTGTCTGATTCTAAAACCTTTAATTGTGTTGGTTTTGGTTAAATTGTGTACTTGTGTAACAAAGAAATGATGTGTAAAATGTCATAGATTCCTGATGTTATCTTATCTTAACTTGAGTATTTTCTGTCTTCCCACAAACCAGAGGTGATGAGCCCAGCTGTGGTAACGGTCTCTGAGTCTGGGGAAACCAGTGTTCGGGTGAGTTGGGGTCCACTTCAGCCAGAGACGGTCACAGGTTACCACATCGAGTACTCTGCCCTGCCCAGGGGCAAGCTCCACACTGCCACAGTCGGCCGAACGCAAAACTCCACACTCCTCAGAAACCTCCAACCGGACACCACCTACTTGGTCACTGTCAGTGCCCGGCACGCCTCGGGCAAAGAGAAGGCCATGTCTGTCAAAGTGTGTACTCAAGAAGGTGAGCTACTTGAAGAAAATGCAGTCAAACTTGTTGATCAAGGATCCCTTTACTGGACACTAATCCCAATCCCATGCTGCCTTTCTGGGTCTGAAATTTCAGATAATTACTAGTAGTTCCATTCAGGTCTGACAACTTGAAGGCCATTTGTGAGCAGCTAGTGGAGGCTGATTCAATCAAACAACGCATTTTTCTACCGTGCACATTCTCTTAAAACACCTGTTTTCTTTTTGCTTTTGCTTTTGTTTACTACTCTTAACTCATATCCTTCACTTGAACTTCTCATTTTCTAAATTTTCATTTTAATTTTTTCTAAATAAATGTTAAAATATATAAATATGGCTTCCATCTCCAGTGACTCCAGCCCTGTCAGACCTCCAGCTGACCACAGTGGGCAGTGACTCAGTGCAGGTGGACTGGAAGGTCAGCACATCCAGTCTGAGGGGCTACTGGCTCACCTGGGAAGGACAGCAAAGCTCCGTCTCTGGCCAGCGCTCCTCCCTCTACCTGCCGCCTGACTCTCTGTCGACGCGCCTCACAAATCTCCCTCCATCAGCCAGAGTGTGTGTGTCACCTATATACCGGACGGCGCGGGGAGAGGGACTGTGCTGTACGGCACAGTTTCATTCAGGTGAGTTGTGGCAGGGTATGTGGCCATTTAACATCATCAAAATGTCTTTTTGGAGTCAGCTGGATCAAATTAGGAACAGTTTGGCAGTGTGGGAAATAGAGTTATTTGCTTTCTTTCAGTGAATTTGTGTTTACTACACAGTTAGAACAAGGAAGCAATTAGCCTAGCTTGGCCTACAAACTTGAAAGAGGAATTACAGCCAGCCTGGCTCTATCCAGTTTGCAAAAACCCACCAACCAGATGTCTGTAGCCATCAATTTACATAACATAACTCATTTTTAAAATCTATACGAAAAGGAACGTAGAAAAGACTTTGTGGGTTTAGGGGGGATAAGTGGTTCTTAATTTCTTTCCTCTTGATATACAACCTCAAACAACAGACTTCCCAGAGTCTTGTTGTCACACTGTGGAAACTGCTCCGACATGCTTTGAGGATGGATAAACTTTGTTTGTCATAGAAGTTACACCATGCAATTATCTCTAAAACCATGTTTGTTGTTCTTATGTTCTGTTTTTTTTTATGGAGTAAAATAATGAGATACAACTGTCTCACTCTTACACTTGGTTGGTTAACAGATTTTTTTTCAACATTGGAGGGAAACAGGCTAGCTCTTTACACTCTTTAAGCTAATGATTTCCAGCTCAAGCTCCTTACAAAAGAAAACTACTTTATTTTGGGGACTTGTTTGAATTTGTGCAGATAGTTACATAAGGAGATTGATACCACTCACACATCAGTAGCCTCACATCCACAGAAGACTCCAATTCCAAAAAGGCATTTATGATACACTAACCCCTGAAAATTTTTAACTTGTCATTTATAAACTTCTGGTTTTGTACAGAATAAACAAACAAGATGCAGTGTGCTTTTTTCTGAGCTTTAGCTGAGCTGTTGAAGCGATTATTTCAGTTAAATGGTTACGCTAAATCTAAGACCTCACCATCAACACCTTTTATTGTATCTACTCCTTACAAAAATACCTGTAAAAGGATGAGGGAAAGACTCACAGAGACAGATATCTCAAATAATATTCAAACAAAACACCTGGATTAAGTGAAAAGATACTTGAAACTGAAAAATGTGTCTGTTGAATGGAATGTAAAGCTCCATTTGATTCATTCCATTTGTTTTTTTCTGATGGAAGAGTTGATATCTACAAGAAAATTCTTAGCATACCACTAAATGTTGAACAGATAAATGTCAATATCTTATCTGCTGTTTTCTCCCTCTGCTCCTCAGATGCATTAGCATATGGCTACCACTCATAGCCCTTCTGAACTGTAGGTGCACCTTACCAAACATGGAAGGACAATGGCAAGAAGAACGCTGACTTTCATCCATAATTCTTTTCACTGTCTCTTGTCCTGTTGATATTCATCTAGGAAACATGTGTGGTTTGGTTTTCTGACCACTAATGTGCCACTGACACTTAAAAAGTGGTCTGGGACGATATGACCACATGTTTACCGCTACAATGTACAACCGAGAGGACTATTTGCTTTATCATTTCTACTGTCTCCACTGGGCTCCACCTGTTGTAATGATATATTGCTTCAGTTTAAAGGTATTAAGTGTAAGATGAAGATATTTCTTAGGTCTGTTTTGCAGATACAGGGCAGGGCATGCTGGGAATGTTGGATGGTTTATGTGACTTGTTTTGGAGAAAGGCTTTGTGCCATATGTGGACCTCATGGCCAAATCTGCAATATTTTTCGAACCCTGCTAACACAGAGAACATCTGATTTACATTTAAAATGAAAACTTATGACTTGTACTTATATGACTTCTCTTGCAGCATACATTAAATACTTGTATGTGCACACTGGAGTGCAACAAGGGTCCTGTATTACAGGATCTTAAGGATTGCTTTGAACTTCAAGAAACTATGAACAGAGCAACCACATGCCCTGAAACTACAGAAATGCTGCATGTGATACAGATGTGTTCAAGTGAGAGGAGTCTTGTATTGGACATAGATCCATTATGCATATTTATTTAGAATCATGTAAGTAAAAAAATCAATAGCTCTCATTATTTACAGACATACTGTTTACATATGAAGACTGATACCTTTTTTTAAGCTGGTCTTTGCTGCCCCCTACTGAAAGGATACTTACAGGCTTATAGCTGATCTTCCACTGATATCCGCTCAGAACAAATGTATTGTTTATATTTGTTGACCACTATTAAAATGTAACCTGAGCTTGCAATAAAGTTCTTAAATAATTTTGTTTATACTAATTGTAGTTTTTCCTTTTTATTATTGTACAGTCTTGCATCAGGAGCCGAGACAAGGGCTAAATATTCTGTTGAATATTCTAATATTTCTAAAAGGGACACTACACTTATTTTGTGTGTCAAAGCAAATCTGCAAGTCAATGAGGCTCATAACAGATGAAAAATGTTTTGAAGTGTAGGATACAGCACTTTTGGAGCTTGAATCGTGGCCTCTGCTTTGATTTAGACCATTGTTATTAAAAACTGTCAAGTACCACAGCTTTTTGAAAACGCAATACTAAATCAAGTGTTACTTTAACTTACTTTCTGATATACAGTACCTTGATAGAGAAATGATAGTCGTAACACTATGAGTTTCTATTAAAACCATATTAAGTGTTTGCTTTTAAAGAATTTACAGGTCTTGGGAAACTGCATTGGCTCACCTTCAATTTTGTAAAAGATATAAATAACTTAGCGAATACAGTCTGTATAATGTGTTGGGATTTCACAATACAATAGTCATTTTTTAATTATTTCCTGCTGTCCTATCCCATAAGGAGGACTTTGCCAATCACTTCTGTGAAAGGAGACGAGCCTTGTCAGAATGTACTGAGTGTGTGGATCCAGGTCAGAACTATGTTGTATAATTGATTTCACTCCATTTGTATGCTTCAGAATTGTAGGAAAGATGGAAGTGAATTATAATACAGTCATATCAAGGTTTTTAAAGCAGCAATTACATTAATGCATGTTACACACATAATGATAATTATAACTTTCTTGTCCTCTGTTTTAACTCTACTTTTAAGGGAGGTTGCTTTGTGGATTTAGGACTAAAGACAGACTTTGATTATTCCAGGTTGTATAAATAAGTCTCATAAACACACTTAATAAAATGACTTGAGTACACTAACTGTTCAGACTACTGACTGACAGAAAGAACATCTTTCAAACATAAAGACCTCCCCCTGCAGGTGAATGAAAGCACCGTCAACTGTCAACCAATGTATGAATTGTAAGTTACACTTTGTTAAAATATTGGTGGTACGTCAGTAGTTAAATCCTGGGGTACTACTTTGGGTACTCTGATTTATAAATTGACTGAGTAATAAGAGTTATCAGTGATTAAATGTTAAAAGATTTGTGTAATCATGTTTTGACTGTTTGAATTAGGCTTGGAACTGATAACTGCAAACATCAGCAAATTGTAGTTTGAAACTACAGGTTGCACAAATGTTGGCATTTTGTTGTAATAAACAAGTAAATGCAGAAATATGCCTGAAAAAAAGATAAGAAATTGGATTTAAGCCTTCAGATTACTTGATCCCATACGGGGCAATTTGGTACCAGTTCAGAAACTTTTCCCAGCTAATTCATCCAGACTAGACCAAAATATCCTAAAATTCCTGGGACTAGTGGTACTACAAGATTAAAGCATAAACAACGTTTATTTATTAATTTATTTATTAGATTCAATGAATTAACACTAAGATGACCAATTTTGTCATTCAAAGCTGCTGGAGTAGGACCTTTTGCAAAATTGTTTAACTTAAATCCATCATGTCTCAGTTAACGTAATTCAATTTTTATTTGATTTCTTCTTTTATTTAATTCTAAAAATCCTGTTAGAATACTTGTAGGGATTGTCATCACAGCACCAAAAAAGAAAGCAACCCCCCACAAAAAAAAGCATATAATCAGTCAAAGCATAACAAAAAAGCAACTATCATAAACAATAGTACTGTTTTGTTAATATCTGACCGAGAGCATTCAAATAAGTGCTAACAATGATTACGAGCAGAAGGAGAGAGAGAGTTCATCACGAGCTCGTGAAGGCAGCTTTTGGTCTGATGCACTTGATGTACCACCACAGCAGGGGGCGTCAATCTGCGCATCCTGTTTCCCGTTAGCCAATCAAGCTGCAATACCCAATCCTTGACATTGCGAAGATGGAGGCTGTTATGGTCTAGACCAGGAAACCTCGAAAGCACAAACAGCAAGTTTCAGAGCCCTGTTATGACAACATTTCCAGTCGGTCCAGGTAAACAGAAAAAATCTCTGGTTACTGAGCTAGCAAGCAAACGTTCGCCACAATGCAAAATTAGGTAGCTAGCACAAATGACAGCCAGCTCAGCTAACGTTAGCTAATGTCAACGGGCTCGCGTAGCGAACATTGGCTAAGCTAGCTAGTTACGTCGCATAAGCTAGCATTAACATTACAGCGTTTTTTGAGGAAACAAATAAGTTAACTTAGCACATAGAACCGCCAGCTTGTCTCATTGGCACATTCTAGTCTTTTTCAGAAAGACCGTCTTGTTACACAGAGGCTAGCCAGCAACTAACGTCAGCTAATGTCATTATTAAGATTAGGTAGATGTTTTGATGTCAGTGATAGCTAACGTTAGCAAGTTAGCTCATTTTCAGAACCGTTTCCTGGTTGGGATTCCTCGGCTTCCGACCAATCGAAGATATAGGTGGGCTAGTATGTTTCATACTTTGACTGAACATTACAAAGCATAAACGTCGGCTAGTATTGCATTTAACTTATATGTGCAGTGCAACACTAACGTCGACACTTTACGTGTTTCTTTGGAAGGAGAGAGGTTCGATCAGTTTGATGGTTCCTGTGTGCCGTCAAACTCTGCATTAATAATAGTTAATGTCGCGTTGCTTGTGGTGCCCGCAATGACAAGAGTTCCTGTATAATTTAATCATTCGTTGTTGCTGACATTACACGTTTTAATTCTGAATTCCTTTTCCATTAAAATACACTAGGGATAACGTGACATAAGGAAAGTTTGACTGTTGAGTTGGTTAAAGAAATTAAAGTTCAACTGTTCAATAATAATCTTAATAGCTATGAAGATCAAATTGATTGTCAGAACGAAGCTCGATCTGGAAGCTTTGTGATGTTTGTTTGTTAGTAGGGTTTAGCCTACATATTGAGAGCTTTTCCCAACATGCCATATTAAGTTGACTCTTGGATTTGTGTGTCTACAGGTGGAGGCAGGTGGTGTGAGTAGAGAGCAGTAGAAATCGGCAGCATGTACTCTGAGTGGCGCTCGCTGCAGTTGGTGGTGCAGAGTGACCAGGGTCACCTCAGTGTCCTGCACACCTATCCCACCAGTGTGGGCACAGAAGTGGCAAATGCTGTGGTAAAGCCTCTGGGCACAGCTGTTAGCCCTGTCGCCACAGAGAACATCCTCAAGACAGACAAGGAGGTGAGGAAGAAGTCCACACCCTTACACCTTGCAATTGTTGTTGTGTGCAATGTTTGGCATTTCATTTAATGCTGAAACATTTTCCAAAGCTATCAGCTCTATCAACAAAGCATGACCACTTCAGAAAATTGTTGCTCTATGATAAGCTATATATAAATAGCCTCTCTTCTCTGAGTCTTAGACCTGAAACACAACAGATACTTAGTGCTGTTAGCACCTTTTCCCATTTCCTTCACCTACTGTGTTAATGAAAGTTAACACACAATGAGCCCCCATGTGTATATGATGTATATATGTTTATTTGCTCTCTGTTTTATGTAGATCATGTAATAAACTTGTTAATTGCTATTTTTATTTCTGAGGCACATGCCAATTATTCAGTAATTAATAATATTAGAATGTTTAATAGGAATGTGCTGAACCCTCATCTCCCCCTCCCTATCCTCAAGTTCTGGTGTAAGCCGTATTTGGTATCAGCAAGGAAAAGTCAGATCAGTTTCTAATCTTTTTGTTTGTGTGCTCCATATACACAAGCTGTCTAAAAAAGCCTTCCTTGTGCTCTGATAAAACACAGCGTTGTGAGCAAATGAACTGCAGAGCTCAGAAGAAACCAGAAGTTTCAATTCATTATATGACAGCAAATGTCAGATAGGAATGTGAGAAGAGCTGGGTTGGGTTAAAAATATTTCAGCAATATTTCTCAGGTGCACTGTGCACCTGACATGCTGCTGTGGCTTTGAACTTAATTCATGCTGAGGAGAAAGATTGGATAAACTACCAAGGCCCTTCTGATCCACAGGGACTCTCTTCTCTCTGCACAAAGCATGTGGGTAATTATACAAAGTGTTGCAGGGAGCTGTCAGCAGAGAGCTTTGTGCAGATTTTAAATGAAGGCTAACTCTAAGCAAAGAATGTAGTTTTATTTTGTGTGTATTTTGTATAATATAAAAATATATATTGTGGATTGGACTGACTGAATATAAGGACTTGGATCAGCAAAGAAAACATGATTGGGTCATCCGTTGCCTTAACTGTTGTCTTTGATACATGTACTTTTTTTAATCCTTCATTGACTTTAGAATGATGATTTTGTTTTCATTAATCAAATGCCCTTTGAATGAATCTGGTCTGTCTTTGATTCAGCAAAAACTAAAAAACATGTCTGAGAGGTGGTGGATTGTTATTGCCATCATTATCTCACTGTAAACCTTTGGCCCTCCTGTTATAAGACACTAAGTCAGATGTACTAAACTGCTCGTGATTACTCACATGACATTTTGCAGATGGATTTAAAAGTTGTGTTGCAGAATATTACACAGTTGAAAATATATTTTGAGAGCTGCCATTCTCACTGTGTTATGTGCAGTGTGATACATGATTCATCAACAGCAGCATCTTGCATAGTAAAATTTTCACAACTTAAATCATTCACATAGATTAATGAGAATGGTTGGGTCTTTAGGTGAAATGGACCATGGAGGTGCTTTGCTATGGACTCACCCTTCCCCTAGAGGGGGACACTGTCAAGCTGTGTGTGGATGTGTACACAGACTGGATGATGGCCCTTGTGTCACCCAGGGACTCAATGCCTCAGCCTGTGGTCAAGGAGCCCAATATGTATGTTCAGACCATCCTCAAACATCTCTACAACGTCTTTGTACCAAGGTATGTCAGAAAAGTTCAAAGAGCTGTCTATCTTTATCTCTCATTGGCTGCAGTTTTCAAGTTAAGTGTATGATTATGGAAATTTGTATACATTTATGTTTGTTTGTTGTAATAAGCAATCAACCCAAATAAACCTCTATGTCTACTGTTGTCAGTAGTAATGCCTCGTGTTTTCTTCACACTTTGTGTTTGATTGTTTGTCTCTCTCTCTGATTCCCTCCCCTCATTTCAAACACTGTGTGTCACCCTCCAGGCCTGAACAGCACAGTCTGAACCACATTAGGCTTTGCCAGCAAGTTCTGACAGCAGTCCAGAAATTGGCAAGAGAGTCTGTTTCCATGGTGAGGGAAACCTGGGAGGTGCTGCTGCTTTTCTTACTACGCATCAACGACACATTACTTGCCCCACCCACAGTTGGAGGTATGCCTCTCCCTTTGCCACACAGCCGCTCATGCTGTAAAAACACAGTTATTAATGAGGATTCAATTAATTGTCCCTCTTTCCCTCTCTTTCAGTGGGAGTGGCAGAAAAACTAGCTGAGAAATTGATGGCAGTGCTGTTTGAGGTGTGGCTACTGGCATGCGCTCGCTGCTTTCCCACGCCACCATATTGGAAGACAGCAAGGGAGATGCTGGCCAACTGGAGACACCACCCTCCTGTTGTGGAACAGTGGAGCCGAGTGGCCTGTGCCCTGACCTCAAGGTTAGAGAAGCATTAGCTTCACTTTATGTTGCCTTGCAGTTTCATACAGTGCGCCCTCCCAGTGTTTTAATTAGTTTAAGGTATTGTTGGGTTGTTACATAAGATTAAAGATAGTTGGTCACTTGGCTTGTCAGACCTTTGTAACTCCTATATTTGCAGGTGGGAGAAGCAAACCTTAGTTTGAACTAAATGGTAACAGCCTCTGAAGTGAGCAATTTTATTTGTGGTTTTAAAATGACAGTGGGAAAAAATAAGAGAATAAGTGCAAGTGTGATAATCTGTTTATTCCTGTCTCACTTTTTCAATCCAGGCTTTTGCGCTTTACCCATGGACCATCCTTTCCACCTTTTAAAGTTCCTGATGA
>JAPZDY010000002.1:6254158-6270201 GCA_029783645.1 Ctenochaetus hawaiiensis
CCTGTCTCACTTTTTCAATCCAGGCTTTTGCGCTTTACCCATGGACCATCCTTTCCACCTTTTAAAGTTCCTGATGAAGATGCAAACCTGATTCCTGTAGAGATGGACAGTGACTGTGTGGCTCAAACATGGTACCGCTTTCTCCACATGCTGAGGTACATAAACCCTTATTTTCCTTTGGTTCTAACCTGAAAAAGAGGTGTTCCTTGCTGAAACTAACTCTCAGGGACACATTTTTTTCATGTGTTGGAGGGACAGAGAAGTTGTAGCACAGGGTGGAACTAATGATGTACCTCATATCATACTCATATCATCAGCTATTTCTCTTTTCTATGTACTCCACTTCCTGTCTGAAAAAAATTCTAACACTAGTTTTGCAGTAAAAGCAGTGGGATCCAAATAATACAAGTGCGGGCTACCTGACAACAACAGTTGCAAAAGCAATTTCCTCACAGAAAACCAGCCAATCTACAAACCAGACCAGCCCTTAGAATTTAAATGAATTAACTTATTTTATCCACTCTAAAAAGTATTTTGCTACATTACTTAGCTAGCCATTAATGTATCCACACCAGCAAGCAACCTACTGTTAGTTAACATTTGCTAGATAAAACCATGATACCACAACATATTTCACATGCTTTGCAGTGATCTAAGCTTTATCTTGGGACATAGTGTTGGACCCATGTGTTGTGGTGGGTGCCAGTTAGTTGACATTAACTAGTGTGAGGCAATAAAAAAAAGGCACTCCGTAGCGTATGTGAACATCACATCCTTTGACTTGTCCAGAGTATTTATTACAAGTCCATTACATAAATATCAGTCCACAGGCTGTTATAGTCCCATAAAAGTTGGGGAAGGTGATTAAATGATTATTTAAAGTAAATTGCCTCACATTTTTACATTTTATTCACTTTTTTGGTCATCTCCTTTTTCTGTTGTGGTCAGTTCCAGATATGTTTAGGATGTCAACATCATCATCATCATGATACAGCTCTGTCATAATCTCATCGCTAACAATATTAAATGTTCAAGAAAATACCCAAACTTTCCAAACCTTTACAGTTTTTTTTTTATATCTAAATAAGATTTTGCTGTATCTGCAAACTTTTTAGTTTTTTTTTTAAGTTTGCTTCTTTCTCTGTTTGTTTTTAGCAACCCAGTGGATCTGAGCAACCCTGCAATAGTGAGCACCACTCCAAAGTTTCAGGAACAGTTTCTTAACTCCAGCGGCATCCCTCATGAAGTGGTGCTGCATCCTTGTCTAAAACAGCTGCCCCAGATCTTCTTCAGGGCCATGAGGGGCATCAGCTGCTTAGTGGATGCCTTCTTAGGTAAGAGGAGTTACACTGAAAATGAAATGTCATGTGACACTAAGAGAGTGACCTGTAAATGTTCAAAAGCCATCAGATAAGTTTATCAAGATTTTTATACCCTATGATAAAAAACACAACAGTTAGATTTGTACATTAGTAAAAACACGTTAGCTTTACTGGCTATTTTGCAATACATGTTGTATGTTAGGTTTTTTGAAATGTTATTCTAACCTTCCAGGCAACTACCTTCTTTAAAAAGATAACTAATTACAATCAGTATGTTTTTCATCTTTTCTAAGTTACTTAACTGTATGAAAATGGGACTGATTTTTAAAACCTGTCCAGCATTATATACAAAAGAGATATAACTTTGACCAAAACGAAAGCAGATAATTTTACTTTTTTTGTGATCTATCTCAAGCAAATTTCAAAGTTCTTGAAATTTCATTTTCCCTTAAAGAGTCTAATTTACAACAATTTCAAGCATACAATTTTTATAACAATTTAACTCCTTTCCAGTTGGTATTCAGGTTCTACTACTGAGTAAGATCAAGATGGAGGATGTCAGTCAGTTATACTTGTTAAAACTTTTGAATAGAAACATGTCGGTGTGTATTTCTCTCTTCACACTGTAGGTGTCTCTGTTGAAAAGAGAGACGTACGGGAGAGGGTGTTCTCTTTTTGTCCAGTGCTGCTTTCTCATGGTACAGACATCAGCTGATAAAATCATATAATGAGACGGGCATATAATGGAGTCTATTTATTGGTGATGATGATATAACCAGCTGGGGTTAGTCTTGCCGTAGCAAAATGATGTATCCCTGACATTCAGACCAAGCTACAAGATTATCAACTAGAGGGGTCTTAGGGGCACGAAATGTCAATCAAGATGGATGGATATCAAATATTGGTGATTTGGATCTAACCATTGCCTTGCATGTCAACAAATGAATGTTGTCTATGATCAACTCACAGACTCTAAAACCGCTTTATTTTCTTCTGTCTCTTATAATAGTAAAAATGGCTTCATATGATTTTATTAAACCATAACAAGTTTTGTCTACCAAAAAAATATGTGGGGTTAAAGATTTTTTCCTTGTTTGCTGACATTAATCACACATATTTATCTTATGGAGGGAAAAACATTAACTAGAGTCCCCAGTTCATTTTATCTTTCTGTCTTCAGGTATATCTCGTCCCAGAGCTGACAGTGCCCCGCCCACTCCAGTCAACAGAATGAGCATGTCTCCGCCGCCCTCCATCACCAACACCACACCCCCTCACAGCCGCAAGCAGCGGCATACAGTGGTGACCAAGACCACGAGCAAGATCTCAACTGTAAGTTCAAATGTTACTTGAGGTCTGAAAAATTGTGCAGTTAAAAAAGTTAAGGTCTGTATTTTAAATTATTGTTGTGTTAGATTATTTGCAAGTTGATCTACAGACAAAGCACAACTAATACAGCTGTGATACATCTGATTTGCCTGTTTTAAGTCAGACAAAAATATCAAGATTGTCATGAAAGAATACAGCGCACTTGTTATGTCAGTGTGTGTCTCACATCTCTGTCATTTACTTTGATCTTTTATGTGGGACCAGATCTATTTATGCAAATCTCATGTAAAAAATCTTTTAAACTCCTTTTAACTCTAACTTTTTTGTGTGTGATCTGTTAGTTCCACTAGTCATATTTTCAACAGCACTGCAACAAATATGCTCCTCTGTCTCTCCTCAAACTACAGAGCAGTGGTAGTCAACCAACCAAAGCATCCCAGCAGCAACAGCAGCAGCAGACTTCGTCCTCCCCGACTCTTCTTTCCAGCCCCAACCAGAGCAGCTGGGAGTCTCGGCCCCTGCCGGCCCCAGCACGGCCGAAGGTCAACAGCATCCTCAACCTGTTTGGCCAGTGGCTTTTCGATGCCGCTCTGGTCCACTGTAAACTCCACAGTGGCCTCAGCCGAGACCCCAGCATGACCGGTAAGAAGCGAGACAATGGCTAATAGCACTTCCATTTATGCATGGGCAGGTGGGTGTTTCATTGCTGTTCATTAGTACACGTTTTTGTGACGTTATCTGTGTTTTTGGCGTCTGTGTTATTTTTTTACTGTATGTCGTCGGGATATCCTTTCCTTTTTTTCACCATCTTCTCTGAAACTTCTTTGTGCCTTCATGTGTTTGGAGGGCTTGGTTAGAAGTGGCCTGGTATGAGATTTCCATCTGATTCTAATCCATTTACATCCACCGACTATTTAAACCTGGCTTAAACTGCATAAAGATTATTCCTACATGCTAAAGACTTCATACAGCCATTTTATTGGTAAAATCATTGTTAGAGGAGTCATTTACAGCACATACAGAACTAGGTATTTGAAAAGAGATTTGGCTCATCATTGGCTCTCCATTTATTTTTCTCTTTTTGGTGTAGTGTCCTGCACGTGTCTACCATGTCTGGTTAATGTTAAAGAGTTGTAATGGGTCAAAAGTCGTGTATTGAGGAAAACAAAAAAAGAAAAAAAAACACAATTCATGCCTGATATGAATTGATCCCATATTGGATCTGCTTTGATTTTGTGTCTCTCCACTATTTCTGTTATCTTGCAGCCTCTTTTATCCAAATTCTCCTTTCTTATAAATCTTGTAAGTAGGAACGGCAGCTTTTTTTCCTCACTTGATTTGCGTTTCTTGACAAATCTTCCTGCTTTTTAGTTGAGTTCCTCATGATCATCGCCATTATCGCCATTGTTTTCTGTTCCCACTGCTTGTCATATAAAAAAAGTTCACCAGCGTTCTCTCAGCGTTTCTCCAAAGGTGATGGAATGGGTTTCACCAACTGACCACTTGTCCCGACCATAACGTTGCCAGTTTGTGACAACGCCAACCAGTTTTAAGTTCTCATTTTTGTTTTTCCTTTGGGTCACACTAATACTTATTATAATTTAGTTTCTGACCCCCCCTTCAAGTTCAGCATTAGTGTTTTGTTTTTGTAATTTTTCCTTTTGTATTGTCAGTTCACTTGAGTTTTGATTTTATTGGTTTGATGCCTCAATGCATGAAGTGAATGTTCTGTACTTTGAGTGACGGTCATGTAATTGCAGCAGTGTGGGAGCTGACACAGGGATTTTGCTTTGTGGTAACAGCAAACTACACTTGGTCATGCTTTGTGTCAAAGACAGGTTGAACTTCTATGGCAAACTCTTTGTGTCAGAGTTCCCTTTGAATGCTCTTAAATGAGTGTGTGTGTGTGTGTGTGTGTGCAATCATTGAGGTGTTTGTTCCCTTTTGTTGTGATAGCGATTAAATGTCTGCTTTGTGGTGCTTTTGTGTTTTAAATTTTTACTATATTTCCTTTTTTATTGTAGTGTGCTTATAGTAGCTACGTTTGCCTGTTTCTTGAACATGCATGTATACTTATGACCAGATTACAATTCAGGGTCCTTTCATTCTTTGTCTCTTTCCACTCTGCACAGCAATAGCCACTCAAGTAGGTCTGGAGCTGAGAAGGAAGGGTTCCCAGATGTCCACTGACTCCATGGTGTCCAACCCGATGTTTGATGCTAACGAGTTCCCAGAGAGCTATGAGGCAGGACGAGCTGAGGCCTGCGGGACTCTCTGCCGCATCTTCTGTAGCAAGAAAACTGGAGAAGAGATTCTGCCTGTTTACCTGTCCAGGTAACTTAAACCGTTTTTTTTTTTTATCTTGCCAAATTTTTATTCCCACTATCATCGGCCCAACTATGGGTATAATATCTGGTATTGTCAGCTGGTTTATAAAATGAACAGGTAATCCTCTCTCTCTTTCTGCAGGTTCTACATGGTCTTGATTCAGGGTCTCCAGATCTCTGATTTCATCTGTAGACCAGTTTTGGCCTCTATCATTCTCAACTCTTCCTCTTTGTTCTGTACTGACCTGAAGGGCATCAACGTGGTTGTGCCCTACTTCATAGCTGCCTTGGAGACTATTGTACCAGACAGGTTAGACTTGATTATATAAGTTATCAAGTAATTAGAATGTTTTACTATTTTAAAAGTATTTTAAAAGTATTTTCCTTAAGTTTCTTAATGTTCATTGGATTTGTTTTACTCCAACAGGGAGCTGACCAAATTCAAAATGTATGTAAATCCTACCGACCTGAGGAGAGCCTCCATCAACATCCTGCTTGCCATGCTGCCATTGCCACATCACTTTGGCAACATTAAATCAGAGGTAACAGCTCTGGTGTCAGTACATTACACTTATTTGAACTAAGCTGTGTTACTGCAGGATTTAGTGTTTTTTTTTCTGAGTTTTATGGTGTAAACTTAATCCTTTTTTTGTCATTGCAGCTTTTTCCGATAACTTTTGTAAAATCTTTGTTAAAACAGTTTCCAATTAATAAAAGAAACTTGTAGCCAAAAAAATAAGTATGTCAGGTTCTAAACCATGTTGATGTTGTGCTTCAGGTTCTGTTGGAAGGAAAGTTCAATGAGGAGGATGGGTGGCCTCATGACCAGCCTGTGTCTTTCCTGTCCTTGAGGCTACGTCTCGTCAACGTCCTCATAGGAGCTCTGCAGACTGAGACTGATCCCACCAACACACAGCTCATCCTGGGTATCTGCTGATTTCTTTATATCTCCTATGTCTGTTTATTCAGCCATTTTTACTATGCAGTATTATGCTGACTGAAACCAATTTTTGGACTGTAATGATGTCTTTACATCTTTCTTAATCAATTTTTTTGTCATTGTCTCCCCCCGTCCACTCAGGTGCAATGCTAAATATTGTTCAAGACTCAGCACTCTTGGAGTCTATTGGTGCACAGACTGAAACAGTAAGACTCTGATCACTTTTATCCTCCATTGAACACTAAACATGTCAACATGCTTGAAACATTAAGATAAACTGGATATTAAGAATGTTTTGTTTTTGTGGTGGTAGGGGAGTATAGATGGGAGCCACATGACCGTGAGGAGTCAGAGTCATAGCCGTACCAACAGTGGCATCAGTTTCACCAGCGGGGGCAGCACAGAGGCCACGAGCCCAGACTCAGAACGTCCCGCCCAGGCCCTGCTCCGTGACTACGGTAAGAGACAAAGCCATTCCGTGCAAACTAATAACCTCTTGCTCGGTGAAATAACACGATGGTGGCAGCTTTGCAGAACAGGCCTACTGGAGGCCTACTACATGTGATCAGGAGCTACCTAACAATGTAAAACATCTAACATATTAAATGGATGTGTTTGTTCTTTGTAGCTAACGTGGTTAAGGTGGTATGCAGAGTTAAGAAGCGTTGGGTAAAATGTCTTTGTAGGTGAAGCCCGATTATTTGCTGTGATGCTGTGCTATTGAACAGCGGTTTGACTCTGATGCGTATGGAGGGTCCTGACTGATTCCTCTTTTTCTGAAATTAATTCATTGACCCTTTGCTAGGCCCCACCACTGTGATGTAGACTGGCCAATCATTTTGTAGCATCAGCTAACTCTGACCAGGGTTTGACAACTGTTTGATGGAGCTTAATGGATCCTGACAAAGGGGCGGGGCTTAGCAAAGGGTAATTTAGTCGCAACAGTGTTGCCAAATCAAAAGTATTTTTGAATATTTTTTTCCTTTCCTCTCCTCAGTAGGGCTGAGTGATGATTGACTAAATCTTTTGTGTTGGAAATGATATGAAAGGCCTTTCTTAATTTGGAAAAAAAAAAGATTGTTTTCATTTAATTTTGCCCACAAGTTAATATCCATTCTCACTGAACACTGCTGCTCAAAGGCAACTCAGTCCAGCAGGAAATGGGTGGAGGGTAGGTTCCTCATGGTTCCTGTGAGACAGGATGATTACATTGTGTTGTGAGGCTCAGAGCTAGACAGGAAAACTGCGACTTTAGAGCAGGCAAGAGTCTGCTGACAATTGTTTCATACAATGCAGCCAATTCTGCATGACTGGGATGTTTTTGCTTAACATAAATTTAGGAAATCCCAGGTTGTTTCTAAAATCGGAGCAAGTTTTGTCAGGCTCAGTGCTGGACTTTGTCACAGCCTTTGTGTACTGCTCTGTTACTTCCAGTGATAATTTTTTTCTACTGGAAGCCCTAACTATTCAAACAACTTTACATACTTGTTCAACACAAGTCAGCTAATGCTTTACTTTCCTTTGCAGTTATCTTTTTAAGGTATTTTAAGACCTCCAAATTGTAGGTAAAAATGAAAAAAATATCTGATGTTTTTTGACAAGTTGTGACTTCCCTCTTGAATCAGTGACAGCTCCACATTAAATGGTAACCCTACCCCACTGTTAGAAATTCATAGCAACTGCTTGTTATTCAGATAAAATGAGATGACCACAACCGTATCAGGTGGGCTTGGTAATTAATTTATCTCATCAGTTTTGCATGGATATTATCCCGCAGAAAGATCTTTCTTACTAAACTTGATCGCTCAGCCCTAACTCTTTACATTAAATCTATTCTTTTTCATAACATTGTGTGCTGAATTGATGTCAAACTCTAATTTAATGCATGTTTCAGTATCTAGAGCAATCTACTAACTGAGCATTAAGGACATTTTTTCCTGTTGTCCTTTATACTCCTGCTGTGTTGCCTGAATCCTGCTTTGCTCTATTCTTTGCGGTGTTTGGTATTTCGGGGTGTTATATGGTCTAGCTCTTCCAGATACGGCGGCAGGCCTGCTGGTGCGCAGCATCCACCTGGTCACCCAGAGACTCAACTCCCAGTGGAGGCAAGACATGAGCATTTCACTGGCTGCCCTGGAGCTGCTGGCTGGGCTGGCCAAGGTAAAACTACAATTTCAAAACACCACTGTAATTCAGTTTAACAGTCTACCATTATTACTAGCTGAACAGAAATACGCCTCGGTTATTAGCATGGAAACAGAGGGCCTGGAAGTAGCTTGTTATATGACATGTTAATGTGATCTTAACCCTGGTCCCAATTAAACCTCATGCCCAAATGAGACATTTCTAGTCTCACAGAGAGCACAACTAATGCTGTCCAAACTGTCAAAAATGACCACAAATTATCAGTACGAGAGAAGTTTCTGAGAACCTGCAGGTTATTTGCCTGGTAATTGGCTGTACAGATGTTCCAAGATAACTAATAAGCCTGCTGCCATGAGAGCTGTCAGTTCCTGAATAGGATAGTGTTAGTAAAGTCAACACTAATTGGCCTTAGAATGTTAATATTTTCACTTGTTATTAGGCAAATAGAGTTTTTAAAGGCAGAAAGAGATTGATTACTTACATAATTTATTTACATAATTGCTAGTTCTAACCATACTGTGTTTTCACTTTGTTAATCAAAGCTAAAATAATCAAATGTTAGAATTTAGTCAAACTGTTGTTCTATGCAAATTGTTTACAAGTGCATGAAATAAAGAGTTTTATAATCTAGTTAATGTACCACATTTTTCTGTATTTTTTTCTGTGTATGTCTTCACCAGGTGAAGGTGGGAGTGGACTCTGCAGACCGTAAACGTGCTGTCAGCTCTATATGTGGATACATTGTGTATCAGTGTAGCCGTCCAGCTCCTCTTCAGTCCAGAGACCTCCACTCCATGATTGTAGCGGCCTTTCAGTTTCTGTGTGTGTGGCTCACAGAACACCCTGACATGCTGGATGAGAAGGTCAGTTTGAAGACATGACTGAAATTTCCCTCAGATATGATGTTTGGTTAGAAAAGGATAGAATTTTATTTGGTGAAACTGAACTTCTACCAAGAACACACAGAAAACTGGATACCTTGCTGTTTCTCAAAGGAATAGTTTAATTAAAATTTTGTGGCAACGTTTTGTTGGTAGATGTGTTTAAGTTAAGTCTCAGCCTCCTTAATGTCGGAAATATGTGTGCTCGGCACTGAGATTCCATCCCCTGCTCTGTTTTTTTGATCAGGATTGCTTGGTAGAGGTTTTGGAGATTGTGGAGCTGGGAATCTCTGGTAGCAAATCCCGACAGGAACAGGAAGTCCGACATAAAGGGGAGAAGGAGCACAACCCTGCTTCAATGAGGGTGAAAGATGCTGCTGAGGCAACTTTGTCCTGGTGAGACTCAGAGTTTGTACATTAGTAGCAAAGCCTTTGTAGTTCCAAAAGCTCCTTGTCTAACTAATTTAAATCAGATTAATTTATAACTGAATTTGAGACTTCAGGGATATCTGCAATTGATAACAGTTGACATTTTATATTCGTGTGATATGACAGAATGACATTCTGACAGCAGTTTATAAGATACTGACACAAGAGAGCTAAAAAAAAAAAAACAGCTTTGATGCCTTCTTCTTATCTACAAGCCCAGATACTTTATTTGAACTCTTGTTGTTGACAAAGTAGTGCAAAAATGTCCATCATTCTCCTTATGTTGCCTTGCATACTACATAGCAGGCAAGCTAACATGACATCATGTGGTTTGTTAACGGTAGCAATAAGAATAGCATGTGATGGCTCGGGTAAGCAGTCATACAATAAATACTATCCAAGAGATAAAGTCTAGCTCCTTTCAAGGTGCCGGGCTAACTGCCACCTCAGAAAATAACACAAGAAAAACAGATTAGTTGTCAATATTAGTTAGATTTAATGCCAAGTCATGTCCTTTTTTCTAAAATTCTACTTCAAACATAATAAAATTTCCTAGAGGCTTGCAGACAGAAGGGAAGCATTTTTGGATTTCTCTTCTAAGTTTGTTTATCTTCCTTTTAAAAATAAAATAGTATCATTATTAATGTAAATATCACTTTCAAATTATATTTTACTTTCAAAGGAAACTTGTAGCTTTGGTTGGACTTGAAGTCTTAGTTGCTGTATCAACATACGTATTTGTTCTGTTTTTCTGCTGCTCTAGTGACTTAGTCATGCTGTTTCTTTTGACCCACTTTCTCTAAATTCATGGTCTTCCTGGTTTTCGCTGTGGTGTTCCCCAGTATCATGCAGGTGTTGGGAGCCTTCCCTTCCCCCAGCGGGACAGCCTCCACCTGCAGTCTGCTGAATGAAGACACCCTGATTCGCTACGCCAGACTGAGCGCTACAGGAGCCAGCAACTTCCGCTACTTTGTGCTGGACAACTCGGTCATCCTCGCCATGCTGGAGCAACCTCTTGGCAACGAACAGAGTTCGTAGCTTATTATTCAATCTTTCATGTGATGTCAGCATATGGGAATATCAGGGGAAGGATAAAGAAGTTACTTGGTTCATTTTTAATGTACACCATGTCCACCAAGTACAGACCATCCTGTTTATCCATCAATGACAGCATTTTTGACATTACAGACCCCAGTCCGTCAGTGACAGTGCTGATCCGAGGGACGGCTGGCAGACATGCATGGACCATGCAGCTCTTCCACCAACCCAGAGGAGCTCGAGCCAATCAGAGGGTGAGATCACACTGTAGATTTCTGCATCAAAAAGACACCAATGCTTAACAAATATCAGTTGTACTAGTAGTATTTTAACATGGCAATGCTACATTGTTGCTCTTATAAAACATACAGCTAAAGATTTGTTTTGCTAATGACTTAACTCTGTTCTATGCTTGTCTACTTATCTCCTCCACAGCAGGTGTTTGTTCCTGAGGGCCGTCCAACACCTAACAATGATGTGGGTATCAAGTACAATGTCAAGCAGAGGCCCTTTCCTGAGGAGGTTGATAAGATTCCCCTCGTCAAAGCTGATGTCAGTATTCCTGATCTGGACGACATTGTCAGTAAAGAGGTGAGATTTGCTTCCTTTTAAAACCTGTCTTTGATCTTGGATCTACAATATGACTAATTACAAACAAACTAAATTATTCTACCCCAGGCATAAACTACACAAGACTTTTGCCAAGGCTGAAATTACAGCTGTGCAGTAACGTTATCACTGATTTTGTTTGTTATTACACAAACTCAGGTGTGTTGTATGGGCTGGCAGGATGATTCAAGAGCTACAAATAAACTGATGAGAAATAATCCACATGTGAGTTGTTGGAGGGATGGAATTTCCCTTCGGTGTCTAATGGGAAAAAGGGGTCAAATCATGTGGTTTGGTGACAAACTTATGATGATTGTTTTGTTTGTTTTCTCAATCCAGTGCAATATCCTTTCAGCAAGTTGTAGCTTTTAAGGCAATTTACAACCACATCTAATAATGGCTGGAAAATTTACCACAGAGTTAAACCAGCATGTCTCTGACACTGTGTGAAGAAAGTAAACTTTAAAAGCTTCACAAGACTAGATTTATGAAACTGGATTGTACTGGATTTGATTTGATTGCACCTAATAAAATGGAAACTCCTCAAATTAGGTGTTTGGTAGCAGTATAGTAAAGCACAGATGCACTAAGGTGACTCTTTTCACGTTAACTTTGTGAGGATACACCTCAGTGTTGGGACTCTGGGAGTTGCACACTAACCCTAACTGGAATTTATGCAATTTATTCATTAGCCACAGCCTCTTAAAATTATCTTTAAAAAATCTTGCATCTTCCTCTTGTTTTCAGCTGGAAGTTCAGCATGACAAGCTCCGTATTCTGATGAACAAGCAGATAGAGTATGAAAACGCCTTGGAGCGGCACAGCGAGGAAATCTGGAAGTCCAAGCGATTCCCTGACCCACAAACCGACTGTAAACCACCTCCACCCTCGCAGGAGTTCCAGACAGCGCGCCTCTTCCTCTCCCACTTTGGTTTTCTGTCTCTGGAAGCACTCAAGGTTGAAAAAAAATTGTCTGATTGGATATTTTTAGTGGAAATCTCTTGGCTTGAAGATGTAAAAAACATATCAAATATTGTATAAAAACCTACCACATACTTAAACTTATGTAATTGTTACTTTTGCATTCTTTATTCTATTTGTCTGTTGAATGAATGATAAATAAATGATAATGATACTGAAATGTATAAAATATCAATATTAAATACATTTATAAAATTGTTATCATTATCATAGTTAATAAATGACACATTTATTCTGGGCAAATAAATCGAAGGCAACTGGACTCAGTAATCTGGAGTGGATTGGATTTATCCAATAATAATGGATAAGAGGCGAAACGTCTTCACAGACATATTACTAGTCCAGTACGAGTCCAGTTGCCTTCGATTTATTTGCCCAGAATAACTATGACCTGGATGAATGAGAACATTCACAGACACATGTATGTAATTTATCATTGATAGGAGCCCAACAACAGTCGTCTACCTCCTCATCTGATTGGCCTAGAGTCGTCCTTGCCTGGGTTTTTTGATGACATCAGCTACCTGGATCTGCTTCCCTGCCGACCATTTGACACTGTCTTTATTTTCTATGTGAGGGCTGGACAGAAGAGCAGCCCTGAGGTGAGACATCTCCAGCTCAGTGGTTGCTGTAGTGATTAACACGTTTGGTTTGTATTTAATCACACGTGGAATGAAATGGATTGAATTATACTTAGAAATGTACAGATGTTGAACTTGTTACTTAAGAATAGATGTGTTCTCTTGTTCAGATCTTGAGGAATGTGGAATCATCCTCCAGTGTTCAGCCACACTTTTTGGAGTTCCTGCTGTCCTTGGGCTGGCCTGTGGACGTGGGACGCCACCCAGGGTGGACGGGACACCTTGATACCAGCTGGTCCCTTAACTCCTGCTCTGACAGCAATGATATACAACAAACAGGCAAGCTGCTAAGCTAAAAGCTGGGTTAGATATGAGGAAGATAGTTGTTTGCATGTTGGACATTAATGGAAATTAAATGAATGTTAAACTTCTGTTTTTTGTTTGCTTTTTAACTTTAGAGGAAGCAGCTACTCCTGAGGACACAGGAGGCTCAGTGTTCAATGGGGAAAAGAAAGTTTTGTACTATGCTGACGCTCTGACAGAGATTGCCTTTGTTGTTCCATCCTTGATAGAAAACTCTGGTCAGCATTGGCTTCCTCAAATATGAATTGATAGATAACATACATGATGAAAAGCCTGGTAGCTATTCTGAATGTACTTTCACTTGTTTTCCAGAGGAGTCATCAGTGCACAGTGACTCCACAGTGGAGGCAGACACCAACCAAGACCTCATGCCTGGTTTAATGAAACAACCAAATCTCACACTGGAGCTGTTCCCAAACCATTCTGAAAACCTGGAGTCTGCCAAAAAGGTTTGTCATATGTAAGAATATATTGCATCAGACAGCTCTATTAATCCCTAGCAAGGAAACTTGTCTGCTACCAAATCAACTCATACAGACAACAAACAATATGGACAGTGGATTCATAGTGCCCAACAAATACATAGATAACACTGTAAAAACCAATGTGACACACAATTAACTGCTAAAAGGTATTACACATTTAAAGCACAAAAGTGTATATTAAAAATATTTAACTGGTCCGGAGACAAAAGAGCTTGAGTCTTTCAGGAGAGCCCTGAGGCATTACTGAGTCAGTTAGAGACACTGTGTAGTGGATGGCCTTCAAACTACAGAACCTTTTTGTGTATGCTGACAGCAGTGACTGTGATTTTATTTTATTTTTTTATAGTGCTGCGTTTGCTTAAACAGCTGTGTTTTGTCTTATTTCTGTAGCTGAGTCCTTTGGTAAAGACTAAGAGGTCATCGACTGGAAAGTCCTTCCCACCACTCGGCCCTGAGACAAAGGTGTTTGTGGTGTGGGTAGAGCGCTTTGATGATATCGGTAGGCACATATTCTTTCTCTCCCTACAGCATTTTCTGTTGTTCACTCAGTAAACTGTTCTACACATTTTCTAATATTAAGCTTATTAACATCTATATTAAATAAAAAAAGAAAAAGAAAAAAGTGTTTCTTAAGTGCATGATTAATAGATCGAGGTACATGAATGCCATTGTTGTTTGTGTGTTTTTAGAGAACTTCCCGTTGTCTGATCTCCTGGCAGAAACCAGCACAGGCTTGGAAGCTAGCATGAGCAACAGCACTTCCTGCAGGTATTCACAAGTTAACACTTAAAACGTTTTGCTGCCAGCTTAGAGAGTGTTTGGTTAATTGATTGGTTTTGGCCATGTGTCAAATGAAGAAGAAAAAATAAAAGTGCTGCGAAACAGCATGTGGTCTGTTTGTTACGCAGGATAACAAAAAGTGCATAAACACATATAATGCAAAACAGGAAGTACAACATGCAGTGTGTGCAAAAGCAGGCCGAAAAAGGAACTGCGACAGAGCTGTGACAATGGTTAAGAGTGTGAAGGGCCACAAAGGAACATTGTGTTTTTGTGAAATGTGTCACATGTAAGTTATTTTAGTCGCCCTATTTTGCGGTTGAGAGATCATGCTACTGAGCAGCTTGATTGCAAAGACATCGGCTGAGGCCACTGTCCACAAGCCTTGGAGGAATTTAAATGGGTTGTCAAACCAAATAAACAATGCTTCTTGTGAATGTGATCTGATGCAACATGACAAACTTTCATTAGGCGTCTTTTCCACAAGTCTTGGAAGATCTCAATATCCTGGATGAATAAAAGAAATTCTGTCCAAATGTTATGAGTTTATTTAGCTCAGTAACCTCCCTCACCACAAAACTGTTTTTGTTTTTTATTAGTTTTGATCTAAATAATTACCAACTTAGATTTGATGAAAATATACCTCACATATTCACTGACTTAAAAGTGAGAGTGACAGTGGTGATACTTGCTAACAGAAAGCTGCTGAATGCTGTGGAGCTCTGGAGGAGAGACCAGGTGGCAGAACTGGAACTTCTGAATGAATGAACGCTTTGAATTACAGTTTTCTACTCTGATTTGATTGACTCAGCCAATCAAGGCTTTTCCTTAAATTGCACAACCCTTAAGGGTCTGGGGAAATTAAATTTTTGACAATATGTGCTCAGAGGGAATTTTTTTCAAAGGAAATTATGACCTGAAACACTTTAATTTGTTGTTTTTCAACATTTATTTCTAGTAAAAAACGGTGGTTACAGGGTAACAGAAAGTCAGTGACAAATTTTCTGAGAGCCCAAAGCCTTTGAAAGAAAATTAAGTGGGTGGCATTTGTAAAGATCGCTAAACTGACTTTTCCTTTTTTAACTTAAAATACTGAACACTCAACCAGAGGAGATCAGTTGGACATACACACATTTGTAATAGTTCCAATTAAGTTCAGTTGAGTTTTATGTGACTTCAGGCTGATCTGTCAAGATTCATGGTAATACTGATAAGAGTTAGGTCATTATTTATAAATGAGGTGCTTCTGTTGTACCACTGTTTCTCAAATATTACTCTATATTTAGCTGCTGTTTTAGTTTGTCGCATATCACCTGCATCATCTTTCTCTGTTTCTCTAATTGTTCCTGTTGCAGGTCGGGGTTACTAGAGAAGGATGTTCCTCTGATCTTCATCCACCCTCTGAAGACGGGACTTTTCAGGATCCGACTGCATGGAGCTGTGGGTAAATTTGGCATGGTGATTCCCTTGGTGGACGGGATGGTGGTCAGCCGCAGAGCACTAGGTAAAAGCTCACATGGCTCTCTTTGCCTGTTTATCCCCTCCTACAATCCAATTTCTTTTTCTCCTCATCAGAATCAACAGAGACAACAAGTCCTAATGCATCACATGGAGTCTAAAGGGCATCTATTAGGATCATTAAGTAGCTCAGTGAAATAATATACACACATTAATATTTTAGAATTGGCATTTCAGTGTAAAGTGCACTGGAAACAAACTCCATTTAATCTGTTTATATTGTCTTTAATGCAGAAGTTATGCTTTCCAATATGAACGCATGTTTGTAGGCTACACAAGCTACAGTGAGTTTAATACACAGAAAAACCTGTGAGA
>JAPZDY010000002.1:6288694-6332813 GCA_029783645.1 Ctenochaetus hawaiiensis
ACCATTAACCCCCCCCCCCCCCCCCCAAAAAAAAAAAAAAAAAAAAAAAAAACCCACATCGGACTCCTTGGCTGTTGGTCATATGAGTTGATGCTCGATGACATAAATGACACTATACAAGTTATTGGTGTTGACTGAGATTTGCCTTTCTGGGGTGTTAAGTGACGACTGGTGTTGGGTGTTGGGTGATGCTGGGTGCATGTTGTACAGTGACAAATGACAATTAAATGTGTAGGTACAGAAGATAGTTGACCTTGCATTTTTTTTTTATCCATTCTCTTCAATTCATAGCAATAAGAAGCTCAGGGCTGAACAGTAAAGATTGCCCAATTGCTATGGCAAACAAAATTTTAAGCCTTGTGATTTGCCATTCACTTGTCTGTTTAGGGAAGTGATTAATAAACATTTTGAAGTTGTGCTTTTCCGGGCTGCACATAGCAGCTAATGTGCCTACCATCTTGCTTCCTTTTTATCTCTGTTGAGAGTTGCATATGCAAGGTACCCATTGGACACTGGTGAGAAAACAGTTAAAGAAGCTTATGACCTGACATGCAAGTGAATGTTTTAGCAACCCTTAGCATAGGAGTTTACTTGGACAGCATTCGGGACTTTGGGATGAGCATAACATTTGTGTATTGTGTAGTATGCGGCAAGTTTGAGAGTTAGGCAGATAAGAGGATTATTTTTCAAAGACATGTCAGGTTTCAGAAAAACAGTGCTAGTGTGCCATAATGAGAGCAGAAGACATCTAAGCTCTATAACACAATATCATAAAATTTGTACAGGACCAGAAAAAACTCTTGACTTCTGGCAGGTAGAATTATAACCTCCTTGCCTTATCAGACATGTTAAACAATGTGAACATTTCATCCTGAGCATGATCTCCCACTAGTCCCATTGTAATCTTTAGTGCCTTATAGTCAAGCTTCATGCTCATTTAATTTGGGTAATTAACGGTTGAATTTAAAGTTATGCAGTTTAAATCATATGTATTGAGTGTGTTGAGCACAATGTGATTTGTGTATTACACTTTGGTTGCGTTCTGACACAAATGTCAGACTTAACTGTCAGTAGACAGGGTAGATAGCAGTCAGTCAGACATGTCATATACTTCCTTTGCACAAAATGCCACACTTCTGTCCAAAAGAGAAGAATGCTGCTTTAGTTTCTGAAGCTGATGCAGTTTGCTTTCCTTCCCCACTGAGTGAAACCCGAAACCACTACCTTTTTGCTTAAATTGGAAAAAAAATTCTTGTCAATGGTTTTGTTGTCTAAAAAAAAGTGTTGCCTTTTGTTCAGTTTGATTGCACTGTTTTCACTTCCTGTTTGCAAGATGCACACGAAAACACCAAACACGCCATAAGAGGAATGCGTGCATACTTCTTCTGTTGCAAATTGGGATTTTTTTAACTTGTCTTCAGTTTTTTTAGCACATATTTGTTGCAATAAAGCAGGCATTGAGAGAACTTGGTGAGATTTGCAAATCAGTGGCTCCTTTGACAGCCATTTAAATAAATTGATGTGGGGGCTTAGTTAACGCTTGATCCACCTGAGTACCAACCCTGGCTGGTTTCTACAAATAACTGGAAGGAGACTTATGTGCTTTCAGAAAAAAGTCCTTTGAAATGCTGATAGCAGCATAACATAACTCCATGTGGTATATGTTACATTTGCATCTTAAATGTAAGTGAGATGCTAAAAAATTATACCTCATTAAACATTCATTTTTGTTTTGTGAAAAATGTAAAGGAATTCTGCATTATACAACGCTGTGATGTGGAATGATAAATAATCCTCCTTGTGCTACCTTTAAAAAACAAAAAGATGCTTTCCATACTTTGGCCGTCAATGCTTTCTTCTTGACATCGGGATCTGTTGTATCCTGTCATACACCTTGTGCAGAAAAACAGAAAAACAGTAAATTTGAGTACATTTTTGACAAGAACAATAAAAGTGCAGGCTTTTACTTGACTAGTGAGTTTTCCTGTTCACACCATTCACACCACACCGAGTTAAGTCTCAGAATGAGGTGGCTCTCATATTTGTAGTGGACCTAAGAGCACTTTTCTGAATTATGCCTAACTTAAACAAGAGGCTTCACACTCGAGTAAATTTGCAGAACTCAGCCCTTGTTTCTTGCAACATGCAAGTTAAAGTGTGAAAAAAACTTGTACAGCTATTTGTAAATTAGGACAGAAAAAAAGGTGTGTGAGATTGTGAAAATGATAACAAAAAGCTGATATGCTATACATAGAGCACACAGGCTTGTTTTTAGGGTCATGTAAGATTGCCCTTTGAGGTTTGAATTAGATCAGTCAGCCTTTTTAAGTATCTCACTTTTCCCTGGTATAAAAATGTAAAAACTGTGAAAACTATTAAAACTGCCATTATTTTTGCTTCTTTAGTTAGTAACTCATTTAAACGGTTGTAGCTTAGCTTTCTACCTACAAGGAAAACTGTCGGGTCTCTGCATTTGAAGGAAGAGACCATGGTAGAAAGTTTTGAGATTACCATTTTGTTCATACATGGTTTTTGCTGTCAGGATTTTGTGCTGATTCAGGTGTTTCTTTTATGAGTGGATTTAAAGTGTGTACAGCCTACTAAAAGTGAGTAAGGAGGAAATTATTTAGAACAGACTTTTGGAGATGGCAAATTTGAGTATGTGATGTTTACAGTATGACTTTCTACTACTTCCTTTGTGGTGTACTTCCTTGGCTTTGCTATGCTTATATATTAGAGGTATAATTTTGCAAAATTGTCGTATTTGGCAGCTACTTTGTGGTCTGTCAAGAAACCTCATGGTTTTGTCTCTCATCTCCTGTGGGATTGCATCATGAGTTTCCCCTAACAGCTATCGCCCCTGTGGCAAGAGACCATCATGTGTAATATCTCTGTTGTGCTCTGTGCAGCAGCTGAGCCCCCTCTGTGGAGCCACTCTGACTCATTATTTTGAGTCTAAGGGTATCAAAAAATGAATTTGTGTCCCACCTGACCAACTATTATTAACACATTGATTGATGTCAACACTATTTTTAGTTACCAGAGAGTAAAAGGCATCTTACACAAACTGCTGAAAGCTCCTAGGGATAATATATGCAGCAGGGCCACTATGTGTATACACAACTGTTAAAAAAGAAAATCGATAACATAATTTTAAGGTCCTTAAAAACAAGTTGTTTTAGGCAGTGGGCTCAAAACACAAAAATCTCCTCACTCATTTCCATCAAATTTAGAGCCAGTGCATGTCAAGAGCTGACACTGTGGCTGAATTAGATCTCAGACATTAACAGACTTATCTGTGGCTATTAACTACACTAGACTGATACTGCAATTTCCGTTAATATTATTGATCAGTGTCTGATCCCTCACTTAAAGTAATTACATACCATTGACTCGCTGATGACGGTGCACCGATGTTGGAAAAGAGGCAGAAAGGTCACCTGAGATGGAGATATGACAGTAAACAACGACTGTCAGCCGCATCCTGCTGCCACTCAGCATGTTGATTAAGAAGTAATGAGATCAACAACTGTGTCCAGCAGGAAGAGTAGAGTTACACTGTTTGTCACGAATCCTGTGTTCGTTTTTCATGATTGATTTTTTTCCAATAACAAGTGGCTGAGCTTTGTACTGTGGAAAGGACAACTCTTTCAGTATTCATCTCATACCTTAATGTCACTGTGTGTGTGTCTGTGTGTGTGTGCAATGCTCTGAGGTATTGCCCTTGCCATACAAATGATGCATGAGTTGTAATATGCTGTGGGTTATCTGAGGATGTAGCCCCATCTGCATCTTTTGTGTTATCCAGTCCAGAGTGGGGAATATTGTCTCAAACAGCTAAAATCTGAAAGCCAAACTTGACATGGAAACAAAAGTATCATGGAATTACATGTAGCTTTGTACAGCTAAGTTACAGATTTAGGATTTGGAGGAAGTCAAAACAATCAAGATTCCAGACTCTGTAACTTATGCTAAGTATGACTGACTCTTACGTTCTCTTGGCAGAAAGTTTCTTTGACTGATGGTAATTATGGTGATTTGAGGGCTCAAGAAATAGCTGAATATGAATATCAGTCAAGACGGCAGTTTGCCCAATTATATAATGCACGGCTTTCTAAACACAATGAAGTACTGTCCATCAGCTGTCAAATTATACCCATAATACCTTCTTTTTGGGCCTTTTCCTGTTGTTGATTTTGATCACGCTCTCAATATATTACAGTCTAGACTACGAAAATCCTGTTCGAATAAATTCAGACATGCTTGGTGTGCATGCCCCTGTTTATACTCCTTTGTCATCTACTCTTGCTCTGCTTAAATCAGTGTCTCAGTCATGATGGTGGACAGAGAAAGCTTCCAATTTTCTCTCCAAATAAACTTGTGTGCTTTGTGATGGAACAATGAAGACAGCCAACACAACCCTGGGTGAGAATGGCCATGCTGGGGCGAGGACCTTGACTGAAAGAACCTCTTTGTTGCTTCTTTCCTCTGTCCTCCCCGCTGATCCCCTCATCACCACATCTGTGTGGCACATTTTCTTTAAAGACTGAATCCTGTCTGGATGGTAGCTGTCTAAGATGTCAATAAGGACTCCAAAGTTTTAACACTTGCATTTTACCTCACCTTCTGTTCCATTGTTGTCCCTTTTCCTTTGTTTGTTTTCATCCTTTGTCCCTTTGCTCTGTGTTGCACCCACCCCGCCCTCACACTGCTCTCCACCATCTAATAGCTACTGAGAAATACTCTTGTTTCCTGCCTCTTCTTGTCTTCTCTGCTAGGGAGCAATCTCTCACATGAGTGACTTCTCCAGTGTGGACACGGTACAAGTTGCCATATGGGAGATTTAATTAGTGTACGCCTCAAGCACAATCAGCTCCCTCCCAAAACCAGTGAGGAACATAACGACTACTGCTTCCCTTTAATACTGGTCTTAATTAGCAGGGTCGCAGCTCACTGCTGAAGACCTTTGCTTTCTATTTTGGTGCAACTTACGCAAAAGCTAGTAAAGAGAGAAAAAAAACTGGAGACAATCCTCTCAAAGTGTTCGGTCTCAGAGGAAATGATATGATTGCTGCCTGACTGCCTGTTTGACTGGGTTCTATCTTGAGAGCAAATGTGTGATTATAAGTGTTAGTCTTTCATTATAGGCAAGTCACTTACTGTAAGTAATACATGGAGTAGGCTGATGTTATGTTTGACTGTATAGAGCATGCAAGGGTTTTCTATAAAAGGTCACTTCATCCAAAATTGCAATAAAAGATTTTGTTTCTTACCTCTAATGATATGTGGCCATGCAAACATTTTGGGTTGCTGTTTTGTTTCCAAGTCAATATTTTTGGAATGGATATTGCCTTTTTAAAATCTTTTTTAGTACAGTATAACTAAAACAATTCTGCTTTAAAAAGGCATAAAGAATAGAAAATATTTGGAAAAAGTTGGCATCAAGTGCTCCTTTAGATTCAGTGTGTTTTTACTTCTTCAGTCCTCTGACCACATATTTCCTGATATAAACTGGAATTTTCTCTCTTTTGAATTTCAGTCTGTGTTTCATTGATTTATTCAGCCTTTATTCAGCACTGATGTATAGAGCAGTTATGTTGGTTAGATAAAAAACAGGGGCCAATCATGCACAATATTCAACAAGTCTATTTGATGTTAATGAAACTGAATTATTGTGATGGGTATCAAGTATTTCTATGATTCCCTGCACTACTGAGGATTTGGGAAGAAAAGGCTGTTGAATTTTTTAAAATCATTTTTCAATGCTTTGAGTGGCAAACATTTAATTGTGTTTACCTTAACCTTAAACAGAGTTCAGGCAGAAAATCTATGCCACATTAATCAAATGTAACAATATACCACTGACCCCCAACATGAGACATGTACACATCATTGATGCTTTTTATCTCTGTAACTTTTAATCAGAAGGTTTGAATCAGCTCAAACTATAGTAGTATCCTCAAGTAATACTCTGAGTCAGTGTTCATTCATCGCTAAACCAAGTGTTTTTATCCGTCTAACACCCTTTGTCCATGTGGCAAGCTATCAGTTTACAGTCTTGAGGCGCTACAGTGCAGACGGACATAACAGCAGGAGCCAGTCAGAAGAAGGAGCCTTCAGATGTACAGTTTTATTTGACAGTTTGGGGATTCATATCTCATCTCCCCTCTTCTTTTCAAGACAGCATTGTCATCTGGAGCTGAGGCAGGCAGACAGTCAGACTGAGGCAGGTAAAGCCTGTCAGACAAAGGCAGGCAGACGGACAATTGGGGAAGAGAGAATAAAAGAAACTGTTTGCAGATTCACTTCCTCCCCATTTTTTTTTTCTAAGGCCTTCTGATTGGCAAGTTTGTGTGCCAGTGTGAGCACACATACACTCACACACACCCATACAAGTAAAGTCTAGTTGGCATGAGCCTATCATGGTCATCTTCAGTAAAGTCGTGTGTAAAGACGCTGCAGCAATGAATCAGCTTTTTAGCTGCTGTCTTACAGCTAAAAAACTCAGCCCGGATCTTATGTAGCTTTCACTGAAGAGCTTCAACTACAGGAGATCCATACTATGAACTTCAAGTGTAACAAGACAGTGGGAAAATCTTGTCTCATAGTGGGAACATAGTGAACCTAAGGGATTTGAAACGACTGTGACACATCTGTGTCTAATGCCAAGAAAGGCAATTTTCTGTCAACTGTGTAAGTGTGCATGTGACCGTTTACTGCACAGAGCCTTGTGTGTTTATGCTTATGCATAGTGATGTGACAGAATTGGTTTGTTTTGTGTGTATCTGCATCCTCAGAGAAAAGAGAACATACTTACTCATTTAAAATAATTAGTGGAGTGAACCTACAATTCCACTACTCCTGTGTGCTCATGAGATGGTTCATGGTTAAAAACAACTTGTCCTGTTCTGTCACTAATAGCAAATCAGTCTCTCATAACCTTAAAAATCTCACTGTCTCTGTATTCTCATAGATATAAATGCTTATTTTTCATTAACTTACTTTATTTCTCCCTCCTCGTCAGGCATTTTTGCACCGAATCAGACAAACTGCAGATGACCAACAGTGTCTCTCACCTGAACATGTCAAGGTATGAATGGCTTTTTAATACCTGTGCAGCCAGAAGACCATGTTTAAAAGTCAGAATAACCAAATTGATTTTTTGGTTTTTAAAGTTGTGATTGCTCAGTTTGTTAATCACTTCCTTTCTCTTTCTCTCCCTTCTGTCCAACCCTGTCTCTTCCTCTCTTCCTTCCTGCACATCCCTTCCCCTTACATCATCCCCGTTTATAGATCCTGTTTTCAAATATTGAGGACATCCTGGAGTTGCACAAAGAGGTGTTGTCTGCAGTGGAGACCAGTCTGCAGCCTGAACCCCACCCTCAGCATGCACTGGGACACGTGTTCCTCCAGTTTGTGAGTGCACTACACACTAAAATGCACATGAAACAGCAGACTGTCACACACATATACAAGCACATGGACACGCATGTGTGAGCGCATGCATGCATGAATTCCTCTTCCATGAAAAAACACACACACAAACTCTTTTCATGGGGCTACCCGTAACCACAGATGCAGGGAAAGCGTGCAAAGCCTGCTGAGAAAATACCCCTTAATTCTCTCTTTCTCACATGAAACACCCCTCCCATCTCTTGGACTCCCCCATTACACACACATACATACACACACCTCCACCCTTTTGCCCTTCCTCTTTACCCAAACCGGCCTGCATCCTGTCAGGCAAAAGCGTCGCTCTTCCCTCCATCTCTCTTCATCAGTCCATGAAAGTCGCTGTCTCTGCTATCTCCTTGTTCTCTACCCCTCATCCCTCCATCCAAAGACTCCCTTTCCGACCCCCTCCCTCCTTTCCCCTCTCCTCTGTTTGAACTCGTTTGGCCCCAGGGAACAAACAAAGAAGGGTCTGTTTGCGGGGAGGAAGAGATGGTGTGCCACTCAGTGAGAGGACAATGCTTCTGCTGGTAGCACTCAATCTCAAGCTCCTTCGCTCCCTGTGTTTGTCTTTCTCTGATAAACTTCAATTCACTTTTACTGAGGCAAACAACACCTCAGCTAGGTATTCACCATCAGTTTGTCCCATAAGACTATGTGTCAGTGCTGCAGGACACCATTAGATTTGAATTTTAGTTTCTAAAGACAGAAAGAAAAATCTCATCGTCGGAGAGCCAATAAACCCACATGTTTCTGCCTCTCGCTTTTTCAGTCAGATTCACCCATATTATAGAGGCAACATCTGAGGACCTTTTGCTCTATGAAGATTAAACTGAACCGCTGGCATAATTTCTGCCTCTAGAGCAGGTTTTGCCTCAGAGAAATGTTTATATAGATAAAAATCCAACCTGCATGGCCTTCTATTAATCACACCACTCTTCAAGGATAATATAACCACTATCTGCTTTTGGCATTAATCAAATTTGATTACATCTGTGGATGGCTGTTGAATTGGATAATCAAAATGTATCTTCACACATGTGTGAAGCGTTACGGTCATTGGCTCTGTCAGGCCAAGTGTCAGAGCGGAGAATTGATTAAAGGCCAACCTGTTTTTTTCCCCCATCACTTTATGGTCAGACTGAGAGATATAGAGGTCAGACTGGATAGGTAATGAGAAGGCTGCAGGTGCTTGGATTTCCAACTAAATCGATGGGAGGAATAGCCTCAGTGTCTCTATAATTTTAGTCTACTTCAAGTCTGCCTCAGTGCCATGAAAGAAAAGAAACCCTTGTGACTCAAATCAGTATTGGATATCGGTTTTAGGAACGATGAGTCACTCATGCAGCAGAACTCAGTAAATATCACTGTGGCAAATTTTAAAACTATTTTTGTGCAGCACTGGTTAATTTATCATGATGTCATTTTAAAAATATGGATGAAAACAGAGGATATATATGCACTTTAAATTGTATTGTATAAACACGATTATATAGTGAATGCACTTGCTTTAGGATTGTAACTAATGATAAGAGGTTTATCAGTTTTGTCTGACCACTGGACCAAAAACCACAAATATTTAACCTAACAATGTTATAAAAAACATGAGAGCAGAAAATCCTATCAGTCAAAGAAATGAAACCAGATTGTGTTTGACGTTATTAATGAATGAATGGCCAACGTGTCGTAGATGTCTGCTGATATTATTTATGTTTCTTACTGTCACCACATCTATTAAAAGACCAAAAAAATGAACAGCTGATTGTAACTAGTATTACTGGTAAAGTCAAGGTATGATAAAGCTTATTTATATATGTTAGAGATCTCTGATGTTGTCTAAAAGCTATGAAAGGGACTGTTAACTAACACATCCACAAAACCTTTGTACAGAATAAAGAAACAAGATATAATGTGTTCTTATAGAGACTATCATACGCTGAGTTTCCCCCTGTTTCCAGTCTTTATGACAAGCTAAGTTAACAGTCCGCTAGCTTTAGTAATGTGTTTACTGTGTAAATTTTAGAGTGGAAATTATTTTTGCATATAAATAAGCAAAATGAATAAGTGCATTTAGCACAATTTAAAAGAATTCCTTTAAATGATTCATTCTCAAATCACAGGTTGTTTGCAAATTTTTTTGAAAGAATCATTTCAATCATTTATGTTAAATGTGAACACATTAAGAATGCACCAACATTATTTTTCACTTCTCTGCCTCACATGGTTTAAAAAACTATGGCATGTTACAAATGGTATATTAAGTTATGAATTAAATAAACTGCGCGGGCTTTAGTGGCATCTGGCAGTGAATTTACAGATAGCATCCAAATAATTATCCCTCCTATTACACAGTTTTTCTGTTGGATAGTAAAAAACAAGCATATTTTATTTTATGTCATTTTTGTTAACAGATCTTCCTTATTTCCTACTCCTATAAATGTTCATATACTGCTCATAAATGTAAATATGTAGAATGAAAGTGTTACCCTGCATATCCATTACACTTCCCCTTCCAACCCCTGACCTTTGTCTCCTTTAACACTGACACCTCTCAGCCAATCGGGTGGCCCTGTCTGGCGCCCTCCAGCCATAGCCCTTGACCTCTACCAGAGGTCAACACCATGACTGGGGTTTGATTAACCTCCTGCATTGTTCTACAAGACTGTCTGCCACTCGCAGTGAGGGGAAGAAAATGGGAAGATTCATCGCTATTCAAAGTCAGATGTTGCCAAGATGGTTTGAGAGGCTGCAGCTGTAAAAAATAAAGTGCACCAGTCTTTGATCTTGAATTAAAATAACCACAGTTGTCATTGTTACTTTTCTGAAGTAGAATAAAGATGCCTTTTCATCATTATTAAAGCACACAAGACATTATACCATTTTATCAACTAATAGTTTTTCTAACTTGAGGCAAAAATCTGGAATGGTCCCTTTTCTCTGACCAAACACACAAAAAAAACTCACACAGGGATGTTTAAACCCTTGTTTAAAGATTCCTGCATGGTTGTGATTATTTAGACTGTGCAAAGGTGAAAAAAGTGACTCATAAATCAGAGACATCAATATTTGCTCTATTTCTTGGAGCGTATACTTAAGTACTGTGCAAGAAGCAACAGTCATGTCATTATGCACTTTCTGAACTACTTCCATTATGCTTTGACTCTCTGTGACTCCTAGTGTGTGATACTACCCTCTCATCTAGCCTCCAAATAACATTCCAGTGATGAAGAATTCAAATAAAGACACATGTTTATCAAATGGACAACCCACGTCTTTGAGCTATTCTGGGCAGAGCTGATGACTTCAGGCTCACAGAGTAGTCTTAATGTTTTAAATTTACTCTGTGGTTCACATTTTGGCCCTATAGGTGTACGTGAATGGACTACGTAGTTTTTGTCACCTGAGAAGGAAATATCTTTAAGTGGGCTTTAGTTGTAAACATAGCTGCAGAAAGGTTTGCTGTTTTCAGGTTCAGCAGCTGAAGAGCCACAGTATCCAGAAGCATGTCAGTGTAAACTGATAGTGTGGCTACATTTACGTGTCCTTAAACACTCCCTTGATATTCAGCCTGCCCAGTTTGTGATTAGGCCCCATTTATTTCTTTTCTTTACTCTTGAATGGAGACTGAAACAGCTCAGTTTAGGTGAAGAAAACCTTCAGTTGTTTTTGATACTGTGATAATGTCTGGGATACAGATGCATGGAAACATGCTCTTTTGTTCAGTGTTTTAGTTCAGAATGTGAACATGCAAACTGTGTTTGTAACCAGCACTTGAGGCAAAAAGATAGTCTGGAGACGTTCTGTTCACTGGTTTCATAAGTAGCTACTGGAGAGTATGTTTCCTCTAAGTTTCTTCATCAGCCAAGATTAAGACTTTATAGGACTGTTTTTTGGCTACTTCATGTTTTAATCCTGCAAACTGCATTATTTACATTTTTGACAACTATTTTATAAAGCCAACATAGCGGCATTGTAAAAAGCTGCAAAATTCACTTTGCCACATATTAGAAAACACATACTTAATACATCATCTGAGAATGAATGTAGACTGTTACCAGATGATGTCATATTATTGCTTTGGATGGACAGACTTTGTTATCACACTTCCTTGTATTTGTTTGTTGTGTTAAAGAGCTTTGGGACTGCTTATCTACGAGACCCTCTGAGTGGTAAACACCTTTACATTGTGAAATATACCACACATAATTTCAAGAAGTTGGGCAGAAACATTTAAAAACACTGACTTTAGAATATATTGCCTTTTTCATACTGTTATGAGTGCAAATAATTAACCTTTACATGTATGCATAAATATACAAGAATGATACACACACTTACAATACACATACAGGCTTGCCTCTCCTCCACTCTCTTTTATTAGCTATATAGTGTATTTGCTTGGTTCGTCAGTATCTGGGGTTTCACACCATATGCTGGCCCAGCTGTTGCTCCCAGTGGCACTTTGGACTTGAATCTCCTGCCAAACGTGGCTTTGGGTGTGTTCCTGTCTGCCTGTGTGGTAAAACTGCTCACCATTTACACTGTGCTGCTCTCTTGTGTTACACATCTACCAAAGATTTTCCACCTCCTTCTGGTTAAGAGAAGGAGATTGAGCAGAAACACAGAGTTCTATAAAAAGACTGTGAGCTGTTAGCTTTGTTTGGTTGTTTTTGTCAACACTGTTAGATTTTCTGTTTAAAACAGACATACACACTCTGCAGTGACATTCTGTATCCGTATGTGTGTGTGTATGGGAGTAAAATCAAATGTAATTATTTTACACGTGTAACTCACTTGGATGATGCTGACTTGAAAATCTGTGGTATTTTTTAAGGTGTTGTGAAAAGTGAACATTTTAAGAAACTTTATAGCGTCTTTGAATAAGATTATTTGAAGATGCCATCAAGCTCTTTACCCAGGAGGGAATATTGACCATTCCTTTCCTAGCACTACGGTCAGGTTAGCTTTACACACAAAGCCATTGGGAAGTAGAGTTTCGGTTGAGGTGAATAGTGATGTCTGAACACCTGCAGTTTTAGATTTCACTTACCATGCTGTTTCAAATGACAGTCTCAGTTTCAAGACCTCAAGCTCAGGCTTCGCTATGCACATGGTTTCACATCCCAATTACTGTTACATAGTTAAGAATACACAATAGGCTTCAATAAGCTCTAGGGTGTAAATTCAACTGAAGTTGTGATACTGTGTGTATATACCTTTTTACAGTATTCTGAATTAATAATGCGTTCACTTGCCCAGGTGTCATATTACATATTGTGAAGGAAATTAAATGGCAGCTTGGTAGAAGCTTGTGTATTAGTGCTAGACTTGGTTTGCTTTGTTGCAAAGTGTGATGCTGTCACTTCAGAAAAAGAGGAAGTGTCCTATGTTGGCATGTAATGTTTTCCACTATGTTGAGATTACTTTGAAAAAGAGAAGTGGGACAAATGATGTCTATGAATACTAGCAGAGAATGACATGAAAAATCGTTCTGAGAGCCAGTGTTCTTGCAGCAGTTCTGTCTAGTATTTGTTTAAGTTTAACTTTACCATGATAGCCTGGCATAGCAAAACCTGATATTGCTGCTACTACTACTAATAATAATAAGCAATGACAGCTATCAAAGTGTAGTTATCCACCACTTAACTTGAGATAGTCCAACTAAATGCCATTTGACTGTAGTAACTGGAGACATCAAAGTTTCCACTCTGAACTGTCTATCTTTCTCCTGTCAGCTGTCTCAGTTGATTCTTCAAGGCTGCCAACTGGCCAGTAAAATATGGTATCAAGTCCCCAGTTGCAATTCTGACCAGTGTTTCTCTCCTGTTTTGCAGAGAGAGAGTTTTTCAGTATATGGCGAGTATTGCAGTAACCATGAGAAGGCACTGCGGCTTCTAATGGAGCTAAACAAGATCCCCAACATCAGGACCTTCTTGCTGGTAAGTCACCACAGCTCCTCTGTTCTGCTTTGCTTATCTTGCCTTTTCTTCAATTTGCTTGTAAACTCTACTACTCATCAAAATTGTATTAATTTTTATATTTTGCCTCTACCTATTATGACTTTTGACTTCCCTTAATTACATAGAAATAAATCTTTTCTCATTGTGAAATGTCACATGAATGTTATGAACCCTTTCCTTCAATTGTACTTGGGCTTGTGTTTTCCCACGTAATCCTCTCTTCTTATTTTCTCTGCTGGCCATCACAACTGTCTTCCATTGTCCTACACTTCTCTCCTTCCACCAGTCTCCCCTTGCTTATTTCATTTTCATATTTTGTTTGTCATCTGTCCATTCCCCTCCTCCTTTTTCCTTCCATCATATCACCTCCATTTCCATGTCAACATTTGAATAAAGGGCAGAAAACATAACAATGTCAGAGGGGTTTTCCTGCCTGAACAGGATGCAACTTCCATTAAGGTCACTTTTGTGTTGCTCTTGTAGTGTTTCCGCCGCCAGCTGTTTCTGTGTTTGACACCCAAACCTTTGGGCCCTGGACAATGAACTTAGGATGGTGAAGGGGCCTTTGAGCGGGGGCCCGACCAATAAAATCATCTGTAGATTCTAGGCCAGCCAGCTGTGGAGTGTTGGCAGCCTTTTTGGACTTGGCTGACAGATCTGAGGTCCTGCGTTTGTCGCTGCCTGATGGTTTGCTTCCATGGCATTATTCTGACCCACAGGACTGGAAACAGTGGGATCAGAGTGTTGCTCTGTGCTTTGGCCTTTGCTTCCTCTTGCCCAGTCATGCAGCGGTTAATTGGTCAGGTCTTATGTGACGTTGATGCTTCCAAAATAAAATCGCTACACAACATCTGGTTATGTTAAAGAAGTTGTCAGACCTGCTTAAATATTGGATGAGCTCTCAAGCAAAATAGAATCAAGATGTATTTACTAAAATTTGGGGGAAAAAAAACCCCACTCTGACTATTAAAGTTATGTTGACTTAGTAAAGATGTGTCTTCAAAGGGTACAGAATAAAGGTTTTCAATCCTTGAAGCGGTGACCATTGTGAATCGTTGTCATAGTAATTCATTTCAGTGTAATTTGTATAGCCTTTGGCTTCTTTTTGGCTGTTTAATTCCAGTGGATTTTTTGTGGATTAAACAATTTTTATGCTAATTGAATCACACAATGAAGAGAGCCTCTGAAATGTATGTAGAAATGAAGAGTTAATTGCACTGGAAGAGAAGAGAGAAGTGATGTGAAAGCAAAAGGAGGTCAGAGTCAAGAGCAGAGGGAGCTCTGGCTTTAGGCTGGCAGATTATAAATGAGCAGAGGATGAGAGGAAAGAAGAAAAGGAAATGGAGAAGACTGAGATGGAAATTGATATACATTATTTCTTTAGTAATAATGCATTAGGAATGTGTAGAATCCCAAAATTCAGAGTCTTAATCAGATGCATTTTTGTTGCTCATTTCGCCATCAAAAAGTGCCGCAGAACCCCCCCCCTCCATACACACACCATCCTCCTCTGCTCCGTGTCGAGTTGAAAGGAATTGCCATATGATTATAATGCTCTAAAGTGATCCACTGCCTTCTTTCCCACTGGAGAACACTCAAGTGGTTTATCTGCATGCCTGCTTTTGATCTTTCATCCCGTCCCATGAGCTCATAGCATACTGACAGGCAGCACTCCTGCAAAATACAAGGCATAGAGAAACCATAACTGTAACTGTAAGCCCCCCGTTCTGAAGAAAAGCTTTCCTTTCAACTAGTTCTGGTGGGGGTATTGGGGCAGTCTCTTAAACCCCAAATCTTCTGGGGAATGAGGGCACTTTAGAGGTTTCTCAGTGATCCTTTTGTTGAAAGCATGAACATTTTGGAAGGTTATGCAGTCGCACAGGAGAAGTAATATAGTATAGTTACAGAGTTGGGTGTCCAAACAAGCTGGCCTAAAAATGACACTGACATCTTTTGGTTTTTTGCTCTCCTGGCTGTTGTTTTTCTGTAAGAAAAAAAAACGAAAAAAAGAAAACGTTTTTGTTATACTTAAAAAAGTACCACCCAACATAATCAATGCATTCAGTATTCAAAATACTGAAAACAAAACCTGGCTCACTAACAGGCCCTGTAAGTGTAAAATTACATTGCTATTAACCTAAATCTGAAAATAAATGTGTTTTTAAACATATCAGATAGTGTTGCCATTAATCAAACACTATGGACTACTTAAAGCTTGAATGACAGGATGTGGTTTTCAGGTGTAAAGCCCAACTGCACCTGCCATTTCTGTAGCATTTTCTTCACAGTTGCATATTTGTTTTTAGTATGGAGAACATGTCCCGATCTGCATACGGATTTAATAAGTTCATTAAAGCAGTAGCAATATGGAAATGCACCAAAGCCAAGGCTTTGCTTCTAGACAAAAGAGATACGGTAGATTATTCGACTGCACCTGGACCTGTTATAGATCTGCTGCCTGTGCAGCAGACTGTGACTGGATGGAAATGACAACAAAAGTCAATTAATGTCAGGTTATGCTAAACAAAACAAAAGAAGATTGAGATAACAGTTGAAACAGCAGCAAACACTATTTTTTTTTTTTAGACAGTACTGTCCCGGATAATTGAAAAAGTTATGGAAATGTTACATGACTCCATTGCTGTGTAATGGAGTCAGTCTCACTTAAAAAGGCAGAACAGGAATAAGTGTGGACATATTTAAAATATTGAATTTTTTATAACCTTCAATTGATTCCACTGGTAACTTGAGATTTGCTTAACATGCATACTTGTTTGCTGGCAGGAAGAAAAGCTAAATGAAAGGCCAAACCCGACAAAGCTGGACTTATAACTACATATTTAGTTTTACATTTATGATTTTCAGTTTTATACAACATAATAAACATAATATGTTTGTAATGTGCATGTTGCTGTCAACGTGTTAAGAGCTTTTCTGGATATTTATGTCTCTTATTTTCAAACTTTTGCTGTACTCCCTTTGCAGTCTTCCATTACTAAATATGTAATGTGTCATTGTGTACATTGTTGAGTAATATTATTTGGTTTGCATTTGTTCCTCAGCACTGTATGCTTCTTGGAGGAAAGAAAAGCACAGATATTCCACTGGAGGGTTACCTTCTCACACCCATTCAGAGGATCTGCAAGTACCCTCTACTGCTGAAGGTAGTGTACGGCTGCTGCACCAATGTCATGGTGTTGTCATTTTATAAGAGCAACAGCTCTGTTTTTTTATACCCACAACCTGCTCACACAGTCTAGAAACCAAACCAACATCATAGTGAACATTGGAAACCTTACCACATTGTAACAGCACATGTATCTGTGTTGATCAATGCCAGTGACTCATTTAACATTACTCGCCAGGCGTGTTAGGGCAAAAAACTTACACGTTGGCATTTTCAGGCACCCAATCTTCCCCACCTACTAGTCTTTTCATCTGTGGGGGTGGCAGGTTTGGAACTCAAGTAGAGGAGATGCTGTTATTGAAGGTCACAAGTACTTTATGCCCCTCTGAGATTGATGTGTTTTTCTTTTGATTGTACCTACTTCTTCAAATTCTACAGTATAAGTTTTAAAACTCAGCCCAACTAATGTTTTGCATCCCAGGAGCTGCTGAAGCGGACCCCAAAGAAGCATGCTGACTATCCAGCAGTGGAAGAGGCTCTGCAGGCCATGAAGGCTGTCTGCTCTAACATCAACGAAACCAAGAGGCAGATGGAGAAACTGGAGGCTCTGGAACAGCTGCAGTCCCACATTGAGGGCTGGGAGGTGAGAGCGAGAAGGACAGCGTGAGGAGGAATGGGAAAAGTCAGGAAGATGAATGGAGACAGTAGTTATGAGGAGACCTTTACGTCCTAGAGCATCCTAAAATTTAACAATTATGATTCATATGAGGTTCCTGCCAAAGAAAGAAACATATGTCCTGTATCATAACACCAACAAAATCTTCTTTTAGAAAAGCCTCAACCACCAGGTCTCCATTGATGTTGAGAGTTAAGCCCCATTGCAGCCAAATCACAGCTCTGAGCACAGGGGCCATGGATGGGGCTTGGGAGCCGAGCTGAGGGTCCAGTGCATTTTTCACGCCTCCCTCACCCACCACAACAGAGGCCTTGTCTTAGCAGGCACCAATGGGACAATCAGCCCTCACAGGGTGCCAAGAGGGATGCCAATGGGCACACTGCCCAATCAGAAGAGACCTAGGAAGCAGAGCTCTCATCTCACATGCACTGGGAGGGTTATATGAGGGGACATTTAAAGGGGGGAAAGGAAGAAAATTGAAGGATGGCACCAGAGACTGGGCCTCTCTGGGACATCCAACTATCTGCTCAGGAAAACAGACCCCTTTTTCATGTTACCATTCGACTGATAATTGTGCATCATGGAAACAAAAAACACAAAATGGTTATTCAGCTCAGATTCCTAACAATTAAAGACCCCAAAGAATATTATGTGGCCCCCCTTATGATGAAATATCAATTATGTGTGTTTTGATTAATCAAATGGTTTTTGCAGTAGTCAGCATGGTTTCCAAGACCACAGCAAGTAATGTTGAAGGAGCATAGCAGAATATCATTACCCAGTCATTTTGGTAATTAATAGGATTTGTATTTTTTCAAGCAAAAATATCAAATCAGTTTTGCAAATGTGGGAACATTTTAACATTTCATATCATTTACCTTTGTACATCAACAAAATAATATTTTGAAGACGTCACCTCAGACTCTGGAGACATCCGATTGGCATTTTTCTTTATTTTTGTTCTTTTGAATACAAAAAATATTCTTCACATAATACATACACATACACAAGTAGTATCACTGTAAGACACTTTTAGATTGATGATAGGATAATTCTTAATAGTCCTTTGTGGCAACTGCATTGCTTTAAAATGAGTGATTTGTGAGTAAAATGTTTTTAAACAGACTGTAGGTCACAGGTAAAGCACAAATTCATATTTGATTCACTCAGTGGAAAGCCTTAAACAGACAGTAATTCTTGCTGTTCAAAACAAGCAATTTCTCTGTCTTCTCTTCTGAACAACTCAGTTGAAGCTCAGAAAGAGGCACTTTACTAGGACGCTGCCACCCCCCATGCACATTTAGCCCTCAGCTTCACAGCATTAGTCTCGCTCTTCCAGCCACTCTTCAGGCTAATCACCTCCAGTCCTAATGGAAGAGGACGCCAGTAGTGCCGAATCAGGCCCAGACACATTACCCCTACAAAGACACACTGTGCGCACACACACACACACACACACACACACTGCTGCCATGTATTCATACACTTTCATGTTTACGCTTACAATTAATGCAATAAATACTTACACTAAAGGAAAATGCACACATACATGCTAACACACCCTGCAAGCTTATGCACCGATGATCCAGACATGCCATCTGAATTCTAATGTATTCCTACAAAGACTCTTGCCCACCCCCACCTCAGCCTGGTGCAACTGACATGAGGTTGAATCGATCGTCTGAAACATGATTCCCTTCTTAGACCCTGTTGGTATGCACCTTAAGAAAAGCTCTGAGAATCATTTTTCTGTCTATGAACTTTAGAGCGATGAACATCCATCATAAATATATACTCATGGGAATCAATTATGGACGCTCAAGAGAGGGTGTGCCTGGCAGGGGGTTTCCACAGGTCTCTGGTGGAGCCATGTCAGAAACATCAAAGACAACAGTGAAGTCCAAATCTGATGTATACGTGTGTGCCTGTGGGGATGTGGTGGGGGATGATGGGCACTCTGTAAGCCAAGGAGGGGTGGGTGGGGGTTTTTTCAAGTCCACACATGGGTGTATTTAGTTCCAGATGATTTGAAGTGGAGTGATCCGTTTAACAATGAATAATGAGATGTATTTTAACTCAGTTACTTTATTTAATGTTTTAGTAGCTCTGTTTTGACAGCTTTGGTAGGGAGCATGTTAACATACTCCTGCTCATGCTCATGGACTACAGACAGTTATCCAATTAGGTCTTAAAGTTTTTTTTTTCTGGCTGTTTGAGTTTGGATTGTAGGGAATCGCTTCATCTGTCATTCACAACTCAGGCAGGAGTATAAAGGAGAGCACGGTTGCTCATGCATGTATCTGTAACTATTAAGACAGTTTCTGTTCCTGAGTTGGAAATGTGAATGAGTTGAAGCTCTAAAACTTATTATGCCATGAATGGTCCTGAAGTTCATCCACTTTCACTTGGTGAAAAGGTTAATTAGACCCCATGCTGTGGTCAATCAGCCAGACATTTTTTTAACAGTTCCAGATTGACGTCAACTATCTCATTAAGTAAGACTGAAAGATTTGTGGTCCACTTGTTCTAAGTACCCATTCTCTAAATACTGGATGGAGAAATTAAATACTCAAACACCTATTGATTTTTGATGATATAATTCAGACAATTAATTACATGAAATATAGTGAATATGATGAACAGAGAAACACTGTAAAGTGGAAATTCCTTAAAATGGTCATGATTAAAGTGATAAACTCCTTAAAATGAATCAAAAAGCATCTCTGCTAAAATGTTGAATTCTTGCCAATATATGGAAAAAATTTAAAACGGGTAATTCTGTTTTTCGTATTCATTTTTTTACTCTACTCCTACACTGTAACCTGTTTTCTTAAGTTGGCTAACTGAGACTGTTGCTGCATCGTAATTGTGACGGAAAAAGAAGTTTCCTCGAAGCATATGAAAGCTGCCAACAACATGCTAGCCTGAGGCAGCAGCAAAAAACTACTTTGTGTAGTCTACCAAAACGAGATCCAGTCACAGTTTCTGGTGATGAAGACAGAAAACGAATGCACGTCGGGAAAGCACCTGTGGTTAGAGCCGCCTTCGCCAAATTAATTGAGAATGCCAGCTAACAAAATGCCACTGAGTGGGCCTTTGGTGAGGGAAAACCTATATTGTATTTTGGAAAAATTCACTAAAATTCACGAAAAACAAAATCTTTCCATTTAATTACTTTATTGCAATGCAATTCATTTATATACAAACGTCAATTAGATGGTAATTTGCATGAGAAATTAAGAAAACAAAAGAAAGAAAATCTATAATTATCATGCACTTGCTGTGGTCGGTTTGACCCTCAAGGATGTGATCATCATAAACAGTTTCCATTGTTTTTGTTTCAGCCTGTGAAAGACCACTGTGTGTGGTTTGAGTAAGTAGCCTCTGCAATGCTGCAATGATTGAGGCTTTGCAGTGGTTTTGGTCTCCTTGATAGCTGACAAGAAATGACTCGATCACATCCTGTGACCGTGCTAAGCTGTGGAGTAACATAAAACATCCTGCTGAATTAGAACAGAGGAGTTCTCTTGTCTTTACATCACAATTTTTATATTTCTGCTTGGCATGACAGAGGAACAAGGCACTTGATCAGGTTTCACTGCAGAAATCAGAATAAGGTTTAAGCACTTCCACCTACAGTCTGCAGAATGGAACGGGTCATGTATTTCCTTCCTTCTGTTTCCTATGCATGTACAGCTGCATTTTTATGTCTTAAGTGCATTCATGTATTTGTAGCTCATGCATACATGTGTTTATATCCTCAGAGAATACAAGGGCTTTGTAGAGTCCCACAGGAAACTGCATGTAGGGCAAGGTAACAGTTCTGCAGGGCAGCCCCGCTGCTCTAGTGTTATATACTTGTAATCAACCAACACATTATGACTTTGATTACACTTTCACTTAGATTAAACCCTGGAGTAATCCCGGGAAGCTCTCTAGCTGCTTTGCATTGACAACAGTCAGTGCAGAAAGACCAAATTTTGGTGCTACTTGTTACAAGTTCAGTGCTTGCAGCTAACCGTCCTGGCAGTGAACCGAGTGCTGTTTTGCATCGGCGATGGGTGGGGGACAGCTGTGTTTACTCCTTCCTTACTTTGACAAAAGAATGAAAACAAATTGTTCACAATGTAACAGTTGAATTTCATATTGTTTCACTGAGGTTGTGAACTTTTTAAGTTTTGATACAGACAACAGTGTTTTCTTTGCAACTCCCCAATTTAGACCAAAGGTGCTGTCAGAGTTTCCATGCCCTGTTCAAATAAAGTAAACTATAGTTGTTGCTCATGAGCATCAAGACTGTGTAAATAACAAATGAGCCTCTATGTTATGAATAAAATTAGCATTTTAAGCTGTGTGTCTCTAAATGTTGATACTGTAATAATGTCAGTAGCTAACGTCCCTTTTTTTCCTTTTCAGGGAACCAACCTGACAGACATATGCACAGAGTTGCTGCTTCATGGAAATCTCCTTAAAATCTCAGCGGGCAATATCCAGGAACGTGTCTTCTTCTTGTTCGACAACCTTTTGGTTTACTGCAAGCGAAAGTCCAGGTGAGAGAGGCAACTTTACAGTCAGCCTCACAGTAGCTACCACCACAAGCAGCATATCAAAGGAGAACAAGAGGAGCAAGAAAGCATTCAAAAGTCTTTTTTCTGACTCACTTCTGGAAAGACGTTAGATTTGAGCAAATGTCCACATTCCTGTGTAAGTAGACTAGTTTTTATGAACAAAAACAACTACATGTGTCTGCAGCTCTCATGGCCATGTCTGTATGAATGTGCGTGTGTTACAGACACAAGTCCTTTTCTTGCTGTGGCACTGGCATGGACGGATGTTTTCCCTGCCTGAGTCTAACCACGGTGCTGTCTCATTTCCTAGGGTTTCTGGAAAGAAGTCCACCAAGAGGACCAAGTCTATCAACGGGCCCCTCTATGTGTTCAGAGGCCGAATCAACACAGAGGTGATGGAGGTGGAAAATGTGGAAGATGGAACAGGTTTGTGTTTGCCCAGCAGTGTTACCTTTGGAGGTTGTCAGTGTGTCCATTCATGCGACTCTCTCGGAGCATTTGTGTAATTCTCATGATTCTCTGGATATTTTAACTGCGTAAACAATTACTATTTTCAATTTGCTTCTGTGCTCATCTCTCATATCACATATTAGTTCATGAAACTGTGCCAATTCAAAGCTGGGGTTTGGATATGAATCTGGTACTTGTTGACAGTTTGGGTGGAGTATCATACCTACACCTAGTTTCAAACAGGATGCAGCTCGCAGCCTTATCTACCACCTTTTGCTGTCAGCTATTCAGTAATAGCTTGAGGTGTCGATACAAATCTGAAGTGCGAAAGCAACCCAGAGCGAAGTGATAAACTTGATGTGCTCTTGTATTGGTTGAAAAAAATGTGGCAGAGAGAAGCGACTCAGCTGTGGGCTTGTAGTGATATGGTCGTCACTCAGCTCACAGCGCTATTGCGGTTTGTTGCGAGGCATTGTGCTCGGTGCGCGTTGTGTGCTGGTGTACAAACACTTTGTCTTCCTCTCACTCATGTTTCCTCTTTTTTTTTCTTTCTTCTCTGCTGGTAGAATATATTTTGCAAGCTCACATGACCTTTTTTTCTGTATGTGGGCTGCTGGCTGTCACATTTGGGCTGCTGAAAGGGAAAACCACAAAGAAAAACATGCCTTATTCGCAGAACTAAGGGGTCCCTCACTGAAAAATGCATACATGTTTGAGCTCCCAGAACACAGATGATGTGATTACTAAGTGTTAAAGATACGAAAGATGGGAGTGGTTGAGGTTATAATAACAGATAACCCAGATTTCATACACTGCAGAAATGTTAGAATCTTTAGTCAATCAGTCAAAGAGGCCAGACTTAATAACAACCTTTTGTATTGTGAACAGAGCGGAAAGCCTTCACAAAAATGAAAAATGTCCTCCCCTTGTACACCTTTTTTTTCTTGATAAATGCTGCACCAGATCACAGAATGTGCTTACATAAAATTTTACAAGAATCCATCTTTCCATCTCAGTGGCTGAAAAGAGGCTCGGCACAGTAGTTTATGTGTCCCAACCCAGTTTGTGCTCTCCCAAATCAGCAGGAGCTGCTCCCTGTGGGGCCTGAAGTATCCAATCTATTTATATGACCTTTAAGGGTGAGACTAATGCACCCCATTACCAGTGGCCATTCATTATTCAGTAGCTGCTCACCTGCAGCTAAATGGATGATAAAATTAGAAAGGGATACGTGGAGATTTTGTTGAGTCAGTGAAAAGACGGTGTCTTACTGCTCCACTGGTGCATCACGTTTTCCTCTTTTATTTGACTTGTCAGTCATCATCCCAATAGGAAATCCTCTTTACAAACAACTTTTACATTTCATTAAACAACATCTTTGTAATTTGATTACCCTTGTTGCTTCCTTTACTTAGTATTGAGGCCACTGTTCCATTGTGAGGATGTGTCTGTGGTTTTTGTCCCATTTTCTCAAAATGAAATACACTTTGAGAGAACAGTAGAACAGAAGGGGAAAGAAAAACACGTTTGACTTAAACAGTGAACCAGACAGATAATTTGCAGTAGTAAAATTTAATTTTAGAATTTGTTTTAAGTAAATCTTTGAACCCTGAAGGCCATCTCAATACAGGCCTGATATAACAAACTCTTTTAATGTTATCCATGTGTACCTCCTTCCCATGTAAAAATTGCTTGAGGATTATTTTTGTCTTTCTCTGCAGCGGACTATCACAGCAACAATTACACGGTTACTAACGGCTGGAAGATCCACAACACAGCTAAAAACAAGTGGTTTGTCTGCATGGCTAAACATGCAGAGGAAAAGCAGAGGTGGCTGGATGCCATCTTAAGGGAACGGGAGCAGAGAGAGAGTGAGTAACACTTTTTTAAGGGCCATTTTTACGACCCTTCTGGTTTATGAGAATTACAATGCAAAACCAGAAATGATCCTTTTTTTTTTTTATACCGGAGTTCCCTTCATGGAAAATTGCTTTTGTAACGCAGCACCACCAACAGAGTTTTACAAGGTAACCCACAGTTGTGAGCAATTATTTATTTGTTTCATACTTAACAGTGTTTTGTAAGATCTCTGTACAAAATACACTCAGTAGCCAGTGATTAGGTACAGCTAAAACAATGATGGTTATAATGCTCAGGTTTGGAGAAGTGTATATTCAATGGTCTGGTCATTTAAGGTGCTGTTAAATTGTAATATGTTATAAATAGGGACTCTAAATAGAAATATGTTCAGTGTCACCCTCAGTTCACCTCTCTAAAAAAAGTTTTAACAAAAGCTGAACATCATTGCCTTTATGAAAGTGGGATTTGTTGCAGAACTGTTGTAATCAACTGCATTAGTTTTGGCTTCCTGTACCTATAAACTGCAACTGAGAGCAACAGAAGTGCCTGCACCCCTGCACTCTCTACTTTTCTAGCCACTCTATTTCCTTTCTTCATTTACAAGATCCTCATATTTAATTTTGTCTCCACCTTTTGTGCTGCACAGCCATTGCAGTGTTGAGCTTCATTCCCAGACAGCACTTGTCAACCAACCAAATAATGTGGCCAACACTGTGACGTGTCTCTTTCCCCAGTTTTACATTGCAGATTTGTAGTTTTAGAGGTGAATTTGAGAGGCTGTTTTCTGCTGTTGCATTGGTTGTTTGTTGCCCTACATGCTGATGTCACTTTAGATTTCCAAATGATCAGTGTTCAGCTGGCACACAGTAATGACTGTGGATGTGCTTATGACCTGGATACTGTGTTTGTGTCCTGCGGTTATGTCCCACCTTGAACAAGCTGCCTGCCTTTGTTTCGTAAATAGAGGCTTAGGTGGCACGACGTTTACAGTTGGGCCGCATGACCCGTGCACCAAGCAGAGGCTGTTACGGCAATCTCATATTTTCCATGTTCATAAAAATCAATGTAGCAGAGGTGTGTGACAAACAAAGCCCTCTGCGGTACAGACTGATTAATCAAAGGCCTCGTTCACAAACAACAGATGTGCTAAAAACAGCATCTTTGTCAAATGCTAGAAAAACATTAACATTTCAAAGAAAGTGAAGCTCAATTACATCATACACATCTTTGATTTATCTGGATCTATTTTTAATATCACAAAACCCTTTGGTCTCACACAGGCTTAATCAGAGTTGTATCCATTTTTGCAGCCATATAATAAATATAATATTTGGAATTATGTTTGAATTAATGGGCTGAAAGTTATTAGTGTATTTAGTTTCAGCCAAGAAATCCACTAAGAGATCAACTTAATTCACTGATAGTAAAAAAAAAAGGTTACATAGCAACGCCTCCACTGATTTGAGATTAGTTACGTAAACTGATATTCTTGTTGGTCCTTAAGTTGTTTTCCCTTTATTTGTGCGACCTCCCTCTTTTGACTTAAATGTGTTCCCACCTGTTCAGCACTGGCCATCTGTTTTGTTATGTTGTGTGCATCAGACAGTGTGAAAGGCTTTAACTAGATTTTGAACGCTACACAACAGGTCACCTGATAGCATTGATGGCTCACAATCAAAATTAGATCCCCAAAATTATTTCAGTGTGATTTAACTCAATATGAAAAAGTTTAGCTGCACATAAGCAGAGTAAAATGTAAATCTAAACATTTACACTTTTATAAACAATGGTGAATAAGTATTTCTAGTTTCATATGAAATAAGCATCTACAGCAGAGTTTGACGTCACCTGCATCTGATACTGTGATGAAAGGGTTTCAGTGTACAAATGAGTATGGAGGAGTGTGCTGCAGCTTGTGGTGTTGAGTTTCAACCCGGCGGAAATCGACCTGAGGCTAACAGATGCCAGATCAGTCACAGTGCCCAATTTCCACACACTCTCCCTTTCTATTACCCACTCCACAGTATACCCTGCTCTCAGTGTACTTACCTTTCTCTCAGCCACTTTACCATAGTCTAGACAGCTACGTGATAAGGTTTAACTGCAATAAATCATTGCAGTGATTTTTTTTTTCACTTCTCTCCCTTAAAGCATTATTGCATTTCCTGACAGACCTTTCACATGTATCCCTGCCATGTTGCCCTACCATGTTTTGGTCCTGAACCCTCTCAAAAGACTCCTATTGTTCAGCAACTGCCAGCTAGAGGTGTTTTGTCTTATCACTGTTTTTGTGGGAGTTTAGGGAAAATACATAGGGTCAGATTATGTGATAGGGTATTAGCCTGTGCTGGTGAGCACAGGAAGCTGAGGAGCAGCACAAGACAAACTCTGACAGCTGGACCAGACGCTGAGGGGGCCTCTGCTCTGGACAGGTCCCCGTCTGTTGTTCAATGACACTCATTGTTTAAGTCTACTCCAGCTGCTGTCAAATGTAATATAACCCCACCTTCATCATGAGCTGCCAGTGCAAAACCCCAAAGACTCAATGGGAAAAGTGGATGCAAGAGTTAAGTTGAAACCTAATACACTGTTTGTCTCATTTCTTTTGTTCCTTATTAGCGGTCAGACTTCTGACCCAACACACGTCACTGAACTTTTACCCAAAATGCTTGTAGTTGCACAATGCAGCATAAAAAATATATTTGTTTTAACTGCATTACAGTGTTTTCAATGGACAGCATAGAGAGTCAGAAAACATTAAGGATCCTGAGCTCCAAGCCAGCCTCAAAGAACGAGTGACAAAGGTCAACCCATAAAAGTCTATCCCCTGTTTCACATGTCCTTCATTTCAAAGTTGCAGATGAAATCACTGCAAAAGCAAAAACTACATATGAAAGCCTGTTGACTGCCAGCATGCAAACACTTTCTGCAGCTGCATGAGAGAAAATAACTACTCAGCAGTTTACGCTCCAAAAAAGAAAAAACACAGGAATGAAACCAAAATCACCTCCCGTCTTGAACCTTAAAATATAGGAAAAAAGAACTGGCCGAGACCGAGCGGACAGTCAGCAAAGCTCACTGACACATTGGGAAACAATGGTTGATGTTGTCAGCATTTGTGTGTGAAAGGGCTCTCAGAGAAACTACAGGGGTAGACAAGTGAAGAAGCTGCAAAGTTAGATCTGTTTCCAGGTGTCACAAAGGGAGTACAGCAGCATGTAATCATAATAATTTATAGATGAGTTCAGTCACTCAGTGTGCCTCTCAGCAGACTTAAGCAGCTTAGGGCGGTGTAGTGCAGCAGAGTTGAGTTGCTCCGAGTGAGAAAGAACCACAGTGCAGTTCAGAAGTTCAACTAGCTCGATGATAAGGTTTTTACTGGAGTAGCAGTCTTTACAATGTGCCCTCACATGTTCTGCTTTATAATAGAGGAACAATAGTTAACAAGCCAACACAGAAACAAGATCAGGATCACTCTGCACTGCTGACCTTTTCTCACTCTAAAAACAACGTGTCTAGGCCAGATTAGCATCTAGGTTTGAGTTAGAAGGTTGTTGCAGACCAGGGCTGCCATGCTCCGTTACTGGCTCTATTCCATCTGCACAATACCAGAACACAGCCGGGCCAACCGAGAAAGGCCTGTTTGTCTGCTCTAACAGCACCATGACAGCCTTTGCCTTTTGGCTTTGATATGTGTAGATAGCTGTGGAAAGAAAATTGAAATTTTTGTTCCCTAACGAGTGTGCTGTGTTTTTTTTTTGGCATTGCACTGCAGTTACCATGTTGGGTTGAGATTTTGTTTGTTCGTGTATTTCCATTTTCACATCCTCTTTTGTCAACTCACTTAAAAAGTGTTCACTGTTTTACAGTTTTTTCTGTTGGTGGTAAGGTTGACGAGTCCACTTGGATCTTACTTGTTTTTTCTCTTTTGACTGTAGGTCTTAAACTCGGGATGGAGCGGGATGCCTATGTGATGATTGCAGAGAAGGGGGAGAAGCTCTACCACATGATGATGACCAAGAGTAGGCACTTGATCAAGGATAGACGCAGGAAGCTCAGCATTGTGCCCAAGTGCTTCATGGGAAAGTGAGTTTTCTTTACTTCTGTGGTGTCTGGGTCCTTCAGGTTCCAAGAATGTGACTGCAATGCTATGCTGTTCACAAGGAGATCCTCACAAATTGCTGTTACATAAGATGAGCTGGTTTTCACAAGAGCTTGGATCCAGTGTCCCCCAAGTCCTGGCGAAATGCCTCAGCTGTTTTATCCCTACATGCTCTTGTCCGTAATGAGCCCCCCTTATGGTCTCTTCTTATGGGTCACAGAAAGGCCCAAGTTGCCACACTCACTCCTGTCACTGAGCACACACACTAAGACTTTCACTAGCAAAGGACCCTTAGCTGTAGCTTACCCCATTTTTACCCCTTGATGTTTCGATGCAATCGATAGACAATGAGAGGCTTAATTTTCCCTATGTTGCTTTACACACACACACACACACACACACCAGTGCACTCCTCTGCAGCGATTAAATTCCTTCTGGCACCATTTTAGTGGGGACAAAAAAAAAATAAAACTCTGCAAGATGTTGACTGATGACTGGTCTTGTAAAGTGAAACAAGGGAGCAACCATTAATGTCAGCACCACTGCCAATGTGGCTTTACACTATATTACAAATCATTAAATGCATCTGAAAATTGTCTGCAATTGTTTTTTCTAGAGGTAAATGTAGTGGATGTTAACACTACATGCAGCCACTGCCAAGAAAGGGATTTAATGTAATAGTGTTTCTTGGGAGACGGGTTTCTTCTTTGTGGCGTCATGTAAAGTCCATGTCTGGGTGTTTTCCTCTCTCTGTCCGATGAACCTCACTATGCAGCCTGGATCCTTAGACCTTCCCAGAATTGCATTATGCCATATTGTGTGTCAGCACTCTTCCTCCCTGTCTTGAGTATATTCTATTAAGATTAGTGCGGTATGAGTGTTGTCTTAGAGCAGATCTGTTCTTTTCTTACATTTCTTCACTTGTGGGTCAGAGTTCAGAGCCAGTGCCAGAAGAGTAGCTGTTGAACTTATTCAAATAACAGCGTGCGCCAACATGAATGTTTCCTTTCTCTAAATCTTCTTTAGTCACTCATTCCCTTCTTTGCCTCATCAATGCGATGTTAGTCATGTTTGTCTGACTCTTTCCCTTAACTCTGTTTTCACTTTCTACCATCTCTCACTTTCCCAGCTCTATCAATCAGTCATTTCCTGCAGACAAGTGCAAGTGCAGCCTGCATTAGCTCTGTGTTTGTCTCTGATGAAATTAGCGGCCAGCATGGCTTTAGTGCTTATTGCATTAAACAGAGTTGCTGACTGCCGGTTTGATAGCACCCAGTTGTCTTGATAGCATAATTCCATCATCTCTCTACTATCTTCTTCAGAAATACTGAAAATTTAAAGTGGTAGTATGTGTCCTGATTTTCTTTTCTAACTTTTTGTGCTGAGAGTTGAACAAAAACTAGGAAGAGATGGAATAAGGTCTTCTTTTTGGGTTAGCTTCTGTTTCACCAGCTTTAAGTTTTCAATCTGTTGTCTACCCTGTGAGGGAAAATAAGTCGGCTGATTCCCAGTTCCATACTGTACTTTTATTCAGAACAGGCTACAAGCATGAAGTGGCTTAGACATGAGCAAATGAAGTACACAATAAAACACCTGTGTTGTTGATGAATGTGTTTGTCCCACAGTGCAATGCTCAAAGCAAACAGAGCTGGAACAAATAAAGATGAATGGCCAATGATGATGAGACAGCTGCAGGAAGATCCAGACAATAAAAAAGTGGAAAAACATTTTTTTTTTTGTGAATTTTAATTGTTAGTGATGTTCCAAAGTTACATTTTATACAATGACAACCTTTGAGTAACTTTCTGTTAGCATGAATTAGCAAAAGTATATTATTAGAATGTAGAAAGAAAGTGGACCAGTCTGGCCAAGTAAAAAGAGCCTCACTTGAAAAAAAAGGAAATGTTTTTTCATTCTGTTTCTAACTAAAAATGACATCATCAGCAATGTCTTTTCAAAGAAATACAAAAACAGCTCTGCTATGCTGCAGAAGGTCACACACAGTTGCAGAGTTTTCAGCTACAGACATTTGTAAAAGCTTAACCAGTTAACCAAAAACAGATAGTCCCACAAATCTCTTCCTCTCGTGCGCATGCACACACGCACACACCCTTACCCTAACCAAACTGAATTGGAACCCTCAAATAGCCCTTTAAGGGAGGACTGGTCAAAATGTTCTCACTTTCCCAAAAAGTTCTTACTTTCATGTAAAACTCAAATGATGAAAAATTGTTTCTCATGGAGAAAGCTGTACAAGAGCACACACACACATGCACACATGCACGCACCCATCTCCCCTCATTTTCACTTGAGTCCCATGTTTTTATTTTACAACGTGAACATTCTAAACATTCAAAGATAATGATAAACATGCTGAATTAGTGACATTGCAGTACTCTCACACACACACTCACACACACACACACTGCACAGGTGCACGCATTCATTTGGCAGGTCACAAAAACCTCTAGAAATGGAGAGAAAATATTTCTTTTGTGAATCACAGGCAGAAAAACAGTACTAATAGCAGATGGCTGTGAAGTGTTCACAGGTCTGTGTGATTATACACACACAAATCATATATGCATCTGGGCTGACTTTATACATGTATGTACACACACTTGCATGTGGTTAATGCTACATTTACACCTGCTAAGCAATCACGAGTGCCCTCATACAACTGTCTCATGACTGTGTGAAAGTAAATGTACACAAAAGTACAGATTTTTACACTTTATGCTTCAAAATGATTGCCATGCTGGAATAATAAACACACACAAACCCAGACACACATTATGTGGGGGAAGTTACTTCACTCAACAGCATGAAAGACGACGAAGGCAAGAATGTAATTTTCTCCCTTAAATGTTAGCTCAGCACACGCTGGGCGTGACAAGAAGGGAGCAGAGCTGAAGTTCTCACATTTTGATGACTAATTTGTGCACTGTATCAAAGCCTTAGAGATATATGTTGCAGAAGAGAATAAACCTATATACATTAATGCACTGTCTGTGGTTTAAGTAGTTTACTGAAACTGCTGTAACCATATGAAATGTCATACTGAGGAACCACATAGCTCAAAGAGCATAGGAGCCTTGCACAATGTCTACATGTTGCATTATGTAAGACCCACATTGATGAACATCACAGGCAGCTCAGCTTCAGAGTGTATAGGTTTCACAGGTTGTATCATGTAAGCCAAGTGAAAGCATTAGGCTCTGCTTGCATAACATGCATGTAAACAACATATTCATTGCATGTACCACTAAGATACAGTACAAACAAACAATTTTCTCCCGTGGTTGAATGTGGGAATATCCTGGAAAAATGAGTAAACATTAGTTAATTAGTTCACACTTACATGTGCTACATTTAAGGAACATCTTTATTTCAATATGTATATAATTGTGTATTACTGTGCTTGTCAGCTTCAGTTAACAATCACCACCTCAAAATCAAACTTTCAAGCCCCCTGTTGTGCACCAGTTCTCCTGCACCGGACTTTGCGGCATGTATATTCTGAGTCTTGATTGTCTTGATAAAAAGTACTGCTGCCTAGTCAAAGCAACCCAGACTTTCATGTTGCTGTAGTTCCTCTGTGGTAAACCCATGTGCATGTACAATTTTTAAAAACAAGTTACGCATCAATAACAACCTTTGCACTCATATTGAGGAGTTATTAAGTCTAAGCAGAATATCAAATGCTGTTTTGAACTGAAGTAAAAATCCACTACTGCACTAGATGCATCACAGCATCTCTAATATACACAGGTGTAATAGATATTTTTGTTTGCAACCGAAATGATTAGTAAACTAAATTTGTGTTTAAGTTTTGTAAAATTTACTTCCTTTTTTTTTATTTTGATGTTGATCTTGGTACCTACCACTCAGAGCAAAGTAAGTGTTTCATGTATTACAAGTGTGCTACAGTATTAAGTATCACGCATGAGAGACTTTGTGAGTGAATGTGAAAGTACCAGCTTTATCCACAGGAATCCCAGGAAAAACATAACAACAGTGCGGTGCCCACACCATGTGTTGATGCACTGATTTGTGTGAATTTCCACGCACAGCTAGGAGCCTCTTGTCAAAGATGGTTACAGTTTACAAAACGAGCAGTGAGCAGAATTTCAGAAACTAGGCCTCATCATATGCCTCTTTGTGTTTTGATCCCAGTGAGTTTGTGTCATGGCTGATTGAGAGTGGAGAGATCAGTAAGCCTGACGAAGGAGTCAACCTGGGACAAGCCCTGCTGGAAAATGGCATCATTCACCATGGTGAGAGAAAAAAATCTTAATATCTCTCTGTATCACTTTCTTGCTGCTGAACTTTTAGAATTTTGCTCACATTTTCTCATCATTTTCTCGCTATGTTATATTTTTTTTAAATTATTTTTAACTACATGAAGTCATCTCATCTTCTGTTTATGCCTTTTATTACTCTCACTGTTTTATTCCTCTGTTTTTATCCTACTGTAATTGTTAAACTTATTCATGCTGAGAACTTATTTTTGGAGGAAAACACCAAGATTTAAATAGCAATACTGGAATTTTGCCTTGCATTACCCTTCCCTGATTTTGTCTTGAGTGTGATGCTCACAGGTCCATTAACCTGCATTTAGAAGGGACACACACACACACACACACAAAGTAACACACACTTACAGCTATGAATAATGTATGACTGCAGTTGTCCAGTTTGTTGCTTAAGGACAGCTTGTTCAAAGTAAGTACAAACCACTGTCACGTCTCATATATACCTCACTGTCAGGGAAATTTGCTGAGACTCAACGTTCATATTCCTTAATACCTGTGGAAAATCCCCTGAAATCCTCCCTCACAGTTGCCTGCGACCACAGAGAGATACAATGATGACATGCAGGGCTCTGTGGGATAGCAGTGAGGCTTTGTGGTCAAACTAGAGGAGCTGAGGCCCTGCAGGCAAAGTGTAGGTGTCACCAGTTAGTCTGTGAAAAGGAATCAGACAAAAAGCGGTTATGTGACAGAGTTGCAAATTGAAGCTGTCCACGCACTCCTACTGAGCCATGCATTTGCTGTGTGAAAAGACACATAAAAAAGAGAGGCAGTCAACCACATGCATTTTATGGTACATAATGCAAACTTTATCCGATCAGCCGTACATGTTTTAGCCACTGAGGCACTCCAGTTCATAATTAAATGGTTGGAATTTTGACTTCTCCTCTGCTCCCATAATAATTCAGCTATCATTTCATATACTTTAAATTCCACATTTGACACTTTACAATAGCAATGATTGTGTGGAGCCTTTGGTTTTATGAGGGTATTTTAAGTCTAGACTGAGAAAACCAGCAGCTTGTTTGGGCTTATGCCAGCTTGTTGTGGCGGAACCAAACTGCCTCCGTTTGGAAGATTTCACTATGAGCTCTTCCAAAAGACATCTGCTTGTGTATATATTAGTCATTTTTTCTGCAATGGATTGATTATAAATAAGAACTTGTGTTGGAGTTGTTTATTAATGCGAGAATTTTGGAATCAGCAACTGTCTGCTATGTTAAATATTTGAAACTGATGGCTTAGCCAACAGAAACATGAAATTACAAATGTGTTTTTCACAAAAACTCAAGCTTCTTGCCTCTTGCTCTTCTTGTCTGTACACCAGATAACTTTAACAAATTAATTGTGTAAAAAAATTATCAACAGAGTACTTTTAAAGCCTAATGCTCTGCTATTCCTCCTGATATCATGAGACTTGCATGTTTGAAAAGTCCCAGACAACTTAATGGCAGCTGAGCTTCCCCTCTGCAGAGTTTTATCTGAGGTAAACTCGATACAAGTAAGCTTTAACAAAAACTGAGTAACTGTTAATGCACCTGTGTGTGCATGTTCAGAAATTAATATTGGCTAAAAGAAGATTTAATAGGTAATGAGTTAAGACAATTTTCTCAGTAAAGAGTGAAGGAGAAAGCACACACTTAAAGCTTGGTAGTTCATGAACCCTAAGTCTCCCTGTTTTTAAATTGGAATCCAGCTGAGGTGACGTTTTCTCCTTCTTGTAACATTACAGTGTCCGACAAGCACCAGTTCAAGAATGAGCAGGTGTTGTACCGATTCCGCTATGATGACGGTACCTACAAAGCCCGCAGCGAAATGGAAGACATCATGTCAAAGGTAGCTGTGATTTGCTTCTTGATGGAGTTTGCTAAGAAATGTAAAAACAAAATATGAGCAGAAGAGAAAGTATTTCTACAGAGAAATAAGTCATTAATCAGTGTTTTAAAGGGGGAATTAGCATCTGCACAAGCTGTGCTTGAAAATTTTGTGTACGCCTCTCACATTGAGTCATCTAAATTATAGATTTTGTTAGATAAAAAATATCATTTTTAATAGCTAAGGTTAAGAGACACATCAAAACACATCAAAGAGAATACTCCAAATACTAACCCTCACAAATTATAACATGATCTCAGAGTACCTTTAACTTTACTTTTTACACAGTTTGATCAACAAATCAATATCTAGTTATTTGTAAAATAGTAAATCCTGGTGATTGGCTTCTAACAGTTTATGCAGATGTTCAAATATAATCTCTGCAGGCCCTGACACTCTTTCATAGAAAGTCAGTCAGAAACGCTTTTACAAAAAAATGTTTGTCTACAAGCCTTCTCATTTAGAGAGTATGGTTTTGAAATTTCTATCCTAAAACAGTAGCCTTGGGGCAACTCTTTTTTACAGTCAACAGTTAAACCTCTTGTCCTGGAGCCATGCTTGTACTTGTTTATCCAAGGTGTGTGTGTTCTATGACTCAGTGACTCTGTTTTTCTTCTAGGGCGTCAGGCTGTACTGCCGCCTTCACAGCCTCCACACGCCTGTCATCAAGTAAGTACCTGCCTTTCTCCCCTCCTCCTCCTCTCCTCAACCCGATATGCAAATGTTCCCGCTCTCCAGGTGCATGAATGCATATTCATAGAGGGTTCACATTCAGCCCACATCACGCCTTCTGTAAAGACTGAGCTAACAGGGGCACTGCCAGGAATGACTGCCCAGCCAGGCCTGAGCTGCTGTAGGTTCATGTGTTCAGGATTCAGTTCAGGCTAAGAAAGCCAGGTTTTCATGACTGGAGGTTTATATGAGGGAGCTCTTAAAGGATTAAGGGGAGCCACTTATTAAGAGCATTCGTCTTTTTATGTTAACAGTGTTGTAGGTTAGCTGGATTCCTGCCAGTGAATTTTTAAGATTACATGAGCTAAGCAGGAGTCCAAATGGTTACTGCAAACATTTTTATAGCCTCATCAATTACTTTTTATTTCTACTTCGGACTCTCTCTTTGGCACACATAAAGTTACACACACTTTCTAATGTTCTTGCTTGCATACATACGCAGTGTATATACTCAGAGATATAAACACTAAAGCACATAGTATACACACTCACATAAACACACACAAATGCTTTAAATGTGAAACCTCCTATATGTCAATATACAGATGTCAAATGAATGTAAGTGGATGTCTTCTTATGTTTTTAATTCTTACAAGGGTTTAGCTAGGATTAACTTTCCCAAAGAGAAATCTAAACTGTAAACTGAAACTGAAGTTACTTCTGTAAAATGATATAATGATCTCACTCAGAAATGTTTTTCATTTGAAAATCGAGGGAGTAAAAACAGAAGCACAGATTTCCACAGAAACACGGGAACCACGCACCATCTTCTGCTGAAGCACCCTTCCCTTTATGCTCTTTCCCCTTCATTCCTCTCTCTCTCTCCCTCCATCACTCACCCGCTGATTGAAGTGCCCGAGGTTGCCATCGGTGCAAACAAAGAGCTTTTAGTTGGGGGACAAATCCTATTAACATACAAAGGCAAGCCCTCTGCCTGCCAGCAAGATATTATGTAATACGGCCTGGCTTTTTAAACCATTACTAAATTGGCTTTGTGTGAAGCCATTAATTATAATTTTTGAGTGATGGATGTATGTATGAATCATAAATAATCATAAACTGTGTCTCAGTTTTATTAAACTTTGTTGAGTGACAAAGCGCCTGCTGGTTTCATAACATTAAAGGGCAGTGAATTAGAATAATAACATGCATTGTAGACCTAATAAAATCAGATGTCTTAGGTTGCAGGGGATGACATAGACAATCACTGATCAGCACAGGATGTCTGGAAGCAGCTTGCCCTTTATGCTGTCTCAAAGCATAATCTGCACTATCAATCAGGGCTCTTTTTGTAAGGCAGGTATTGTGTTTAACATTCATTCTGAGTGTGTTTACAATTTTGGTAATGCACAGAGCCTACACCCTACTCACAGCACTGAGATGAGAAAAAACAAAGAGAAGGTAGCGTTCATCTGATATACCTATCGAGTCACACAATCGACCACACTTCCTCTGAAATGTGTGGAGCATTCATGTCATCTCACAAAAACTCAAAGAATTAGAGTTGTAAGAACAGAAGAGGTGAATTGTTCTATGGCAGAATTTAGAGAACTGAGGAATAAAAACTGTCTTCAACACATGTAACATATATAACACTGTTCTGGTAAAAAGATAAGTCACATGGTATGGATGTTGTCATGGCAATTACATAAATAATGTGTGCTTTTTTTATTACTTTCGCTAACTCTGTGGAGTGATGATCTCTTTTGTTCATTACTCATAAAATGCAGCATTATATAAATATAACACTGTGTTAAGTGTTGATGTTGTGTTTTATCATTTCTTAAACTCTTGTTACTCGTGAAGCCACAGACAGTTACTGCCATCTGCAACACTGCCTGCATTGAACTCAATCTTTTTTTGGCTGCTTTAGGGACAGAGATCACCATCTGAAAACCTTTAAATCTGTGGTGCCTGCCAGCAAACTGGTTGACTGGCTCCTCTTGCAGGTAAAAATCACTATCTATTATACTTCACTTAATCCAACCACATGAAATACTAGATATGATATGAAACCAAGCAAACTGTCACTACTGTAACCAAGGTTTTTTTTTGTGTAACGGTACTGTTTGAGCATTAATGTCATGTGAGTATTTTACTGTAGCTGATTAATTAAAAACTGGGTATTTTTCAGTCCTTCCAATGCAAAATAAACTAGCTGCTCACTGAAAATCTAAACTAGGCTCAAATACGTGTGGGCTTTTTACAATAATTTCATTTGTCATCATTTAATGACCTTGAGGAGTACAGCCAAGGACAATGTCTTGCTGTCTTTCATTGTGTTTTTAAACACATGCTGGCTCACAAATAATCATTTTTACCCTGACAAAGACATAGATACCTCGGGCCAGTGGTGCTGCAGTTTGCTGCGTATGAGAAGGTGTAAACAGGCATTGTAAGTGATCGACTGTGTGCGTCATTGATTTGGTTTCCCAGGGAGACTGCTCGACCCGAGAGGATGCGGTGACGCTGGGTGTGGGGCTCTGCAACAATGGCTTCATGCATCACGGTCAGTTCAGTCCTCACTCACACACACACACACACACACACACACACACACACATACATGAAGGACAGGTACATACACAAACTGATTAGAGTTTTTTCCTTTTAAGTTTGATAACAGTGTTGGTAAAAAGAAGCTCAATGACATGTGTGATGTTGTGATATCTGCTCAGTCTGTAATTACTTACAATGTACAGGATTTTACATTTATATTGTCTTTGCATGTCTAGATCATTCTTACACTCTTGCTCTGCTAATTCACTTCTTCTGCTTGATTACCTCATTTTGCATTTTGCGCCTCATTATCCCCAAGCCACTCTTTGTCGTTACTTGCAAAAAATGTAATATTAGCCTCTCCTGTGTCATGCTGTCATAAGTTGAATAAGGGGGCATAGTAAATTTGCATACCCAGTCCCGCCAAGTCTCTGTAACCTCACTGACCACATTGTAGTGGAGCGGCTTTGGTTCTAGCCCAGCATGTTGAATGTAAACAGCATTAGCAGTGTACCCTAACCAGAGCTGTTTGGCTTAGCTACATGGCTGTCTGGGTCAGCCCACCGAACCATGACCATAAATTGAATCCGTCATCTTCATTGGCCCAGTGCATTATGTGTAAAGCGAGATCCTCCTAAAAGACGTAGTTAGTGTTGAAATACTGACAGAGTAATGCAATGACTGCACTTCCTGAAGCATATACTAAAGTAAGCAAGAAAAAAGAAGCAGTTAGTGTTGGAATACTGTATTAGTAACATTTTGACGGCAGTTCCTGTTGCATATAGTGAAGTAAGCCAGAGGGCAGATGTCTAAAAAGAAGATAGTCATTGTTACATAGTGTCTAATTGGGCAAAGAGGTGAACTGTATCTATTTTTTGAAAATCACAGTGCATCCAACCAAGCAGTGAATTACACCAGCACGCAGGTACTATTTCACAAGCTGCTTATTAACATGCCCTGCAGCAGTCAGTTCAAGTAATAAATCCAAATGTATATACAGCATTATAGTTTAAATGTACACATGATTAAAAGCTCACAAATTTCTTCTGTAAATCCTTTAGTGTTTATATTTCATTCTCATTTAAACTCACACAACCACACCCAGGCAGTCATGGAGGTGCTCCTCCTTCACTTTTCTCTGGCTTCATTGCCACTCATGCATGCACCTCCTTACCTCCACCATCTGCTGGAAGGTGTCACCTGTTTGCTTTTACCTCTCCCTCTTCTCTGCCCTTTTCAAGGGTCCTGACCTCTCTCTTCTCAACCTGTCTGCACTCCTCACTTCTCCCCAAGTCACTTTCTGCTGTCCTTAGTCAGCACATCTGCTGCTCTGTTGTTTCTCCTGAACTCTTCTTCTGTGTCTGTCTGTTTCTGTCCTTCAGTCTTTGTTGACCCTGTGTCTTTTTAAGAGTGAGAGGTGAGAAGATCGCTGATAAAAGGCAACACAGTTAAAATGCCTTTCATCTGTCCTTACCTGCTTACATCATTCATCTACACATCTGTTATGAACACATGTTGGATTTTGCCCTTCAGGCAACTTAACACACAGAAAACTTAAGACACAGCAGTGGAGTTAACGTCCTTTATTACTCCTGTTATATGGCTAGGATCAGTGGCTTAAACGCAAATGTCATCAGCACAGAATTATCCATTTAATCGTGTTAAATACAGAATATCAGTATTGGAAGTAACAGTGAGTAGTAATCATCTTTTTAAGTCCAAACTTTTCTTTCCATACAGTTCTCTTACCTCAGTGTTATCAGTTCTGAAGATCAATACTAAACCATGAGACCTCTGGTAAAGGGTGCTGGTGAACTCAAAATTTAGAAATCTGTCTTTTAAATTGTTATATGAGTTTTTTGACACTTAGTAAAAAACTTTTTAATTTCATGTTTCCCATCCAGTTTTTATCAGTACATCATAATATTTAATGTCATACATACATGTTTAATCATATGAAGACAATTTAAAACAATGTACATACTGTTTCGTAAAAGTTATGTAATGTGAGTAGATTGGATATTGTCAGCTGTTCTCAGCATGTAAATGGTGATTAGCAGTGCATGTGCGTAACTATGTGTGTGTCATTAGGGTATGACAGCCTCCGGAGTAGCACTCCCTCCAGTTGAATGGGTGGTGTTAAGGTATTATACAATCACAGCCTCCGTGACTCAGAGGAAATAACTCACGTTCAGGGTTCGTTTAAGTTGGCGAAAGGCCAGTGTGTGTGGGTTTGGCGTGTGTGTAATCAGTTTGTGAGGGCTTTTGTTCACCTGAGGGTGCCAGATGCTCTCAAAAATCTCTGAACAGCTGGGTACTTTTAGCTGACAGTGTTGCCTGTACAAGCCCCATTTTACAGTGGCCTTTCAGATCCATACACCTAAGACTGGGACCCTGGTTAGATATCTCAAATCTGCCGATGTGTTTGAGATTCAGGGCAAATGTCAGAAATACAAACTCGTATGAAACATGCACAAATGGACATTTTTTGTAATTCTTTTACACAATATCATGTCCCACTAACATCATGGCTTTAGTCCAAATGTGAGCATCAAAAAGCCAGTGGAAGGCAGTGCCAGCTGTCAAACTGCATACAGTGGATATCCTGTCATTTTACACATACTTATGTATTTGCACCTGTTGCAGTGTTGTCAAGCACTTGTGCTTTGACTTTCATCAAATGAAAAACCATCCTAAGTAGAAGATTATTGAAAAGAAAAGTATGTTTACAACTTCCTTTAATTTAGTTTTCCACACAAGGTAACAGAGTTATGTTTTAAAGGACAGAATCTTTCATTTAAAAAAATTGTTGCCGAGCACCATAAATGCTCACAAACGGTAAGGGCCGTATTTCACTGCCTTCAAAGAAACATTGAAAAAACTACAGTTCTGTTTATGAAGTTTGTTTTCTGCTGTGATTGAAGAAGCGTCCATAATGTTCTCCTCACCTTTTTGAAGTGCCCCATGTGTTTGAGTGCAGCTCAGCCCAACAGTGGGATTTCCAAACACACTCATACACACACGGCAGACGGCTTCTTGTGTCCTCCGGAGAATCCTTTCTAGTGCTGTAGTGCCGGCTTGAGCTGGCTAGAGCCCAGATGTGGTTTGGCTCCAGATGTTCCTGCTGGCATCATTAGCTGATGAGCCAATTAACCGTTAGCTTGTTTGTTTGACGATGTCCAGAGAAAGTGGCAGTTTCTTCTAATTCTGCTTGAGCAAACACTTATATATCTTCTCAAGTCTTTGAAAATGCAAATGATTTGGAAAACTGGGCTTGTATTGTCATATAAGGCACCTAACTTTTACAAGACCCAGTTTTACAACATTATCAGTTAGCCAGTGCAAGCACACTGGCACTTTGGATTATTAATGTTGCTGAAACCTCTTTTCTCCGCTACATGAAATCGAAAAGATCGAGATGTGACCCGTTGCTATTTGTCTCATTATTACTTGCATGCAGCAGCTTTCTGAATACATGCTCTGTGTGCGTGTTTTTCCCTGCAGTCTTGGAAAAGAGCGAGTTCAAAGACGAGTCCCAGTTCTTCCGTTTCTATGCGGATGAGGAAATGGAGGGAACCAGCACCAAGAGCAAGCAGCTTCAGCGCAATGACTTCAAACTCATCGAAAACATCTTGGTCAAGTCCCTGGTGGTGAGCTTGAACACAGGCACACACGTGTATTTCTTCCTCTCCTACGCAAATATACACTCACACATGTTCATCTTGTCACAGTGCCAGACTCAGGTTGTAATTTTTTTTTCTTTGGAAAAGAAAATAATGATACTAAAGAGAATATTACAAGGTTTAAAAAGTTACTCTAAACAATGGGCCAATGTTGATGGATACAAAAACAAAAAAACACAAATGTATTAACATTTAACAGGACATGTATCACCCTTTCATGCAGATAAATGCATATATGTGCAGAATAGTGTTTGTCTGTGCATGCATGGTAGTAGTTTTAAAACAGGTCGATTACGTATCACTAATTCAACCGACAAATGGCTTCTATTGTAATATTCACTCTAGCTGTTTGCTTCATGAATGTGGTTGTCTCTCTGATTTCCACACCTAAATGTAATTAACAGAACAACACACAGAGAAGCAGGCCTCCTCTACCTCATGAGGAGGGGGCTGTAATGACAATTAACACCTTTGAATTTGCACTGATCAGTGTGCATCTTATGATTGTCATCTTGTGGAAATGTAATCAACTGCATGGCCTTCCACTGCTGTTAGGACTTCAAATGAAACCATAAGCGATAATGGGTTGATACATCCTAATATTTCTTTCACTTTTAGGCTTTTTATTTACCTTATTCAATCACGCAGAAGCTACTTAAATAAGCAACAGTATCTCAGTTTTCCGCCATCCGTATTAATGCTCTCTTCCACTGCAGGCACAATTACACTCCCTTTTTATTCTTGGTGACACAGTGATGTTTAACAATTCTTATTCATGACATGAGAAAACAGGTGCTTGGAGAAGGGAATTAAGAGGAGAAACCCCCAAAGAGGGACAAACATCAGACGAAAGGCATTTTAGCACTGCCTACCTTGTCTTCAGGCAAACTGGTCGAAGCAGCTGCTGCCAGCAAAACTGCAAAGTTGTGGGAACATTCCTGACATTTCTTGTTTCTGAGAAAGTGCATGATGACACATTAAAGACACGAACCACTGATGCATGTAATATACATGCTGAAAAAAAATAGTGTGCACATCTCATCCTGCATTCAGGCCAGATGCAAAATATGTGTTTCATAAAGAGTGTCCTGTGTAGAGACTTCTGTTCTTTATAATTATCTCCATTGAAAGCAGCAAGATTGTCTGATGTCTTTTTGTCATTTTGTCATTATAATTTGTTCAGTAGATCACGTAGCATAGAGCTTGCTCATTAATAAAGCGAGGTATAACTGATGTTTATTTATTTGGCACATAAAATAAGGTCAGACGCACTCCTCTGGGTCTAGCAGTGTCTTGATCCTGAAAAAACAGTGAACTGTTTAGTCAACTCCATTATCTTTGGGGAAACCCAGAAGCAACACCAGCATCCCTTTTCATATCAGAGCGAAAAGAGAGCATGTTATCTGGACTTCCACAAGAAGTGGAAGGGCTTTTTTTTCCTTGATTAGCACAACTAATTCCCCCTCATGGCTATTATTGAAGTGAAATGCAGGAACTCTTTATTTACTGCAACCATCTCCTCTGATGTAACAGCAGAGATCCCCATCTTATCAGGGCCATGCAGCAGGAAAAGATGGCCCCAGCAGCTTACCTAACGGAAGCTAGCTAATGTGTTTGGTGATGACAACATTTGACTAAGCCTCGCCCTGCTGGGAAGTAGACTATAATCAAAAATGGCTGACCTGCAACACTGAAACTATGATAATGTGCATGTACTTTGTAAAGAAGTGACCACATAAATGAAGTGGCATATATCATCCTTATAACATGAGACTTCATTCCTCGGAAGAAATGGAATCATTGCAGCAATATTAAATGACAGGATATTTACAGGATGAAGAAAAATAGTAACAGTGTGTGGTGAGGCTAATTTAATGTATATCAGTATATAATGTGACAATAATTGTGCTACTTACTGAAGACATTAAAGTCCAACAGTCAGTGTCCAGTGTAAACGAGGCAGTAATTAGATTGTTTTTATCTGTTCTAGATTCACCCTGAGGAAGAAGACTATGGCTTTGAGATCGAAGAAAAAAACAAGGCCATTGTGGTGAAATCTGTCACCAGAGGCTCACATGCTGAGGTAATGGTCAACACACACACACACACACACACTGTATCCCCTCCCCGCCCCAGGGCATTGGTTCCAGTAGGTAATGGTTGTCTACTGTTTTGACTGCTGCTGTCAGTCTGCCTTTGTTCCCATGTACATGCTCTGATTGGCTGTAGGGCCATTAGACATGCTAACTCACACTCCATTTTATTCATCTAGAGCTGTTTAAATTACCAATAATTACTCAATTGTAATAAATCATGAATAATGATGAATTCTTATGATCACATCTGTGACTACAGCAGTACAGACTTATTGTTTCTCAACCTGACAAGAATAAAATCAGTCCTCCTTAATGCTGCGGCTGTATGTAATGTAAGACTATTATCCTTTCTTTTCCTGTGATTTTGCCTTTGCTTCACCCCACTCTGATATGACAGTTGACAAACAACCATTGCAAATGTATTTTTTGTACAATCTTTCCAGCTTTTTCCAACACAGGATGATACCTGTGTTGTTTGTGGAATCTTTCGTTTTTCCACAAGCAGGTCCAGAGATGGAAAACCTTTTACTCAACATCTTGCCATTGAGTGTTTTGCTGCACCGTTTCAATTTACCCTCAGTTCTCTCCTCTCCCTCTGTTTCAAGTTTCCTCATCACCGTCTGTTATTTTACTCATTACACTTTTTTTCCCATTTTTCTCTCTTCCTCATTTACTCCCTGAATAATCTTCCCTTTTTCTCGGCTGTCTGCTTCCTCTTTTTTCATC
>JAPZDY010000002.1:6332862-6342961 GCA_029783645.1 Ctenochaetus hawaiiensis
CCCGACCCCCCCCCCTTTACTTTGTTATTCAAACTGCATGTCTCTCATGCCCCACAATAACAAGATTGCTAGTTGTGACATAGCCCATGTGCCAGCACAGTGAATGAAGCTCAGCTGATTCCCATGGGGCCCTGAAAGGAGCAAGGAGACACTCACTCAGACACACACTCACAGACACACACACAGAGCTCTTTCACTATATGGAACTATTATAGAAAGTCACGTGCAGACATGCACCCATGCTGTATAGTCACACACACACACACACACATAAACCCTTCCACATTCAGATGGCTGTGGCTCCTCCCAGTCGTTTCTGCATCCATCCTGGGCTGTTGTCCAGAGTCGGGGCCCGGCTCAGGCAAAGCAACCCCACCGGATCTGTGCCCAGGACACTGGACTCACACAGCGAACACACAGAGGCAGCATTATTCTCACAACGTGACTGAAGATGTGCAAGATGACTGCATTAAAATTACGTGCAGCAGGCTGCTGGGGTTTTGTGTCTCTTACTTGTAAAAGGATTTTAGAGGCAGGCTGAGGCAGATGATGTTTGATACTTGTGAAATGTGAACCATAATATTTGTTTGTGCAATTTTTACTTGATTTTCTCTTACTAAATATACTCTGTATTTATATCAAGGAACAAGGCAAGATCTAATAACTCAAAGCAACACTGATGACATGCAAATATGAGTCACCACATTAAGACAAAGATGTAAATAAATGCATCTCTGTGAAAATTTAGAGTAATGTGTAAAATACATGCAGATCCATCAAGCAGGAGGCTCAGGTGTAAATATAAAGCAGCTTAATCATATCTTGCAGCAAATCTTAAAATGCATGCTGACTATGAAAAGTCTCTTCATATGCAATGATGACAAGACTAAACAGACGGCAAAAATATTGATTCATTCTGATTTTCTGTGCTATCTTTTGGTTTGTTGTCTTTTGTGCTCTTTGGAAGTATATATACTTAACAGGCACTTAATTCTGCATAATGTACACCTGCCACTTAGGCACAAACACGACTCATACTTCATCTGAATCAAATACAGCACACAGTAAAGGTGTCAATGTGCCACACCAGTCATCCCAACTGAAACTTGTCGTGCAAATGGGGGCTTCAGAGGAGGCTGAAACAAGCTTCGACTTAAAATTAACAGCATTTTGTCTCCTTTCTGTCCGTCTGTCTCCCCAGATGGCCGGCCTGCAGGTGGGCAGGAAGATCCACACCATTAACGAGGACCTGCTGTTCCTCAGGCCCTTCTCTGAGGTGGAGACCATGATCAGCCAGGCCTTCTGCATGCGACGCTCCCTGCGGCTGCTGGTCGCCACCAAGGCCAAGGAGTGAGTAAACACACAAAAACACCAAAACATACAGGTATGCACACATATATAGGGGTAACACTGGTCTGACCGGTCTCTTCTCATCTAGGATTGTAAAGATCCCTGACAACCCGGTCAGCCTCTCCTTCAGACTCTGCGGCTCTGCCCCTCCTCATGTCCACGCTGTCAGGAAAGGTGAGTGACTGTCATGAGAGAGGACACAGTGTACAATACAGTTTTTAAAGGTAAAAGGACACCATCAGTTTGAACGTGTAATGGAAAAGTAATCTGTTGAGGGGTTTAACAGTGCCCAGCTCCCTGGGAGACGTAATTAAATTAATATTTCTTGAACTCAGTTACAACTGACATATATTTTCCTCATAAACCCATCACTGGAGATCTGTGAACTGATTTGTAAGACTTTGACCTTGTTATTGTAGAATCAGTGCCAGTTAATGCTTTGAACATGTTTATGGTGTCAGAAAGACAAATAATTCTGGCTGATTTGAAGGGAAAGATGAGGTAACTCTAGCCTCTAACCACCTGTTACACTCCGCTTTTAGTGAGACTCTATTAGGTTTTTATGGCCACCTGTCAGCCAGACAGCCTGCGGTCAGGGTTCAAAACCTCCTTAATAGACCAAACTTTACTTTTAAAAGGCAGACACATGTGCACACACTCATGCTCTGTGATCAGAGGTAAAAGTGCAATAGTTACCCAAAAAAAAAACACCCACACTTTTGTTTTACCTTCTTATTCCTCTTGTTCTGTCCTCACAAGCTCCAAACCAGATGTCTGCACTGCCTAGACCGGCTCAAAATAGAAAAATGAGAGATTTATGACCAGATGAATGAGGGACGAATCCCAATGTGTAAACCAGACAGGAGTAAGAGAGGACACTCATAAAAGAGCAAGGAAAGAAGCCGCCGATTGCTGCAGCAAAGGAATGTGGTTTCACTTAAGCCTTATTGTGGCATTGGGACCTCTCTTCTCTCTCCCCATTCCTCTTTTTTATCCTCCACACTCCTCCTCTTCTTTCTTCCTCTGTGTCTTGAGTAGAATTTTTTTCCATCTGAATTCAGAGTTGTTTTTTTCTGTCCCTAAATCAGTCCCCAGCGTGATATCCATGCACGGGTCAAGTAGCCCTGGAGTTAGGTAATTGCTGGCACCCTGGGTGGAAGTGATGCCAGCACTGGTATTTTTAGGTTGGAGAGGAAAATGATGGAGGTGTTGATTGGACTTCCAGGCTGTATTAGTAGCTTGGGGCAACATGTTACGGCACTGAACTGAGTAATTTTCTATTTTCCTGGGGGAACAAAAGGGAAAAGGTTATATGCAGATAAGGGAATTGAGTTTAAAACTTGATTATTATTTTTTTTTACATCAACTGAAAATAAACCATTGCTCTTTGATGTAAACATTTATCCTAAAAATAGGAGACATGATTACTATTGTAAACTACCGTTTCTCTTTCACTTAATATCAATGTTTTCTTAGTAGTCTTATGTGTTGTTTACAGCTCTGCTATAATTATACCACAACTGTGACCTTTGACCTCTGATCCTATCTTAAATCACTGTAGGTTGGGAGGCGGCTGCGGCAGGTCTTCAGCCAGGCCAGGTCATCCTGAAAGTTAATGGCAACAACGTCAACCGCAGCGACTACCAAGAAGTCCTGGAGCACTTCACAGCACAACACACACACCAGGAGCCTCCCAAAGTGGTGAGGGGGCACATGAAAGCACACACTCACACACAGTCTTTTTATATCAAAGAAGGTTTGTAATGTAATGTGGACCTCATAGGGAGTATTTTAAAATAACCACAAAAGAGTTTATGCGCAAGCCACATCATCTGAGCCTGTACATGGTTGAACGGTCACAGTCATTGTGTGTCTGCTACGTCAACTCTCAGCACTTTATTTTAAATAATTAAACAAAGTAAAGCCATAAGGTCATCTGATTATTATCACTTGTACCAGATTATTCCCCTAATGTGAGACAGCTCACTAAATGTACATTCTAACAGACCACATTAATGCCCTGAGGTGGTACATGAAACAGCATTAGCATTAGTGCTAGACTTAGACACAATAACTCAGTGGTTGAACAAAATATTAAAATATCAAGGACTTTGCTGACCTTGCAACACACTCTTTGAAATCTTCTGTTGCAGACAAAAGTGCCATCAAACAACATGTGCTGGCTGTCACTTTGTTGCTTCAGGACAAATGTAGTGAAGAGTTGAACATTTTTTCAGCTCAAGATACAAATCCGGCCAAAATAACAAATAAACAGCTTTCCCCTTTTGCACTAAATTTCTGTTCATTCCCTCTGGCAAGAATGTTTGGATTACAATCTGTTTTTAAAGTTGCAATGACAGGGCTTTCCATATTTATTTAGAGTCTTCACTGAATATTAGTATTTACACTCAGAGCTACGATGCCTGACGGTCAAACTGCAGAAACATTTCATGGCTGTTTGGACATTAGGTCTCAAGGCAGTATTTTAAAGGGCTGCAGTAAGAGTCAGATGTCCTCCTCACTGCATAAAACATATTTTTTTCTTTTGTTTTATTTAGCTTTAGGCAAATTCCCTTGAGCAGGCTCAGCTGAGCTGTCTTATTTTGGACATTTTCCAGCAAATGTTTGCCGGTTCATTTAACGACAGGATAAATTAGCAGGATGTTGTTGATGTGGCTGACTGCATTCGACTCTGGCTGCCTTGCAGGTGAAAAGTGTGTGCAGGGCGTGTAGAAATACCTCAGATTCCTCCCTTCAGATTCTGTGTATACAGTACGCCTACCTCTTCGATCTTTGTTTATTAAAAAAAGAAACATTCTTGAGCATACCTAAATAGAAAAAAAATCTCATTTTGTAGTTTTCATGCCTCGCTAATTTTATACTTCTCACCATGTTTCTTTTCCTGCTAACTTCTTGCGCACTTCCTTCTCCTCACTTCCTTTTTATGATTACTGTGCTTATTTTTGACATTACAATAATAATTTTATGACTAGTAAACTTATTCTTATCTGTTTTATTCCAGTGTAAGTGGGTATATCGTGCATTTGAGGATGTGGAAGAACATGAAAGAGACAGAGGTGCTGGTGAGAAGGAGGAGAGTCCTTTCAGGCCTTATCCTGTGGAGAATGGCTCTGACCATGAGGAAGAGAACGGCACCAATGGAACAGGTGAGACACAATGTTACACCCTCTGAAAATGTGCTGTTTAGTCCTTTAACTCATGTTTTTATTAATAAAACCATATCCTGAAGTTCTGAAAAAGGACTTTTTTAAGAGTCATTGCATTTTTGGTCGAGACCTTACCGCTGGTAACAATAGCTTTCTCTAGATGTACTTTTGTTTCTTTGCTTGAGAGTGTTTTCTCTGCATTCACAATGCTCCACTCAGAGTGTTTTAAATGGCTTTTTATCACATAAGCAGAACTAGCTCTGAATGCCTGCAAAGTGCACATGCTGACTGGTGAAATTGTTCTGCAGACCACCGTCTGGGCAGACTCTCCCTCTCTGATGAGCTGCCTCTGGTCAGTATGACGGTCGATAACGTCCATCTGGAGCACGGAGTTGTCTATGAGTATGTCAGCACTGCAGGCCTGAAGAGCCACGTCCTGGAGAAGATGGTGGAGCCCAAAGGCTGCTTCAGCCTCACCGCTAAGGTACTTATGGGAGAAAAGGATTTATTCTGATTATCTTAAGTTAATGCTTATGATACTGAGGAGAGAAAGCTCTGCGGGGGTATTAGTCATACTTTTATTCTTTTGTTAGCTAAATGTTATATAATGCTACTTTTTGTTTGTAAAACAGTTGTTGACATGGCTTACATGTTCTCAGCCTCCAAAATATCACATCTCATGTTTCATAAAGATCCCAACTTGGCCGTTCACCAGTATGTGGGTCACTGATATTTGTTCAACTTGTAATATTATGACAGGATCTGAGAGCAGCAAATGTGTTTTTGGCTTCACTGGTGGTTTTGGTTGTTGGTTTTGGAAAGCTGAGTGTTTAGCCAGAGGGAAAAAAAACACTCTCACTGCTACCAGTAATACTGTTTTTATTCTGATTGGAATCAACTAAAATCAAATTTCTGGACTTTTATTGTAGCACTGATCCCCCCTAACAGTGTTTCTTGTCCCTACAGATCCTGGAGGCATTTTCTGGTGACGACAGCCTCTTTGTGCGTAACTGCAGCCAGCTCATCTCCCAGAGCAACCCAGTTGTAACCATGCCTCAGTACGAGTTCAGACAAATCTGTGACACCAAGCTCGAGAGTATCCGACGGCGCATCAGGAGCTATCAACAGGTACTGAGGCACACTTCTACACTCTTTTGAATGCAGCCATTGAAATTTGTACATCCAGGAATATCCCTTTATTTTTTTATATAACTTAAAAAAGTGTACAAACTGTTTTTGGTCAGTATGTGTCTTACTAGCTCTCATTGTCCAGATGCATTTAATTACTCAGTTATGTTTTTAAAGCTTTAGGAACAGCCAAGAGAGCCTTTTTGGCAGGATGTGTTATTGTGTGTGTTTTCATCACAAATTTTAGCAAATTTACCACCTCATGGTGAAATAAAGCAAATCTGTCTACATGTATAAAACATGACATGTAATAAAATTGATCATAACAAACAGAAGTTCTTGTTCTTCAACTTAAATTTGTGTTCTGCTACTCAAGACAGCAAAATGTCTTTTCAGCTAATGGGCAGTAAACCTGAAGAAGGTTACATCACATCAATAATTCACATTTTTTCATTCTGTCAATATGTTCTACCTCTGTTTTATTCTGCTACAGTGGCTGTGTTTTGTGTAGGTTATAAACACACACTGTAAACATAAGTGATGACAGTAATGCAGCTTGTGCTTACACTAAACTCTGTCTGTGTCCTGCTTCACATAACATTTCACCTTTTCCACCCAGTTTTCCCTGGAGCTGAGGAACAAGGCTTGGCCCTCCTTCAGGCAGGCCGGTGTTCACCCTCACCCGCTGGGCTGCATGGACTTTGTTCCCACCAACTGCCATGTCAACTTCATGCAGGTGTCTTACCCCAAGAGCACTACCTCTGCTGGCAGGACTTTCAGCATCCGCTTTGGGCGCAAGAACTCCCTGTTTGGCCTGGATCCTGACCAAGGTAGAGAACACACACACACACACACACACACACACATACACACACACACACGTCTGTCCAGTAAGATTTGAACATTAGTACAATCTCTGTTGCATATTCACTGCTTAAACTAAGCTTCATCTGAGAACCATCCCATTCACAATAATAAAGCTTAAACCACTTAACACCAGCTCAGTGATGGTTTTGACTAATTATCCTCTGTGACCGTTTAAATCCCAGCAGCAGAGAGGAGAATATTAACCCTAGCCTCCCACAGTAGCCTTACAGTCTCAGTAAGGTTCCCATAGTAAATTCAATGAGTGGTTTGCCATTAAGACTCCATTAGCCTCAGGCCATACTCATGTTATTGACATGGGAAGTGAATGAATAATGTCAGGGAAGATAGTGCCCTGACCGCAGTGTAGGAATGTGTGTCATTCACTCAGTGCTGCTTCTGCTAAAGGTCAAAGGTGAGAGACGGAGACAGTGAGTGGGAATGGAATGTGGTTAAGAAATTAGAGGGCAAAACATTAAAATCCTTTATCAACAGATATAGAGAGAAGTATTATGTCTTCTACTCTGTGTGGCTGAACTTTATTATGATTGAGCTTGATAATAATTAGATTTTAGGCGTGGCTGCTGAGCTGCCTTTACTCTAAGCAGGGATGAAAATGCAGTACAGTTGTCTAGACAGCGGACGGTTAGCATTTCTCGCATTTGTCCAGGATGCCTAGTCCTCGTCTTTCCAGCACCAGCTGCGAGTCAGACATCTGCCTAGCAGTTGTACTGGCAACATATTGAGCTCTGGTGCTTTTCAGGGTGTGTTCTGCACCTCAACCAGCCAACAGCTACAGAGATGATGTTTTCTCCAGTGACGGCTGCTAATCTTGAGTGCTGCAGTCAGAAACAAAATTGAATTACAAGGCTTATTAACCGTGGTGTAACAAAATTTCCTCTCACAGTACTATTGCGTGGGTTTAAAAGGTATGGATGGAATGTACATAACATGTATAAGGCCTTCCCCATTAAATTGTTATGTTTGCAATGCACTAATAGCAGACACTCCAGGCTCATTGCGAGAACTTAATCTGCATGCAGTTTTTGGATGTCTGAGGTTATTGCAGCTTAGTTTGGCATTCAACCCAGGCAAACAGTTTTGCGTCCCGTGCTCGCTGTGCGTATCAGTTGCGTAAGTGCCCTTTAAGAAAATGTTTTTCATCAAGTCTAAATGTAGAACAGACAAGAGACAAGAGTTACGCCTACTGCATATGGTTTTTGCACATTTTTCGCAGATGTATTTGTAAGAGAGTAAAGTTGCTTTCATTCACCCACTGCAAAATGTTGTTTATTCTCACTGCCTCTCCTCTCCTCTCCTCTCCTTCAGCACAACTGAACCCCATGTCCCACACCCAGCACTGTGTGACCAGCATGGGAGCTCCTTCCTGGACCTGCTCTGGCTTGGAAGGCGATGAGGCAGATGGCAGTGGGGAGGTGACAGTGGATGGAGATGAGGGGTTGAATGATGGTCGGCGAGCTGGTCATGGGGAAGGCGGGTTGAGCTTCCTGCTCAAACAGGAAGACACAGAGACTCAGGACGCCTATATTCACTTGTACAGCCGCCTTGATGTTGCTTTAAGGGAGATGAGGCAGTATGTTGCTCAGATAGATGTGTAAGTGACTATTTCATATAAATCTCTTCATCCTACACCCTCAATGCAACTGTCATTTATGAAATAAAAAGCAAAGCGTTTACCCATATCCATTCAGAAAATATTTTCAGCCCTAACAGCCTGTGCTGTTATCAAATATTGGCACTCCATTGGTGTTTATATATGAGGAGACTATTTTTGTAGCCTTCACAGCGACATTTAAAAATCACTGCATGAAAAGCCAGGAGCTGTTATCCCCACAGCAGCCTCCTGAGGCTGTTCCTCAGCCTCTCTTTGTCTGTCTGCCCTTTGCCTTGTTTAAAGCTGAGGATTTACAAAAGGAACATTCTTCTGGCCCAAAATATTTATGGGCTGGGCCCAGTACAGGAACAGGGAGTGAGGCCAGGATAACATCAAGAGAAAGAGACACATATTGTTTGTCTGAGCCGAGGAAAGGGTGTGACAATGTGGAAGAATAGATTAATTGTGAAGGCATCTGTGCAGAGTATTATAATATAAATATATGCTCTAAAGTGTCTTGACTTTATTTGATAGGTTTAGTTCAAATTTATTTCATATCTTTGAAGCAATTGATAGATTTTTTAATATTTAAAAAGGTAAAAATATATCACAAAAATAGATGTATTCTATGTTAAAAACTGCAAGTAATGCGTCTTTAAATGTAGGTTCATATAAAAGTTAAGGAAAAATATCCCTTTACTCACTCAGTTTCCTTCTTACTTGCTTACTTTTTGTTTTATTTATCTTTTAGCCTCTTGTCGTCCATCACTGAACCCACGCAGCTCCAAGGGGAAGGTGGTGAGCCTCCAGTTTATGACTCGAGTCAGCCACCGTCTCTGACCACCTGTGAGGACGGCTGTGACCAGGACAAAGCTGAGCAAGGGGGAATCAAAAGGGTCTGCTTCAAGGTGAACGAGGAGGATCAGGAAGACTCAGGTCATGACACAATGAGCTACAGAGACTCCTACAGGTAAAAGTTAAAGACTGCTTCCCTAATAAATCTAACAGACTCTTCAAAGTTTCTCATGTTTGATATTAGAACGTTATTTCTTCATGACTTCTCAGGCTTAAAAATATGTATCTCCAAACTGAGACAGAGTGGCTTTATATGTAACAGCAACTTCTGTTGTTTGACTTTGCTAACTTCTGGATCATATTTTCATTCTTTTTTTCTCAATAAGCTGCCTAGTAAGAAGCACAGTTTATTGTTCATGCTGGGGAAAATCTATATGTACCTTGTACAGCATCAGTTTTAATAAAACATGAGAGGAGACATGGGACACCCTTCTATTACACCTGGATATCTGAACAGTGGATTTGAACAACATTCTGACTTCCTCTTTACTCTACAAACCCATAATGCTGCTCATTTCCCCCCTTTGGAGGCTAGAATTCGTTCCAGATGTTGGCGTTCTCACAGAGATCGAGAGTTAAAAATGACTTCAAAATGTTTTGGTCTGATCTGGTTATGTCATCTCCTTGTTGTTGTGAGATCTGTTGGTTGTTTCTGTGTGTGTGAGAGAGAGGGAGAGAAAAAGAGTGTGTTTGTGTGCACAGTTCACTGGGCAGTGCTCCACTGAGCCCCACCCTCCACCACCCACTAAGATGTAGTTATTGGTTGTTGGTGCGGTGGGCTGGTGTATAATAGAGCAAAATGTGTGGGGCGCGGCCTCTTCACCCACTCTGTCATTAAGGCCCCGGCCACGCCATATGAAAGGCAACTACCTCATCGCCATAAAATGTAAAGGAAAATGTAGGCTGAAGTATGTGTGGTGCACTAACACACGCACACACACACCATGAGGTGTTAAATCAGATTTACAAAAAAAACTGTTCAAGATGGCAGTGTAAGGCTGCACCGTGAACATGAATGAATCATTCCACTTGTGAAATTTTGGATGTGATGAAAAGTGCTACTGTGTTCCAGAGGTGGGTGGCGATTTTTTTTTTTTTTTTTTTTTCCGGAGGGGGGCAG
>JAPZDY010000002.1:6346897-6359835 GCA_029783645.1 Ctenochaetus hawaiiensis
ACTGAGAGACAGTGAAACAAGAACACACACACACACATGTCAGCATCAAACCCCCACCACCTCTCCTAAACCTTTTGGAACAGTGATTGTGATAGTAATCAGCTAACATCTGGGCTGAGTTACCTCGTGGAGCTCTCTGTCCTCTGGTCGGGATCCTGATTTTCTCTCTCATCTTTCACTTGACCTCCTTTCTTTCTCTTCTTACGCTCTCAAACCTACACACACATACCCAAACTCGCATTGGTATGTGGACTCAGTCTAAAGACTTCCATCCATCCAGCTTACCGGTATTTGATGTCCTTTGACTCCCCTCGCGGGGTGCATTCACTTTTGCTGCTATAGTTCTTTCCACATGTAAATAGCAGCTCAGGGGGCCTGCAAATACAAGCCTTGTTGTTGTTAGCGCTCACAAGACTATTGCCAGAAGCTATTGCAGAGTTACGTGTGTGTGTGTGTGTGTGTGTGTGTGGGTAAGCGTTTGTGTATTTTTAAATGGCACGGAAAGAAGGGGGTAGCTGGAAGAAGAAAGAAATAAAAATGTTTAAAATATGAAGGATGAAAGACAGAGGAAGCCTGACTGATTACGTGACAATCTTTCTTTGTGTGCGTGCTTGTGCATGTGTGGTTGTGTGTGCTTTTTTTTTCTGCACACAGGTCGACTCCATCAACAGTCTGCTTAAAGGAAATGTAATGGCAAAGGCCTGCGAGGAGACCAAGCACTTTAACTCTGACCAAAACCAACCAGGTACGTATTTACAACATTTCTGTATCTGTTCATGTTTGTTTTGCTGAGAGATGAAAGAATCTGTGTCATTGTGCTACTGTTAATACAGCTGTTACACAACAGCCAAACACACTCAAAACATTCCTGGGTTTTATGTGAACAGACTTACGCCAAACAGATGATGGCATTCGTAGCAATATTCAGAAGAACATCCGGGAGGACCCTTGGAACCTGCCCCACTCTATCAAAAGCTTGGTGGAGAACCTGCAGAGCTTAGTGGATGGTTAGTGGAACACACACACACACACACACACACACACACACACACACACACACACACACATATGTACATGTGTGTGTATACAGTTACAATCAGTCATTCCATCTTGTTTTCTTTCTACCTCTACAGAAGGAAAGAACCAGCTTCTCCTGGCTCTGCTCAAGTGCACAGGTAGAGTAACATGCCAGTGATAAATGAAAACCAGTTCTTCTTGAGAGCAAGGTGATGGCAAATGATCCAGCTAGTTATTACCCAGTTCAAATTTTCCATAAAATTAGCAGAAAAGTTGTCAAGACCATCTGTGCAATAGCTCAGTCTCAAACAGAAGGAAAAGGCCTCATAACTTGAGCATTTTAAGTGATTCCAACAGTTTTGAGCTCTTGCAAATGAGATCATCTATTTTATGAAAAGGCGGCCAGTTCCTCAACAGGACATCTGCACATCCTTATAAAGCTTATAAATGATATCCAAAATATTCATTTGAGATGTCATGGGTATAGTTTCTTTGGAATTAAATAAGGGTATATTTTTATTTTCTAAATTTCTCTGTTCTTCCCATCAGCTTAAAACAAGTGCACTTTTTATATTACTAATAAAGTGCTCGTTACAGTAGCCATATACCAGTTATGTTTGGATACCAATACACCTGCTTTATCACAAAGACATGAAGCAGAAGGTTTAGTTTTTAAGTTTAAAATTTTTCAGCATTGCTTCCATTTTCCACATCAGGCTGGTATCCAGGTTGAGGCACGTTGTTCTGTATGTTTGTACAGGAATGAGTGGTGTCAGAGTACATGATGCTCTAGTCACTTTGAACTGTGCACAGTGGCAGATGGTACTGGTTATGGTAGATGTCCTCTCAGGGGATCCAGGCTAATGGAATAAAGTACATGTACTGGAGCATCTCCAGGCCTCGTGTAATTAGGAAGGTTACAGTGTAACCTTTGTACCCCTTCATTCTCTCCATCAGTCTCTGACATCAAAACTTCTCTAACCCCCCAAACACCAGATACGTCACTGCAGCTGCGACGTGATGTGATCTTCTGTCAGGCGGCCACGGGTGCCCTGTGCACGCTGGCGGAGCAGCTGCTCGCGGCACTGCGGTTGCGGTTCAACAACGCTGGCGAGTACCAGGAAGACAGCAAAGAGACCAGCCGCAAGTGGCTCGAGCAAATATCTGTCATTGGCGTGTTGCTGCACTTCCAGTCCACATTAGCGCCACACCTGGTGAGAACAGGTTTTCTGTTTTCATTTGAATGGGTTTTCTTATGCAACCCTACTTTGTAATTTAGCTTTTTATGTTGGAAGCCTTATCTAATGCAGTTTTTGAGCACACAAAAACATGTAATGGATGTACTGTTGTGTCCATGTTTGTGGTATGATCTGGGTCTTTATGACTGTTTAGCCATGCAGCTGTCCTTAAATGATCAGAACTGTGTTCCTGGTGTGACCTCTGAGCTTTCTTTCTCTGCTCTTGCAGAAAGAGGAGCGGACCATGCTGGAAGACACCAAGGCGGCCCTGTTGGACTTGGACAAAGTCACTGTGTTCTTCAGGCAACTGGAAGATGAGTGCCTGGTTGCAAGTAAGAAACTCTGTCAACAAAGGCTGACTTGGTTCATTCAAACCACAGTGCTGCTAATGAGCAGCTGTATGATTTGACCATCTCTGAATAGAGTTCCATTATGTGGACTGGGCAGCTATTGAGGGTGAAATTGCCATTTTTCAGATTCAGATTCAATTTTCATTTCAGTGGAGAGAAACGGAAAAGAGAGTGAAAACAACACTATAATGGCCTCATAAATCATTTTAAACAAGGGCAGAGTCTCATCCACATTTTCGTTGTATTAAAGATTAAATGGTACATTTCTGAAAGACTCTGACAGGCTTCATTTAAACTATAGTGCTGCTCTGAGACAAATTAAATACTTACAAATACATGGGTAGATACACACAAAAGTACCTTTAACTACTCCTACACATCGTTATATTCTTACACTAAAGGCAGCATTTGCTGCAGTGTAGAGAAATTCTGTCATTCTCAGGGAATGAAAATAATTATGTGGTTTCATCACATCTGTCCTGTCAAACTGCATAGCGTTGAAATATTTATTTCAGAGTAAGCATTTGAATTCAGAAGTGCACTGCAGTAACCTTAAATGAAGGTATTCCCAGGTTGTTCACAGTCGGCACTGTGAGCATCTTGACATGAGTGTGTGTATTTAAAGTTTAAGACCTGGGTGTATTTTTGCCTTTAATAACCTCAGTGTCTGTGTTCACTGAAGACACTCCAGCTGCCAAAAGCCTTAAAGCTAGCAGATACAAAGGAGGACTGCATCCTCAATCAGGTCTCTTTTCAGCAGCCTCAATATGGCCAGCAGAGATTGCCGCTCAAAGGAAAAAGCACAACATGCACTTCTGCTTTTAGGGTGCAAAGCCATGGATAAAGCAGGGATATGCTATTACAGGTTCACACTCGGCAGCAAAAAGTATTCAGTGCACACATGCATGCGCTGTGCAAAAGCATGCAAATCAATGCATGCAACATATGTTGATTGTGTAGTTAATAGTGCAGGAATATGCAGAATGTAGTGATTTATAGAGTGTGCTGAGTCTTGCACCTTGATAAAAAAAAATTTTTTAGCCAAACTGTTTTGCTGAAGATGCAATTTCTGCTCAGACTGCTGCAGTGCAGGCAGATGGTTTGTGGCGGCAGCCTCCATTGGACAGTATTGATTTGCTAATAGCATCTTCAGCAAGTTGAAAGCTGTACTGTAGGTAGGTTAGTGTCATGTAAGCTTCGCAGAGCCTGAAGCTCCTGAGTTCAGCCTCAGTAATCACTGCCAATTCCACAGGATTATGACTTGATGGGTTCTCCAGGAAAGAGCACTAACCCTTGGGGTCGCTCAGTAAAAGGTCATCTTTTCCATTTTCTGGGAGCTGCTCATGTGCCACTCTCAGAAAATGCTTGGTGAAATCAGCTTATAGATTATTACTAGTCGTGTATTGTTTACAGAATTAATAATGGATTTCTGCTCTGCCCACAAACAATAAATTCTTTTTAAACCACATTTGTTTTAGATGCAAAGACGTTAAAAAATGTTTTTGAACATGACATAAAAACATGTAAGTGGTACATTTGTACATCCTTACCTCTCATAATAAACTCAATGATCAATCTATTTAACTATGTTTCTTTTAAAGTGTGTATTGTATAGCATGTGTATTGCAGATTTTCTCAATATGACTGTAAGTGGCTTAGATAGCCGAAAGTATAATAGCACAGTCTTTGTTAATGTCCACCCTGCTTGTGTCTGTATTTTGCAGACACACCAGTGTGTTACCAGGTGGAGGGCAGCCGGCAGGCCCTGAGGGTCACCCTGTACCTGGACAGCTGTCACTTCAGTGAGCTGCCCAGTCGGCTGCAAAACGGAGGCAGCGTGAAGCTCCACACCGTCCTCTTCACCAGGGGTGAGACTGAGCAGAGTGGGAGAGTGAAACTGGAGAGAAAACTGGGGGGACAGGGTGTAGAGAAATGTGGTGTTCCTTTTGGAAAACTATACTTAAGTACCAAAGCAAAAGTATTGAATGTAATAAGTTTAACGAACATCAAAAATGCAGCATAAAAATATAGTTTATATTAGGCATTATCAAATTAAAAAGTAAAAAACTCACTGCTTAATTCATTCAAAGACACGCGGTCACATTAAAGAGTACATGAAAACTTATCATATACACTCTGCATTGAATGGCATCACTTAAAAACACTGTTAGTGTGATATGCTGGTTCCCACACCTGCACATTTCCTGATAGTTTTTATTGATTTAGATGGAAGGCTTTTATTGGCCATTTAAAACACCCTGCTGCCTTTACGTTCTTCTCTTTTGCAATGATACTCTTAGTTCTTCATCAGTCTCAGCTGGCCTAGTATGAATGGATTGCATTATTCATCAGGCCTGTCTGCCAAATAGTCATTAATTTTCCATAGATAAGTGCCAGTTGGAACACTAACCCAAAGAGAGAGCTTATACTGCTCTCATCTACTTCATTGAGGAACAAAGTGCTGCAAGCCATTCAGCAGTACTGATCAGTGGATGAACATTGCCACCTACTGGTAATTTATCTTCTCTGCAGGTTGGGGTGTAATGGGCCACCATGTGATATTGCAGATACTGAAGTTAGTATGTCAGTTTGTAGTGTGTGGGTATACCTGAGAGCACCATATGCCCACATACAGATGGAAAACTCCTCTAATGGAAGGAGATCTTTTACAGTCCTCACTTTTCAAAACAACATGTGCAGTCAATGTTAGAAATATACTCACGGCTACTTACATTGGATGGATTTGCTGTTTAGAGTTAGCATTAAAATTATGTTCATGTTAGTTTAAGAAATAATGATTGTTTTCAAAGTTTAGGGTGAAAGTTGGTGGGTTTGTGAATAAGTGATCCTATAAGTGTGTGCCCGTGTGTGCTGATCTCACTGCCTTCTGTCTGTTTTATCCAGCACTCGACCGTCCGGAGGGAGTGTCCCAGCAGGACTGCGCAGCCATGGAGGAGTTCCAGCAGCGCACCAATGCTGTCTCACTAGAGAAGGTCAAGGCTTACTACCGCAGACTCAGGTACACTATGCTGTGCACTGCAACACAGCCCTCCAGTGGCTCACTCACTAGCACTCAGGATATATTTCACCTTAAAGGGAGAGTTCATTCTGTGGTGTTGCATAAGCAAGCAGAAATTACACTCTGACTGCTGTTTAAGTGTAATTTTTACACTGTTTTCAAGGTCTACATCTTTTAAGGTGACAACTGTATCATTTCTTTAGTTCTGCCCCTAACAAAGTCGCATTTTGACTGATGGGATTTTGTTGGTTACATGAAAGGTTTGCTAACTGCCCCAAAGGCTCCTTATTTGTCAAACATCATCATGTGTCATTAAGACTTTGTTGTGTATGTGGTTAATGAGTCAAAACATAGTCACTGTATCTCTGATTGAGAATAGCACAATAGATTTTAGACAATTTCTGCAGTCTAAGATGTAAACAAAATGTTTACAGTAAAATCTTGTATATTTCAAAGCATTTTGAAGTTAGAAAGATATAATGTTATTGTTATTGTTCATTGCTTTATATCATATTCAAGTCCTCTAAAAGCCCGTTAATATGTTGACATGATTTCTGATATGTGCACAGTAATTTCAACATAATGACTCGCGCAGCATCAATAAATGATGAAACATTTACTGTAGCAGATGCATATTCTATAAAGTGAGGTACTCTAGATGCTAGATGACTCAGCTCTCACACAGTGTGAGTCAGAGGAGAAAAAAAAATCAGTAGATTTCCAAAGGAGATGGAGAGTTATAAAAACTGAAATAGATTTTTTTTTTTGTCCTGACAGGGCTTTCTATTTGGAGAAGTCCAATCTCCCTACGGACTCAAACACCACAGCAATGAAGATAGACCAGGTAAATATACACTTATTCTGATCTATTTCCCATTTACTGCTTTTTCTGTGGACATTGCAGTCTGTATGATCTTTTATCACACAACTTAAATCCTTTTCTTGTAATATAAGTCCATTTTTTATATAATTTTGTGACTGGATATAAATGCAAGCACAGATACTGGGCCTTGAAGTTAGAGACCTTCAACCAAGCATTTCAAAAGTAAGATGAACTGGTGTCATGTTCCCTCCACTGGAAACCCCCCACTAGCTCATCAAGACTCCCCCATTAACTCCAACTAACCTCAACACTTTTGAACCTGAAGATCCTAGTGTCCTCAACTGACTGTAGCTGAAATAGATTCCACTGATTAAAACTGAATAGCAAACAGTAGTTTCAATATAGAATGATTTATTCTCAAACACTGCAAGGAGTTGAACTTCTTTGTGTGTTATTTTTAATGGTTTTCCTACTATTTCTGCTGATTGACCATCTTAACAAGTCAGTTACTCTTAGTCAAGTATTAAACATTTGAAAGATACCAAGAGAAGTATGAGATTATTTTACTTGTTTCTAATACAAATGAACCTTTTCTGTTTTACTTTTCTCAAATTTAGCTGATATTATTGTGTTACTTTTAAAAAGTTCTTCTTAAGTAATTAAAGTGTCACTTAGCTTCACATAATAACCAGAACAGAAGAAATTATATGGGAAACAATTGACTTTTTCCTATGCTTGGTTTGTAAAATACAAATTTTCACACTCAGTAGTAGTCTATATGACTTGGTAAGATGGCTACTTTTTTGTATTGTATTTATAATCATGTTAGCAGTCTATGTAACCGCTGACCCTCTCCAACCTTCACTGTCTTCTCCTAATAGCTGCTGCGACCTCTGAACACACTGGACGACCTCTGTCGGCTCATGCAGTCCTACGTCAATGTGCGCTCGAGTGCCCAGGGCCACCCGTCAGGTGTCAGCGTGCTGTGTGTGTCCTCTGAGCTGTGTAACCGCCTGGGAGCCTGCCACATCACCATGTGTGGTACAGGCATGCAGAGGTCAGCTTGCCAATGAGCCAACATTATGATACCGCTTGTGTAGCAACACCAGACTGTCAGCTAAGATAAAGATTAACACAGAGCAGAGGGGATGACATGCACCACTGAACCTCAAAAGTGCAGCCTTGCCTCAGTGTCTGAATTCATTTCTGCTTCGAGGTGTCCAGCAGGTGCACATATGGACATTAGTGTGTTTGTTACAGAGGCTCACACAGCGCTGACTTTTAGCCTTTTTTTCTTTGCAGGTGTACCTTAAATGTGACACTGGAACAGGCGATGATCTTAGCCAGGAACCACGGCCTCATGCCGCGCTGCATCATGCAGACCATGGATATTATGCGCAAACAGGTAAACTTCAGTAGCATTTCATTTCTGTTTGACTTACATACTGAAATATAGTTCCTTTTCATGTAACTAACTTTAGTAACACAGGGGCGCTGTTACTTAACAGATACAGTTTGCTTGGAATTATTTTTTTGGACAACATTATTTGATGAATGATGGTGATAATAAATGATAACATGGTATGATCATGTTGTCATAGTACAATTAAAACAATAAATGCTGCTGATTACTGGCCCGAATTAGAGTACATTTACAGTTAGAATAACTATTTTGATCAAAAATGACTCAGTGAAATTACACTTTAACCATACATGCCTTCGGAAAAATCATTTTAAATCACATCCTCTGAATTACAGCAAGAAGACATTGTATGTTAGGTTATTCAGGCCAGTTCAGCTGACTGTGATGATCAATGTGGCACTTACAGCATATGTTTTTTCTCTTTTACTAGGGGGCGAGAGTTGAGCTCTCTGCAAAAAATCTCAAGGTAATGGACCAGATGCCTCCATCATTTCCAAGGTAAGGAAAAAAATACTTCCAGTTACCTATTCCCAAACCATCAGTACATTATACCAGTTATGGTCTTGGACATGGTGGATTCTTATTTTAAGTTTTCTCTTTGAACAGACTCTTCAAGCTGTGTTTGCCACCCTCAGATGGAGAACTTTAAAAAAAAATCACTCCATAGACCTCATCAGAAAAAGGGTGAATGTGGAACAGGAAGATATGAGGGATGAAAAGTCTCCCTGCTTTCTTTCCAAGAGACACTGCCAATGGAAAGACCCCTGCCCCCCTCCCCCACTGCCCCAGATACACAGGGATCATTCCACCATGGATACCACTAGAGTCTTCAGTGCAACATGCAGGCTTAACGAGACTTTAAAAATGACTAATTTCAGTTACTGGGGAGTGCCTACAATGAGACTGATGCAAGCTGAAACTCAGACTAGTCATGTTCTGTTAAACTGGGAACACCCCCAGATAGAAGTATTACTGCTTTGGCTGTCTGTCTCCACAAAGCAGGCATGAATGACTTGACAACTGGTGCAAAATATTCACAACAAAAGTGAAAGGGAGATGCCTGTTTGATGGCTTATGAAAAAAAAAGCATCCACAGTGATCATGCTCATAACCAAGCTCTTCTTATTAACTGGATTAACCAAACTACCTGTAGCTGACTGTCATTTTAAATGCAAATGTTCTCCATTTTGCCTTGGACTGCAACTCCACAGAGCTGTCTCTTTTTCTGTTCAGGCTGGTGTTCCCCAGGGCTCGATGTTTGGACCCAAGTGGTGTAGAATACTTGTGATTACTCTGGTATTCAAAAATGTTAGTTGGCTAAATAGATGCAGAAAGTTAGTGAATAGACAGAGAGATGGAAGTAGGGATTGAGGGACAGATGGATAATCGGGGGAGGGGGGCTTGCATGTGGTTACTGTGCAATTACTGTAGGTTTAGTGTGAGTACTGTATTACTGCACTATATGAAGGATAGTTATTTATTGTGTCCAGAAGGAGCATTTGTATCCCTCACTTATACTATATCAGGTATTAAAAAATCTACAAGCATTCCAGCCTACATATTGAACAGTATTTAAAGGACCAATGGCATGCCATTATTTTGACGTATTGCTTGTGTATTTTATTTATGTGTATGGACTTTTATCATGTAAGCAAGTGTTACATTGATCTTCAGGGAGAGCCAGAGAGGGAAGATGAACAGAGGCTAGCTAATTGGAATCAGGACAAAGAAAGCTAAAGCAAAATTTACAAGATTGTTTTTCAATTAGCAGCCAAGTCAACAGGTTGGTATATTAAATCATTGTTAAATTATTAATATATTAATTCAAATGTACTAGTTGAAGTATTGCCTTCAGTTAACTAAGACATTCTTTAGGTTTTTAAATTGGTTTTTACATCGTCTTCAAACCGCTGTATTCATTGTAGGTATAAAGATAAGCGCAACTATTGGTCCATTCAATTTGCAGTGTTAGCAAAAAGTACTGTATGCAGTTTGTGAATTTTTGTAAACAAAAGGGATTGTTTAGTGACTGAAACAAGGTCACATTATTTTACTTAAGGTTTTAATTTCTTGTACATACAAACTGTAACAATGTCAGAGAAAAAGATAGGATGTGTCTTGCAGCAGCAGAGTAATGCTTAAGTTAAATTGGATTATTTTTATGGAGATAATATAGTATATAAAACATTTTCTATTCATGACTGTATTTAAAGAGAAGCCGTTTCTCTTCGCTGACCGTAACCTCACTGACGACTTGTTGTTTTTTTTTAATGGGAATAAAAAAGGTTCGACAAGCATTTCAAGAATCTGTCTTGACATGTTGCATTCATTAGACAGATCACTTAGTCCTTTTTATTTATTTAAAAGCTGTCTAGTTTCAAATTAGCATGTTGAAATAGCCTCTGCACATCCATTAGCACTAGCATTGCCACTGTAAATTTGCATCCATCTTTTGCCATATGAGAACCAGTAGATATTATAATTTCTCTTGTCAAATTTGATTTTAATCAGAGCAGTGTACGCTATGTAAATTCAGAAAGCAGGAGTAGTTGTCATAGCCTGGCTTTAAGTATGTGTCACCAGTTCAAATTAGCTAATGACTGCAGCATGTTGGTGTAGCTGGACAAACAAATATGTCACTGATTACACGTGTATTTACATTATTCTAATGTTCTTGTATATACTTTATTTGCAATTTTATGTTGCTTGAAAATAACTGTACAAAGAATCTTTGTTGAATCTTTCTAAAATTATAATTGTAAATGCAATCTTAACAAGATAGTAAATAAAATGTTCTCAGTATGCAGATTGGTCTTCAGTGGAGCAGCAATGTTGCTAAGTGGTGTTCAATATAAAAGATGTCAACACATACACACACACACACACACACACACACACACACAACTGAAGTGGTTTCCCTCTTGTCAACGGTTCACCTTGTAATTATCCTGCCCATGTTTATGTTGCCTTTGTTTTACCGAATTTGACTGTAGTTTTACATGAATGACTCAGAAGATTATTACTTCTCTTCGTCTGCACACACCATATCATCAGGCTGTTACTAAGTGCCACTGGAGGATTGGACCTCTGACTGAAGTGGTTCCTTTTTCAGTCCATTTACTCATTATTTTGCTTTAAGCCACTCAACATACACTCTTTGATCACATCCTGCTCTCTAGCTCATCTGATGCTTATCATGGGAGAAACTGAATTCATTTAGAACATACAGCTGTGCATCATGGAGTCATTATGTAGCAGTTTATTCAACATCCTTTTGCATTTCAGTGTTCATAAATTCAGTGAGAGCTCATTTGTCTAAGTGATATTAAAAAATACTTTCAGATTTCGAAGCACTATATGTGCTAATCAGAGAATGCAGATCTTCAAAAGAGAGCTTGACACAGTTTTATCTGCCATTTACTGCCTAGAGAAATCTTCACATTATAAATATTACATGAACATGCAGCATCAAATGAAAGTCTTCCTCGCAGCCTTTATATTGGACTTGAGTGGAGAGGATGGAAGGTTACCTCAGGATAAATGCTTTGGAAACAGGACAAGACCGTTTCCCATCAATATTAATAACAGTCTCCCTCCAATCAACAACTTGTAATTGTTTTGATAGTATGCTCTTAATTGACAAACCAGATGTTATTGCACCACAATAAGGTTGCTTTCATGATCAGTTTAACTTTGTGGTGCTAGTCATGCCTGTCTGGGCCATTAAATGACTGCAGAGAGCCTCTAAATTGCTGATGGCCAGCGTGATTAGATTGTGGAGTGAAAATCATGTGCATTTCTCTCCTCGCCTTGTCTGTCAAATGGCCGGAAGGGGGTAAGGTAAAAGCTTACACTGTGCAGTTTCGCATGGTTATTGCAATTGGTTTTCTAAGGGGACCGACACCGACTGCATTCACCAGCAGCACACACCCCTCAGCACCGGTGATGCATCCCCGCGGCAAGGGCACGGACAACTCCTCGTTAGAGTCGTCTCGACTTTAGAATGGTGCAGAAATCTCTCAACGGCGGGGTTTACCCAACTCAAGCCGGAGAGAAGAAGCACAAAGTCGGGTTTGTTGGACTGGACCCCGGGGCTCCTGAATCCAGCAGGGATGGGGCGCTTCTCATCGCCGGTTCGGAGAGCACCAAACGGAGCGGCATCCTCTGCAGACCGAGGTCCAGCATCTCAGCCGGGAGACCCAGACCGTCGAAGAAAAATGCCAGTTATCGGAAACTACAGAATTTCCTCTATAATGCGCTGGAGAGACCGCGGGGATGGGCGTTCATCTATCACGCTTATGTGTAAGTGCTGCTCGCATGTTGATTCTGTCAACGTGGCCTTTTACTTTGGGACACACCGCGGTTGCTGTCTGAGGATTTTGGGGGGAGCTGCTTTGGAGTTTTGCGGGTTTCGTGTCTCCTTCTGCATGGCTCAGATGGCGCATTAAAGCTTTAAGCCTTTTTTAATGCTGCCAAGCTGCTATAGTCTGATTATAGGAGGGCTATCACGTCACCTGCATAACTACTGCTTTAACTCTTAATACTGCAACTCATGCTTATGTCATTCTGACATACTGGCAGGTTGTTTTTTTTGATATAACTGTTGATGCTGTTAAACATTCCCGCAACCCACGTATGTTTAACATGCGCTCACATTTTACACACCGTTGTCTTTCATTGATCACAGTTCCCATGTGTTGCGGCAGCATTGGGTTTCAGCACCGCGGTCTGTGGACAGCTCCGCGCCGCATCACTACTTTCAGTAATTAACGTTGCAGTCCAGCTCTGCACAGTCATGTGGACTCCACATACCGACAGTATCTGTGCAGGCACAGGGAGTGTTCTGGATACTACGGCGAGAAACCAGTCAGTCTGTGAGCTTCTGGTGGCGAGAACGCGATGCTTTGCCTTTTGCAGTTGGTTAAAATGAATTTATAGACTCCAGTGATGGTGATGGCATTATAAATGATATAGGTTAGTGATGTGTGACCTCTGATCATGCAAACCCCCACTGACTACATTTTTTTTTTTTTTTGGGGGGGGAGGGGGGGGGGGAAAACATCCCACA
>JAPZDY010000002.1:6359935-6371582 GCA_029783645.1 Ctenochaetus hawaiiensis
CCCCCCCCCCCCCCCCCCCCCCCCCCCCCCCCCCCCCCCCCCCCCCCCCCCCCCCCCCCCCCCCCCCCCCAAAAACATCCCTCAGTCTGTACACTTCCATGTGGCACTGCAGCAATTCATTGATACACTTCAGAAAAGTTAAGAGACTAACAAAGAGACAGATTTGTATAAAAAAAGGAACATGAATATGTGTAGAATATGCGCAGCAGAAGCAAAGATACACAGGCTTAGATCCTACATTTCCCATAATGCAACCAACAGTGTTTTTAGCTACACCCGCCTTGTCTCACAGCCGCCCACATCTAGACTTTCTGTTAAAAATATGTTGTCATCCATTTTTGTTGTTGTTTCCCCCCTCCAGAGTCACAGAAAACAGTATTCAGCTGTTTGCACAAGCCGTGTAGTTCTCCCAGTTACAAGCAAACTGAACTTTTTTGTAAAATCAGTGAGTTCCTTTTAAAACATGCAACTTGAAATAGATTTCTGCTGCCTTTTAGGGTGAACGATGGTAATTACAGCATGTAGCCTAAAAATATAAGCTCTAATCTCCAAATGAAAAGATGGGTAAACTGCAGTTGGTAGTTTACCCTTCAGCCGTGCCTGAATCCCTCTGACTCAGTGATACTGCATGCTTGGTAGTGAGGAGTTGAAATGGCCATAGCATTAAGGAATTCACTGTGCACAGCATATCGACCCCCCCAGAGACGGCTGGATGCCCAGAAGTAAGCCTTTGCTTTAATGTGAAACCACACACACACACTCACACAGGCCCTCAGGGTGCTTTTGAAATATTAACTGAATACTATAGCAGCGAGCTAAAACTCATTCTTCACCACTTGTTTTTTTCCTTTTTGGGAGATCTTTATTGACCAGTGTTGCGATGGTGCCAGCTTCATCCATGCTGAATCTAGAGCAGGCAGCAGAGATGTTTTTTTATAGGATAATACAGCATTTGGAAGCCAAACAAACCCAAGCAACCTAGTTACAACAGGGTCAGTTGCATGTGTGCTGCCTAAAATCCTCTGCTGAGAATCCTCCGGAAAGCCCATTCACATGACTGTGACACACCTACAGTAACCACAAATTCACACAAAGTTCACGCCGTGCCATCCATCCTGAAAAAGAACATCTGTGTAGAGTATCCACAACGCTGCCTCTGTTCCATTTGGCTGTTCTATGCATTATTCATAGCCACCACACTTCATTTAATCCCCCAACTCTTTCAGGAAGCTGATTTATAAAACTATCATGTGCTGACTTTAGTCAAATCTGTTCCCTCCTCCCTTCATTCCTCAACTTATCTCTGCTTCGAAAAACACCGTCTGGCAAACAAAATGACATGGCTGCCTTGAACCTGCAAAGACTGCGCTGCAAAATGTGCTCTTGCCCAGACTACAGTTATTTCTATTTGATGGGTGTCCTCCTGAAATGTTTGGAGGTGTTTTACTTCCTCGGGCTCATTTGTAATGCATGTGTGAATGATCAATAAGTGGAACATATCCATCCTGAGTACTCTCTGTCTTGCTGCTTCCTGTCTCTCTTCCTCTCTCACTTTATCTGTCTAGCTGTCTGAGACCAAGGCCACTTTTCCCCTCGTGTACTGTTCTAGCATCCGTTAAAGGGGAGGGACAGAGTGATTCGCAGTTAGCTTGTTCCAGGAGATCTAAATCTTTAGCATCTTGTAAAACTCAGTGGACTGTAACTGGGTTTGAACATTTCAAGTTCTTATGAGTGGAGTGGAGGAAAAAACTGTGAAAATACTTTTACAGCACAGGCATCATCCAACAGCGAGCTGGCAAAGCAGCTGCAATGTCTCTCTGTTCTTTGTTGACACAAATTCCTCAAAGAGGAGACAGTTTGTTGAGGACACTTCTTATTTGTCAGCCTTTGCTCTGTAGCTACAGCTCAGCATCCTTTCTGATCTATCAAAGTGAGTGTATGTTCCTGCACTGATACAAAAATCATAGCTCTTATATCTTCAGTGATTTGGCTTGAACTGGAGCCTCAGTGTGATCTCTTGCAGTAAGCACCAGCTGTGAGAGAAAATTGAAAGGCCTCTGCAGCTGTTACAAGTCAAGATACATCAGTAGACCCTGACGTGGAACAGAGGAACGCTAGTGAAGACGGATGCAAAGAAAGGAGGGCAAAAGAAAGAGTTTAGGAAGTGATCAATCAGTGAAAACAAAATGTTCGGTCAAACTTTTAGTAAGTGATTCGGAGAGACAGATTGAGGACATGGTCCAGTTATTCACGATTCTGCTGAGCTGTTCAGCTGAAGACGAACAAGGGGAAAGAAATAAGGAGAGGACTGTGGCAGACAGACACTGGCTGCCAAGCTGCTGAGATGTGATCGAGTGGTCTGTTCTAGGAGAGGAGGGAATCTGAATGCTGAATCCTGTTGTTGGGTTATGGCTAGAAATGGATTGGGTCCCACAGTGATGGTGATGAGAGGTCCCAGAAAGCTGTTAGGATATTTTAATATTTAATAATGTTGTCCTTCATGATGCTGACTTGAAAACTCCTAGAAAATGCACCGACTAAACACACTGCAGGGTTTTTGCCATTAAAACCTTTATTTTCCTGGGAACAACCAGTTAGCCTAGGCTAATGTTAAATAAAATATGCATACTCTGATAAATGTTGCTAGAAAACCAACATTACTGAGTCACTTTATTAAGTCTTTTCCACTTGTTACTGCTGTACACAATACTTTTTTAATTGAGAGCTTTATAGCATCTTAGCATAGCACTGCCTCACTTCACCTTATTTCATGCTCCTGTTTTTTGGAGACAGAAGTTAGCTGTTTAATCAACACAAAGTCCCCGCTCTACATTGTCTCCCCAACTCAGAACAGCAAATAGACAAAGCTGGGACAAAGCTTGTGAGATAGACTTTTCCCTCAGAAGACGATTGAAACCAAAAACAGAGCTAAAAGGACCATGACTTTGACCTACAATAATCAGGTGGAAGCGCTGCTCCCTATCTGCTTAATGTGTGCATTTGCCTTTAAACGGTCAACTGTAGTTGTTGTGTTTATCACCTTGTCCTGTTGCCTCAAGTGGTTTCAGTTAATGCAGGTTAAAAGTAATCAATGAAATATGAATTTATTTCTTAGTTTTTCAGGGTTGCTTGGTATGCAGCAGGGACAAACTCAGTTTTGTCAATCTCCGAAATAGCCTACCATAAAGGACAGAAATGTTTTCTTTTTTTATAGTTTTAATTTGCTGCTCTTTAAATTTTTTGGAAAGTTTTTTACTTCTACTACTTCTGTCTACTGTCCCATTCTTTGCTCCAAATTTATTGATTTATATCATGGAAGAGGGATTTCTTCTTTGCTTTCCCTTCATAGCCATGAAAGGGCTCTTTGTCTGCTTTTGTCATTATATCTTGGAGGTATCAAAGGTTGTCAAAAATAAAAATGTAATCTAATTACAATGGTTGTGTAAATAATTATGTAGCAAGCTATTAACCATTAGTCTACAGAGAGAGTCTGCTGTTCCTCTAACTGTTTGCCACACTTGTAAATCTTGTACATTTTATCTCATCCACAAACTCACATGAATCTCTTTTTAATGGAGGTTTTAACAACCTTTGATTGTATTGTGTATTTCATTGCGCTGATCAAGTCTTCACTCTATAATTTGCTTTGAAGCTACATGGAGCATAAGATGCAGGATTGGTAGCTGTTAATGTACTTTTTCTTTGGTAATTTTTTAATAAGCTGCATACCTTTTATCTTGCACAAAAAACAGCATGAGAACTGAAGATTTAGAATTTTAAAACATGAAAACCACTTGGTTTTACCCGGATATGACTGCTGTGGCTGCTGCATACAGTACAAGGTCCCTCTGTGGTTCATAAGCAACACAATGACAGCAGGTAGCTACACCTGCAGGGTCACTTGTGTATTTATTTACACAAGATTAGGGCCCCAGAAAGTCATCATCACCCTCAAACATCCCCCTGGGGCACCCACTGAGTGGACGCTGCAGTGCTGGCACCGCATGGTCTTCACAGGCAAGATTTGCTTAGTGAAAAATCCCTGTCTTCCTTATTTGCTCTCCTCGAGTTCGTCGCAGTCTAAATTTAGCAGGATGAGTATGTCTGCGTCTGAGAAGGCAATGTTGTGCTGAGAGGGGCAAATCAATGTTTCTTTATCTGCAGCTCAGGAGGAAATGCAGGCTTTTCTGCTTCCAACAACAGTCCCCTCAGCATGATTGATCAATGGTCAGGTTGCTCCTGATTTCGTCCGGATCATTCAGACAACAAGTGGAGGCGTGTTTGTGTTGCGCCTGTGGCGGTTTGTTGAGTGCAAGTGTAAATGTGATTTTCACCCTAAGTGGGGCTTTACTGGGGACAGAGATGACTGATTGCATGTAATGTGAAATACTGTGTGCTTGTTTGTGTATGTGACCATAGAGCTCTTATTTTGGTGGCGCACATGGTATCAGAATGCTAATTTATCAGTAATTGAAACACTGTTTATCTACAGTGATCATTTTATTACTGGGCCAATATAGAATAAAAACTATTTTTGTAATAAATGTAGGCTACATACAAGTACAGATGCTAATGGAAATTATACAGCAATGTTTTAAAGTTATAATCGAAATTTTTACCACCGTTGCCCTTAATTGCCTTCTTGCAGAGTTTTAGATGTAAATATTGAAAGCATTCTCATATATGTATGCTAATATGAAGCTAGAGCCTAGAAATGGCTAGCTTATTAGCACTGATACTGGAAAGCATCCATGCTTTAGACAGTGAAACAGCTAGCCCGACTCTATCGAAATGTAGAAAAATCACCTGCTAACAAATCTAAATCTCACTGAACACTTTTGTATCGTTTATTTTATCCATCCAAAAAAAAAATATGAGTAAAAGCAACAAGTTATGAATTTAATAGACATTATGTGTGGAGCTCTTTCATCGTCAGTCAGGCTAGCTGTTAGCCTGTACTTCCTGTTAGTGTGTTACGCTGAGCTAACTGCACACTAGGTGTGTATTTAATGAAGCCATTCATCTTAAAAGTAATATCAATCTTCTCATCCAACTTTCTTTTGTGTTAAATGATGTTATCAACTGTCTTTCTGAGAGGAAATTGGTGCCTTAATATTTCACATTTTGTACTATCTGCACGTTGCAGTCAGACACTGTAAGTTAGCCTCTTTGTTCTGTCCTGACAAGACCTCATGTAGTCTATTGTCGACCGTATCTCCCTGCTAGAGTCTCTTTTAGCTGTGAGCTGCTATGTGTATCCACGGACAGTATGATGGAGGGGTATAAATGAATCTTGGGAGATTTCCCTCTGCTGATGGCAAAGGGAATAATAGGCGAGTGGCTGTAGCAGCTAATTGTTTGACTGCTTCAGGAGGCAGGTTCTGTCCCTCTCCTTTCTCAGCAAGTGTCCTCATTAGTAGGTACTGATGAGCTTGGCAAGGTCGAGTCAGGGAAGTTGCATAAAGTGATAACTAATTTGACTTGCAGCCAGTCTGCCTCTTCGCTTGCAACAATGTATTTCAGTGGATTAATGTATATAAGACATAAAAAGAGATCTACTTAACTGTACATTGTACCAATAATTGTCGTTTTGGTACAACTTGAAGCTAATTATCTACTCTCTTTCTTAAGGTATCAGCATGATTAATGCAAAGTTTATGTTTTTCTGATCCCTCTTATAGATATGTTTCCAGTACAGATAAAAATTGTTTGTCTTCAGATGGTGAAATGACCAGTCAATGTGACAAGTCAAAGTGCTGGAAATAACAAGATGCGAAGTGTCTGACTGCCTGACTGACTGACCTTAATATGTGTCAGCTACACTTGAAAAGACATGAACACAAGACATCTCAGAATTTTCACAGCACAATGTTTTTGGGGCTCTGTTTTATAGAAAGCAGGTGCCTTTATGGGAAGCATCTGGTTCCCTGAGAGGTCATAATTAGTTAAAAGAAAAAAATTCTAAAATGAAATTCATCACAGTGACAAAGTGTGCACACGTCATTTGCACCTTCACTCTGGCAGGAGAAAGTGATCATCATGCATCAAACGGGTGCTAAAAAGAGACAGAAAGCTATTTTTTGCCTTTCTTGCCAATCTCACAGATGAGGTGTGTTAATCGCTGGTACAAAAACAAACTGTCCAAAGAAGACTGCAAAATTAAGTAACTTTAAATAAAAGAAAATTGAGTGAGTTTCAACAGACAAATCTATAGTGACTAATCCCAAAGTACCAGAGACGCCTTTGCACGAGTAATTTTTGAAATTTTTTTTTTACAAACCAAACTAAACTGACAAGTTGCAGACATAAGGCAGAACGTAACAAAAGCTTTCTCAGTGCATGAAGAACTCATTTCTCACAAGTAATCCTTTAGTACTGCAGCCATCAATGATGTATGAGAGGCCAAAAGCACACACATACAGTATAAGAGAATGACCTCGTCTAACCGAACAAAGTCCAGTGTACAGAACTGGAGTTGCTACAGCTAAGTTTGCTAATTTTGCTTTTTGTTTAGATGTCCTTACTCCACTAATGGAGACAAATACAGAATATCATGAAGAATCGACAAAAGGACCTAACCAATTCTGCATCTGTGCTGCCTTGATCTGATTGGCTGACAGCTAGTCACTGCCAAGAGTTTGATATCACCAAACAGAGACTGATGCAGCAGAAAAAGGGAAATCAGATGAGCTGTAGTCAAGAGTTCAAATGATTTCTAAAAAGAAAAGAAAAGGTGCCTGGGGAAGACAGATAAGGATTTGATGTGGCGTAATGGATAGTAGATGAACTTACCTTTCTTGAAACTTAGATGAGCTTGCATGTCAGTGTAGGCTGTGAAAAATTAGATGCCATAGATGTATTGTCAGAATCACTTTAATTGAGCTCGAGTTCATCTGAGCTTTGACGAAATGACAGCTTAGATTCTCAGCCTCTCAGAAGCTTGTTTTAGGTAAGTGTCAGCCTTCCATTCAGGTTCTTACTTAAAGTGATGTTTGGATTAAGAATGATTAGATGAAAAGTCTAATCTTTAGTTTTAATATGCTGACAGTGCATAAGATTAAGTCCATGGTAGACGTGGTGCAGGTGATGCAGTGATTGTTCTGGTACTGTAGAAATGTGTGTGTCAGGGCTGGTGTTAGCACTTCCCAGTCTTATATGGGAAATTCTGATATATCACAGCCTCTCGCTACATTTTTAAAGCTGCATGAATGATTTCAGTTTTTGTATTCATTTTGGTTATGTGCTACTTGTTGGGGGTTTTTTTTGCCTGCAAAAAGCTTCGTCTTGAATCTTTCTAGGCAGCTGCACTCCTCCAAACAGCAGAAAGACAAAGAGAGCAGGAGCTCTCTCTCTGGAGGTGTATGTTCAAAACAAAACTAAAAGGAGAGTTAATAATGGACTTATAGTGACCGAGAGGACAGAAATAGACTCTAGGTAAAGGCTGTGGTTGTGTTAACAACAACTCTATATGCATCTTCTTAAAATGGCCAGTGTGTCATCAAACACTGAACTTTCTCTTAATTGAACATGTATAATATATAATAAATTGTTTATACATGTGTATAAACTCTTGTTTCATAGCAAAGACTATAATTTAACATAATTGTTCCACCGGTAGTGTGATCTTATCGGTATAACACCTGATCCTGTGCTCAGACATTTGCTGTCCTTTCACATAATCTCTGCTTTGATTAATGTTGGTTTTGTCTGCATCTGATAAAATCCTGCATTGTCCCAGTATTGGGTTTCACCAGGCACTCTCCATTAGCTCTGCTTTGGAATCCTTCCAGAAGATCTTTTCTAAAGAAAGTCTCTGGGGCCAGGCTCTGCTGTGCCTCTTCATCTTCAAATCACATGATCTCGTACATCCAATGAAGCGCTGCTGTTATGGTCTCAGTCAGTCTTGTGGAGGTGCGGCTGCAGAGTTGATTTTCTTCCAGAACTTTCAGCGTCTTTGCCCAGGGTCACATGAGGTTTCTAATGAGAAACTGTAATATGACAGAATTTGATTAATTCAGATTAAATCCTGGAAAATTTGATCAAATGAGCATTCGCCTTCCCTTATTTTATCTTCTTCCACTTCTTCCTTTCTTCATAACTCACCAGTTTACATATTTACTCATTCTGACCAAACTGCTGCTGCTGGAGTTTGGCTTGTTCCCACTAATAAAGGGGCCACCCAGGATCTGCAGCTCTAATTATCCATTCAGTTCCCAACTGCACCCACTTAAGCTTTAGGAATTGATTCGCAGATGGTACATTATGCTATCACAGCCATCACAACAGCTGAACATTAAATCCAATGTGGAAATACCTCAATGGTTCGTTCCAACCCTAATCATAAGTAGCCGCACAGAAAGTTGTGCTTGTGTTTGTTTTTGCTAATAAAAGAGATGTTAACAGAGATCTGCTGTTTGTCCAGATAATCTGGGACATTGTTTCTTGAAAATAAGATATGTCGAAGTTATTTAAACAGCATTATTTCAAGCTTTGACCAGCAGCACTTAAATTCTGCATTCTGCTCCTACTGTATAAGACATGTGTTATGTTAGGAACATGCTGGGTGAATCAACTCTTTTAGATTCAGTCTTTCTTCCTATAGATTTTCAAAAAGCAATGACCATTTTAATATGTTCTCCTGTCTCTTCTAGCTTCCTCTTGGTCTTCTCCTGTCTCATACTCTCAGTCTTTGCCACCATCAGAGAGTTCAAAAATAGCTCAGAGAGTGCCTTGTACATCCTGGTAGGTATCTTTTTATTGGCTGTAAATCTATACTCCATGTACATCCATATCACATGGTTAACTTACCATCTCGGTTTCCTCCACAGGAAATTGTGACAATTGTGGTGTTTGGGGTGGAGTACATTGTGAGGATATGGGCTGCCGGCTGCTGCTGTCGATACAGAGGATGGAGAGGAAGGTTAAAGTTTGCCAGAAAGCCTTTCTGTGTCATAGGTGAGAAAAGAGGGTTGACTTGTGCTTTGCTGCCTGTCATTTCTCTCACCTCGATCTCTCAGAAGAACAGATGCTGGTGTGTTTTCCACATTATTCTATTTTCAAACACTGGCCGGTTTGAGCAAGGATATTATTACAATCTTTTTTTTCTGTCATGTATGATTTTCAGCATATGTTATTTGCTGTGAGGCAATGCTCAAGACAGGTGAAACTACATTTATAACCACAAAAAACCTCTAATACCATTTGCAACCAAATAATTGGGTCAACCATCAACTGCAAGAAAAAAAAATCCTCTTTGTTCACATTAAAGTGTTGAAAAAATTGATACACAATATGCAGCTTCCCCTGCTTCTCAGCCAGTTTAACAGTAACAGTATGTAAATGTGCTTTGCCCCCACTTCAGACATTATGGTGCTGATTGCTTCAGTATCTGTACTGGCGGCTGGATCTCAAGGCAATGTTTTTGCCACCTCGGCCATCAGGAGTTTGAGGTTCCTGCAGATCCTGCGCATGCTACGTATGGACCGGCGTGGAGGCACCTGGAAGCTGCTCGGATCTGTAGTTTATGCTCACAGCAAGGTGATCATTCCATTCGCTTGAGGTTCACCAGGAGCTGAGATCTCTTTTACTGAAGGACATTTTGATTAAAGGGCGAAGTGAAATCAGCCCATCATGTATGGTCTGGTGCCTGAATCTGATGTTCCCTACAGTAGAATTAACTTCACTAAATATTCCTGAAAAGCCAGAAATTTTTCATCCAATAATAGACTTGATATAATAATTTTTTATCTTAAAGACAATCTTTACAAAAAAAGAGTAATTTCCTTTACTGCCTTATCTTTGGTTATCTACCTCCACAATCTTTTTGCTTGAATAACTTCAAAAATTACCCAGAAAACAAGTGAAAATATTATAATAATATATTTAGATGAGTGTAATGTCTGAAGTACTCTTTTAAGGTTGCATCCCTTTAGCCAGCATAAAAAGCTGCATGCTGCCTGAGAGGCAAAACCCAGGGTGAGAGCAAAGTGAGGTGGACATGTCCCCGTCGTCACTGGGGAAATTAAGTCCTTGTGTGGCAGATTATCAAAGATTTTTCAGTGTTGCCTATTTGTGACTTCAAGAACTCTATATGAAACTAGCAATATTTAATGGACCACCCTTATATATTGTCATGTATAGCAGTTGTTTTTTTTCCCTTGGGATCATATTTTCACCCAGATGTTCTAGATACATTTAGATAATTGCTGTTAGCCAATAAGATAATAAAGTACAAATGTACATTAATGTGATTTGGTCTGCTACACAAGTTTATATCTAAACTGTGAGTTATTAGTTTCCAAGTTTAACTTTACGACCTAAACTAATATCTTAAATTAGTTAAATGCAAAAGAGCTGCAGTCCTTTATTTTCCACTATGCTACTTCAGTGACACGATACTTCCACTGATGTCTCTTCCCAGTAATTCTGACATGGTGAGGAAACATTTTTCTCAGTTATATTTTAATGAGCTTCGAAATAGAATTAGTTGCTTGCAATAATAAGCTGTGGAAAAATGTGCAGCTGTGTGTGTTTGTGAATGTGTGTGTATGTTTGTATGATGTGGTGAGAGGGAGAGAGGGTGGGTGTGTGGCTTGTGAGGAGTCGAGGGAAATAAAGATGTTTATGAAAACTTGGTTTGCCACAGAGGGCATAAGATCCACATGATCATGTTCAATATTTTTACAGAATGGCCATTTTTACCAAATTACAGCGGTTACATCAGCCCTTTGCATGGCTTGCTAGATGACCCTTTATTACTTTAGATTTTCTAATGCTTGTATTATTGGTTCCCTCTGTAGGAGCTTATCACAGCATGGTACATAGGATTTCTGTGTCTCATTCTGGCTTCGTTCTTGGTCTACTCTGTGGAGAAGGAGACAAATGATGAGTTTGACACTTATGCCGATGCTCTTTGGTGGGGACTGGTAAGACTGAAAAAAGGGTTTATTCACATTATATAGAATACTCAAAAACAGTAGTCTGTGATGCTATTATACTACTTATTTATCTAAATATTAACAGCCTGTATCACACCTTTCAAATCTTTTCACTAGATCACCCTCACAACCATTGGGTATGGTGATAAGGTTCCCAAGACCTGGAATGGACGCTTGCTGGCAGCCACGTTCAGCATGATTGGGGTGGCCTTCTTTGCACTCCCTGCTGTGAGTATAAGGGCGGCTCAGGACAACTTCAAGTGTTTTTCTATGGCGAAAAGAGTAATAGGGCTGATTTGTAAGAGCTTTATTTGTGATTATTTAATCTCTGTCCATTGTCCATATTGAGTTAAGTGCTTATGTATGTTGAATTACTGTCCTGCGCTTTCCTGAGAAACATGTAAAAATGTAAAAACATGTAAAAACTTTGAGGAATTTTAATAGAGACCAATCGACGTTCTAATGAGTGTTTTAGCATCTTTCTGCTTTTTGGTTTGGTGCAACTTCACATTTCATATTGTTTTAGTCTCACCTGTCTCATCACCCTTTTCAGCAAGTAATTGTTTTTAGTTAAAAAAAATTAGATAGAAAGAATACACATTGCTTGCCTTGCAAAAAACTTAAAACAGACATAAAATATCAGCAACTAGCTGGGTAACAACTAGCTAGCCTGGGCCCAGACCAGAGACTCTGCCCACTCCTCCTGAGTG
>JAPZDY010000002.1:6374750-6386736 GCA_029783645.1 Ctenochaetus hawaiiensis
TAGGCATGTGGGGGGCCACAAAATAAGCACCTGCGGGCCGGATGCGGCCCTCGGGCCGCCTGTTGAGTAGCACTGGTCTAGAGCAACATACTTAAGTTGGTGTATGTAAGTCAATGGAGATCAAAAACTGAACTAAAAGAGATTGAATAGTGGGCTAATGGACACAAACTCAATTTCAAGTGAACACTTATATTGCTTTGTGTTTGCTAGATGAGCAAATAGGCAAGTGTTGGCTTATCACTTCATGATTCCAATTTAAAAGTTGAAAATATTTCAGGTCTGTCTTTCAAGTTCATGAACAAGTTGCATTAAAAAAATACATTATTGCAGGTTTAAATTGATATTTGTTTTCACATATGTTGAGTAAGTGTCAGCATTGGATTATATCACATATAATTATATAAACTTTGTCTCATCTAATGTATGATTTGGATTTTCAGCAGCGCAGCTTTTACCGTTCTGCAGCTTCATTTGAGATTTCTCTGCACATTTTCCCTGTTACTTAACAACTGATCCACAAAGCTAATCCAACTCAGCCTGGAACGATACATGAATGAAAATCATTGTGTTACAGTTGTTGTCTTGTCTTCTCACAGGAAGGAGTCTCAAACAGAAACCTGTCCCAGGTCTGTGGTGTGATTGGTTTTTTTTGTCTCTCCTCACCTCCTTTGGCTTCCTTCAATTTTGCTCTTAGCTACTGCTGAGACACTCTTCTTGGGGGAGTGTGTGTATACTGGATATGTGTTTGTGTGAGTGTGTGTTTGTGTGTATATGTGTATATTTATGTGTGAGCTTGTGTTTGTGTGTGTTTGGTATTATTGTAAGTCCTGTATGTGAGACATGTATGTGACTGTGTGTAAAATGCCTCCTTCAAGAACGGTCTTGCTGCATTTGCTCACATGGTGCTCAAAGATCAGCTCACTTTGGCCTCACTCCCAACCGGCAGCTTGATTAAATATTCAACAATAAGCTGTTCTTTGATACTCTAGCTTTCGGCATCACTTCAGGAAAAAGTGATTTTGAACACTTGCTTGATTTCACACTGTTTTTGATAAAAGAAACAAGTGTAAATAATGAGAATGTAGTAACACTTTATCACGACTTAGTTCAACAAATGTTAAAATGGTTTGTAAAGGACCACATAATGAAAAAATAGCCCTTTATCATCATTAGGAAAATGCTTGCAGCCATCTAAATACATTTTACATGTGGAAAAAGTAACAGAAGGCAGAGACGTTGAACTATATTTGAGTGTTACTTAATGATATGGTGGGAATGATGGTTGCAAATGTAACAGGAACTATAGTTGAGATAAAGTGTTACTGGCATCACAGTATGGCACACACTGCTGTTTTTTGACTGTATCCACTGCTATTTTATCTTTTTGTGTCTCCTCTACTGCCCACCACTCCAGTAGTGAAAATGCACACAAAGACAGACTTTGCGGGTGCTGTCCGAGAACCATTAGGTATAGTTGCTGCACAGATACTAACAACTGCACTGCAAGTCTGTGTGTCTTCTCATATTCCTATCTCTGTGCCTCTCCCTCTTTAAACAAACAACAAACAACAAAGTAAAGGTAGAGGAATCACAGAAAAAGAGTAAAATCTAATTAGTTTTCTTTTTAAAGTCTTCTATATAAGTGCTCTGCCTATAATGTTTATAAGAAAAGCTTCATGTTTAATAGGAACTTAAGAGCTAATCTACCCACACATTTACCCTTTCTATTAAAAATAAAGTGCACATCCGTTTTTTACCGCCCCGTCACAGTTGATTCATGGTTTCTGTTTATAAATGTCTTTATGCAGTTGATTTGCTTGCTGCCTTTTTTGCTGTTACAGCCCTTATAAACTTGTGTTCAGCAGGCAAGGTGCATATTGCTGAGTACCTAACAATGTGTTTCCTTTGACTGGTTCCTGTGTATCAAGCAGAGTAAACAGTATGATGGTGAATTATTTTGCATGATTTGTGTTCAAATTTTGCAATGAATGAGACCACAGCTCTCCCTTTTTTCGACACGCACCGTCACTTTGCTTTCCACGCATGCTTGCTTGTAGCTTCCTGCTGCTTGCCTGACCCACTGAATGTGCCACTGTATTCGTATGTGGACATGGCTCCTTCTGCTGTAGGACATTGCCCTTTTTACGTTTCTGCTGAGGTAAGGTTTATTATCACATCAGTGCTGAGTTCGACAAATTCCAAATATTTCACTTAAAACAACAAAGCAGTAGGATAAAGACTATGATATACAAACAGTAAATTACTTTAATTAAATGATGCTGTTTAAAAAAATAAAAAAGGTAAATTGTTTATATTTTCCTTGTCATTACTTGTTCTCTGTAGTCGGAAGGCCAGTCTTAAGGACAAGGTGTTCCCGAGTCCTTCTAAGGCTCCTGTGGTCAAAGGGAAGGCCCAGTCTCCAGGGGCTGAGGATGGGGCTGAGGCGAGTCCCAGCAAGGTCACCAAGAGCTGGAGCTTCAATGAGAAGAACAGAGGGCCAAAGCAGGCTTTCAGAGTTCGGGGCAGCACCTCCCGCCAAAACTCAGAGGGTGAGGGAACTCAACACAGTACAGACTAACACTAAACCAGAATGATAATCAGTGTAAGAGTTCAGACCAGGGCTGATACATTTAGACTCTTGAAGGTCAGTACCACTACTTTTGTAGTAGTAATAGCAAATAGCAAATTGACTGTAGTAGCATAAATGATATATTTGCTCTATTTAAAATTTGTTGAGCTCACGACAAGCCTTTGGTTACAGCAAATACACAGTGTAACCAGTAATTTAACAAGCCAATAATACTCCATTTGTTAACACTGTTTTTCTAAATTCAATCTGTTGGCTGTACATCCAAAGTTACTGTTTATAACAAAAAATGCAGACGGTAGTTTGCTACTGTTCACCCAGTTGTCACTGGATCTTTCCACAGTCCTTAATTCAGTTGTAGATTGACATCACAGACTCCATGCCAGCTCAAGACCAACTACTCCCCAGCTGTGTGTGTTTACAGCTAGGGTGTTGATGGAGCCTAACTGATGGAGATCAAAGCTCTCAAAGATGCAGTTATTGTGCAGATTGTGTAGCAGTTAACATGCAGGTAGTTATAATATAGTTTCTCCTGCACATGTCGAACCATTTAGGAGGAAGCAGAGATTAATACACTAATGCAATATTTGACATTGTGCTGGGGAGACAGAGGTCCATTGGCTTTGATGTTGGTGTCCAGCCATCATTAGTTAAACAGCCCAACTGCATCCATAATCATCCAGGCCACTGTTTCACTGTCAACAAGTATACTTCTTCTACTTCACCATTTCTTTGCTTTTTGTTAAACAATTTGAACCAATTCTCATTAGCTGTTTTCTTCTTCCGCTTCATGGCATGTTAAAGTGCTGATTGAAATGCAGGACGAAGACTTTGGACTGAAGAGTTCTCCAGGTTAGACAAGTCATTCTGACATGTCTTTAATTTCGACTCTAATTTAGTCACTAATGTCTAGATTTATATTTCATAGTAATTGTTAGATAAAGCTTTATGATGTGAGAAGTTTGTTAAGCGTAGTTGTAAGAGAAGAGAGACCAGCCCTTTCAAACATGAAGTAGAAAACCATTCAGTGGACTCCTGAAGTTCCCATGTTTGGAATTGATTTGTCTGCCATGGTCATCCTGCTAGAATCCATAACAAATCTTTTTCCATGTCTCTCCTCTCTCTCTTTTTGCAGCAATTGAAGGTTTAATAAGTAAGACATTAGGGTATTTTGTTGGTTGGCTTCAACGGGGGGAAATAATTAAAAGACGAGTCAGCTTCACTGGTCTGAGAAACCTGCATGCTGAAACCTGCTGAGATTTGTTCACTTGACATGAACCCCTTTTTTATTTCTGTGTTTTTCCTATATGAGCCTCCCCCACCAACCCCTCTAGCCACCCCCGCCCCTGCAATAATGACTAAATACTGAAGCATGATACTAGCTGACAGACACGCATGTTATGATTTTAAGTATATATTAGGATCCTAACAATGCCATACAAATCGCTATAATATTCATTAAAAGTAGGCAAGTTAATGTTGTAGGTAAGTTAACTGTGGGTTCAAGTCAAGTGGTGCCAAGATAATCCAAGACTGACCTAGAGACAAAACACCCAAAAGCATCGCTTTACGTTGCATGAAGAGATCTCACTTTCCCTACCAGATTTTCATTTTATTTCTGATAAGCATTTATTAGGGCATGACACCTTTGCCTATATGCTGTATAATTCAAAATCGATAGATCAGCCTTCTGGCTAAACTGAACATGCTAGTCACAATGCTCATCCAGAGTATAATTGGTGGTGGGAAGCGAGTACTGTCATTAAAGGTTACGATGAAGCTTTATCCCATCAGCACTGTCCTTCAATTCTGCACCGAGTCTTTTTTTCTGTTGTTTCACAAAGCTCGCTCACTCCGCCCACAAACTGGCTACCTGGCTTGAAAACCGAAGTTACTGGATGTAACTTTAGTTCTATAAGTATGTGTGTAGCCCTCTAATGGGCTTCACTATTTGTCAGTCCCCTTTGAGGCTCTGCCTGGGCACCTGAGATGGATCTTTGCTCTTAGTGCTAAAGCAGGACCCACAACACCTGCTGCACATTTCACTTTGAACTCTGTGGCTTCCATACTGGCTACCACCAGAGGCAAAGGTCATTTGGGATGTGATGTACACTTAACTGGGCAAGAAAAACCTATCACAACAGTGTGGACCCAAAAAATGACAGGGTGAGAGAAAAAATAGTCAGGTCACATGGTTCCACCTACCTAGGGGTCCCAAACCAGGGGCTCCAACAAAGAGCTCAGTTGAAAGACTCTGGACTTAAAGATGGAGTTGATGACCTTGGATGATGGAGACGAGTTTGGCTTCAACTGGCTCATAAACATAGATGACGGATACATTGACAAGGCGCACATATTCTATATCCTCCTAGCTGAAGTAAGGGCCAAATGGAGCACCATCTTATTGGAAACAATATCCAGGCTCACCTGCTCCAGGGACTCAAAGGACAGGTTAATTCAGCCTGAGCAACTGCTGGGTCCTCCCTCAGTGATGGGCAGAGTGGTAAAAGCAAGCAGGCGAAAACAGGTATCAAGAAACTTGACAGGGCTTCTAAGAGACATCTTAGGAACAACAGACTATATTAGCCATGTTTTTTTGAGTTTCTGTCTCTACCAAAAGTGGTTGAGTTAAAAAGGGAGATGAGCAGTGAATGTGCTGGAGTTTCATATTGTGTGACTGCTACCTCCTGACTGGGCGGTGAGTGCAAAGATCTGTCTCAGGTGCCGAGGCGAAGTCTTGAAGGTGATAAGCCAATATCGAAGCCTGTTAGCGGGCATAGAACGTACGAAATAGAACAAACCTAGAAGCTTAGTTAAAGTTTGCACATTTAAAGCTAAAAGCAACAGCTCTGCTCTGCTTCCGCTGTGGATACTGTGCAAACAGATTAAATATTCTTTGAGAGTGTCTTTGTCTTTGCTCTGTAGAGGCGAGCCTGCCAGGAGAGGAAATTGGTGATGATAAGAGCTGCCACTGTGAGTTTCTAACACAAGACTTACCACCAGGCTTAAAGGTTACAATAAGAGCAATCTGGTAAGGATTTAAATACCCAATTTTTATGGTTTGCAATGTTCATTTGAGACAATCATATTTTGTTTTGTTTGTCTTTTCCTTTACATTGTGGTCATCTTTTGTGCAAACTTTACTAGTTCTGGTGTTAGAATATTTCTAGTTGATTATAACCTTTATTTTTGTAGTTTTTGCTATCGTTTTATTGTACTGAGATCTATTGATGTGATTACAATGTTAAAGAAAAGTCTTATGGACCAAGAAACTACTGCAGTCATGCAATTTGTATGATTAATTTGAGAGATTAAAAATAAATTTCTGTCATAGTCAAACTTAACTGTAAGAGATAATTAATGTTAGTGTAGTTATTAGCTCTTCAAATGATGAAAATACAGCTAAAGTTACACTAAATTATTCAGCTTTCTACATATGCTGTGTCAAATTGTTATTACAGGCTTTTTTTAATGAAGCAGATATTTTACGCTAAAGACAGACGAAGTAGGATTTTTCCAGAAAACAATGTTAAGACTCATACAGAAATAATCCCTCTCCATTAACATTTATGACCTCCTAGATGTATGTGGTGGCGTCTGCATCAGCAGAGTGGCTGCCCTCTGTCTTTGTCTTGTTAATCACAGGCCTCTGGGCATGAATCTTTGGGTAGTTGGTTGTTTAACCCCTCAGCCAATAGCAGCAAGGGTGGTGTGAGGGCTGCAGGTGGGCTGTGATTTACCAACCAACTGTGGTCATGTGAACATGTGCTTTTGGTATCCTTAAGCTGGAAAGAAGTGGCAAACTTTGAATCTCTGAAACCGGAACCAACAAATCTTCCCGGCTCTGCCTTTGAGAAAAGCACAGGTATAAATAGTAAAAAGAATGATGGCTTAATTCCATTTAGCTGCTTTAGTCTCAGGGTCCTGATATCATACATGCTGACTCATTGTCACACTGTTAATGACTTCCACTTGAATAAAAAAGAGCCATTGTTAATGGTATCAGTAACACCTGCTTTTTCTCTTTTTTTGAAGTCAGAATGTCATGTGTAAAAAAAACTCCTTCTTGTGTCTCTGCGTCACTTGTGATAAAAAATGTGTTCTCCCTCAGCATCATGAAGTTTCTGGTGTCAAAGAGGAGGTTCAAAGAGAGTTTGCGACCTTACGATGTCATGGATGTGATCGAGCAGTACTCTGCAGGTCACCTGGACATGTTGTCTCGCATCAAGAGTCTGCAGTCCAGGCAAGTACACACTCACTTCACAGGATACAGTATCTTCAGCACTTTAAATGATCCAAACTCATTTACAGGTTGTGTCAATGTAAACTCTTCTGATTGTCACTTGATAAGCAGGATCCATGGTAGCACAACATGCTGTTTTTTTTCTATATTTCAATAATGAATTTAAATTTATCATCATAGTAGAGATGTGCATTAGTTATATAGTGTTTATGGTGTCACTGAATTCACACATGTTGTGACAAACAAGTCACTGATTTGCCTGTTTCATTTGTCCAACTACATGTGTTGCATTCAGATCTCAGTTCATCAGTAACCTTAATATGCAAAAATATGATTCACTTCTTCAGCTTTAAATGCATCACAAATTCATTTCAGTAATATGACATTGATGAATAACTCACATTGTTTTTTATATCAGTTTTACCTCCCACAAACCAGCTCCTCACAGTACGATCCCCTAAAGGTCCAATATGTAGCATAAATATATTCCAACAGTGAAGTACATGCACTTTTCATCCACGAAGCAAGTCAGACTCACCAAATGTCTTGTGTTTGTGTGGAATATATTGAAACTTGTTCTCCATAGCTGATGTGATTCCCTCGTTGCTTCATTTTGCATTGCACTCATATCGTCTCTGTGTGCCTTGCCAGGATAGATATGATTGTGGGGCCCCCTCCCCCTTCAACACCTCGCCATAAGAAGTCCACTGAAGGTCCTAGGTTAGGTTAATAGACTGCACCCGTAGAATGGCCATTTTACCAGCATTATGCGCCTTAAGCCATAGTCCAAATATAAAAGAAGTTACATGCTACCTTGATAGTTGATTGATGGAACCACTTTTGAGTTCAAGCCACTTGACGTGTCTCATTTACCTGAATCAAAATGCTGAAGAAATGTTAAACATTTTATATAAAAAAGAATTAAAAAAAATAGTTTGATATGCAACATTTTGAGGATGTTGTGCACTTACTTTAGTGTTTAAATCATATTATATTATTTTATTAAAAAAAAAAAAGAAAAAAGAAAAAGTCAGACATCCTGCTGCTTTTTCAGTAAATGTTAATGAGCCATGTCATATGACCTCACTCAACAGGGGTTCGACCGTGTTGGATGCTCTCTCTCTCTCAGACAGAGGGAGAGCTCCCCCAGTAGGATGCAATGGAAATGAAGCATGAAGCACAACAAAAGCATGCCAAGTGATGCATTTTGGCCCCGGACAAAATGTCCTCTCTATTCTCTCTGTTTCTCCACAGACTTCCTAAACTCATAATGCATGCATCCACACTCTCCCTGAAATCAATACTTTCTCAGAAAGTGCTGAAGCATCAGGTCATCATTATTCTTTCGAAACATATCTGTAGCTTGGCGAGTATCATCATCATGAACGCATTCTTTATCTAATGTCCATGTAACAGCAGTTCATTTTATGGCATCATGAACATTAGTTTGATAAAATGACTTAAACCTACACGGCAGAAGAGAGTATTATTTTTTTCATCTCAGATATTCATTTTCCTGTATGCTAGAGTTGACCAGATAGTTGGTAAAGGTCCTAAAACTGATGGGGAGGCTGCAGAGGACCAGAGCATGATGGGACGTCTGGTGAAAGTGGAAAAGCAGGTATGAATGTCCTGAAAGTCTTACAAGTTGGTGTAGATTGAGGTCGTTCATGGGAGTATTTGTAAATCATGTTTGTTCTGATGATTAGCATATTTTAATTCTGTTGATGGAACACAAATTCTTGAAAGTGTGTTTTGTTTTCTGTCTGCAGGTGGTCTGTATGGACAGGAAACTTGATTTCCTGGTCAATGTCTATGTGCAGCGTATGGGCATCCCTCGCTCAGAAACAGAGGCCTTTTTCAACTCCAAAGAGCCGTATCCAGCCCCGCCTTACCACAGCCCGGAGGAGAGCAAGGTGGAGAAGGAGGATAAAGAGGTGGTGAAAGAGGAAAAGGAGGTGAAGACATACTCAGCTGCAGACGTCCCGTGCTCTGATGGGTCTAACGAAAAGAGAGATCCTTTACTGGGTCGGTCTGTGGCGAGATCAGTGGGTACCCCCTCTGGCAGCCACAGCCGCCCCTCTACCTCCTGGCAGCACCAGCTGCAGCACCCCCTCAGCCAGCCCGCCTGGAACAGCAGCGTGGCCAACACCCCTTCGCCAATCGGTGGTAGCGGCGATCATTCGCCCACCCTGTTCCGCCTCCCGCCTCCGCCTGCGCCGGTTCATGACCGATCCTCCTCTGGCCCAGGTGGCAGCGGCAGAGAGAGCAACTCCCAGAGCAGGAGGCGCCAGAGGAGGCAGAGGTGTCAGCAGGATGCCACCGCCGTGGAGAGTGACACATCTCTGTCCATCCCGTCTGTTGACCACGAGGAGCTGGAGCGCTCCTTTAGCGGGTTCAGCATCTCCCAGGCCAAGGAGGACTTCTTCGGGCCTTCTTTCTTCACAGGCTCAGGAGGGGGAGCTGGAGTCGGGACTGAAGCTGCACCTGGACCTTCAATCTGCGCCAGGGTCAGACCCTTCATAGCAGAGGGGGAATCAGACACAGACTCTGACCTCTACGCTCCCTCACCTCTTTCCTTTACTGGTGAGGTCTCGTGTGGGGAGAGGGCATGGCCTGGACTGAAGTAGATCCAGAGGGACTGCTCCGCAAGACATCGACGCTTCAGTTGCCAACAGGAGACCTGACATGAGACCTTGTAGCCAACTGACTGACTGTTGTTGCTGACTATGCTATTACAGACTGTTTTACAATAACTGAACGGTTACAACTAGCTGTTTATTAACAAAGATGGTAAAAATATAAAAAGAACGTTGTTGTCCTTTATCACCATTTTTGTTTGTGATGTAACACTTTGCAAGCAATGCTCAATTACAGTTGCCTTGTATCCATCATGATTTTAATTGAGTAGAAAAATAGCTATTTAAGGGCCATTTCTTTAAATCAGTTGGGCACATTTCTGTTGTGTTTACTAGTGGTACAAATGTATGTAAGAGTATAGATTTGTGAGAGACCCTTAGTTTTCACTTATACTTGTGCATTGATTTGTATGAAACCTTTAAGAGAAAATCATCTTGATTTGTTTTCTAAATAGTGAGTTTATTTCAGCACTTACTGAAACCACTTTCAAAACTTTGTGGGAGTTAGCATTGCAAGATTGTTAAAGTCCTATCACATGGTTAGCATAGTGTCTTGATAACTTCTATACCCTTGAATGACTTGAGGTGTTATGATGCCAAAATTTTAGCTATGATAATCAATTAGAATCTTGCAGAGTGAAAAAAACGTGCTTGCCTACCAGAGTCATTAAAACAGCCTGGTGTTTACTGAGTACTACGGATGATCTCCCTTCAGAGTTTTGCAGATATCTTCCCTCTCAATTAACCAGTGAACCTGCAGCATGGCATGCTTAATGGTTGATTTAAGGACTTCAATAAGCGAAATTACAAAACCAGACAGCAGCAACAAAAAGTCGGCTGAGGAATTCCACAAGTGTTTCTTCTATTCAGACAAATGAAGCATTGAATAAAACATGAAAATGTGCATGCATGACTGGTTCCAAGCCACAATGTGTTAATTTTTTTATGGGGCTTTGCTTGAACTCCAATCATGTAAATGAAGCCCAGTTTCAGTGGCTCTTCTTTCTTTGGCAAATAGGTCCACAAGTCATGTACATGAGAAATACAAAGGCAGATGCGATAGTGCCACATATGGAAACAATATGGGCTTAAATGAACATTCATGTTTGTATTGTTATCACGCAACATGCACAAATTGAATTGAGTGAAGACACTTGTTGCTCAGGCAATGTTGGGATTCAGCCTGCAGTGCATAGTTCAGTCACTTAGACTCTGCTGCAGTGTCAGTTCTGCACTCAGTGAGATGATGCAATATAAGGCAAACAGGGCAATCAAGAACCATCCTTGACAACAGTATCATGGCCTTATTTTTCCATGAAAAATCCATTGTTTGTAGGTAGGAAAATTTAACAGTTTCATTCTAAACATTTCATAAAAATAGTGCAAGAACATTTTCAAGTGCTCTATAGGAGGTCATGTGACCTAAGAACAGTTATTAGGGGTAACATGCAGTGTTGATATTGCTAAAAGCATGGGAGGGGCATCTGAAGCATGAACAGTTCCTCCCGAGTTATAGCAAATCAGCTTTCAACATTTTAATATTAACAATCAAACATGGACATGATGAGAGATGAAATATCATTTAGTATAGACTCTTCACACAAGATACGCAATTCATATTTTTCAGAAAAGGAGAAATAAACCTGCTGGCATGTTTTTTACAACCTTAAGAAAGGACCTGTATGATATTACAGGATAAAATAGTATCAGTTCACTACTGTCATGTAACTGCACCTTCTTCTCAATTAAACTTTGTACATCACTGAAAAAAAACATCTCTTTGATCTCCTGTTTTTATGCTTGTGTCAATAAAGCTTTATTGTGACATGTTCCACTGGGTAAAAACAAGACTGTGAGATGTTTATCAGCTGTGTGGTGTAGTAGTGGCCAAGCATCACTAGATGGCAATCTAGAGCCTCAGTTGAGTGGGTACTTGAGAGACATTGGATAAATTGATAGATGAATAGGCAGACACACAGACTAATAGATTTCTTTATTTTCTGTGAGGTTTAGACAAATGACTAATACTTAGATCATAACAGATATGATAAAATGCATTGCTATAGCTCTCATATATTACATGAAAACATTAGATGTTTCATGTTTTCCAATCTTAGTGTCTCTGAAAGCATCTGTGACATCTGGTTACATTGTCATACTGTGGCTTTTCCTGATAAAACACCTGTGCTCTAAGGAAGCCCACCCCTCAGTTTGAGAAGCACTACATGGGTGTGAGTTAGAAGGTAAAATTAAGGAAAAAATTAAATATAAAAAGTCACATTGCATCAAAGCATCTTAGCAGCTATAGTACAGTAATTAACAGTAATTACTGGTCTATGAAGCCTTGTCCTTTTAGCCTTTCTACTGATATGTCAATCTACAAAGACACAGACAGACCTAAAAAGACAGATAGACAGACAGATAGATAGGTAGACCAGCAGATACCTTATAGACCAGTAATAAGCCATTGGTAGGAACAACTAGGCTAACTGGTTGTTTAGTTGGGGATAGTCCCTT
>JAPZDY010000002.1:6401855-6414095 GCA_029783645.1 Ctenochaetus hawaiiensis
TTGTGGTTGTCTATTCGTTTTTAAAACACACACACTCACACGCACTCACACACACACACACACACACACACACACACACACACACACACACACACAAACACACACACACACACTCCCTGGACTCTCCTTATACAGAAGAGATGACAGCAGGCGGATTTGGAGAGACAGATTAAGATGGATAGTGGCCCAAACAGGGACAGATAGTGGGAATGGAAGGAAGAAGAGAAGGGGATGGGAGGACAAAAGAAGGATTCAAAAGAAAAAAAACAGCTTTGAGAAAAACTTTCTAAAATTCTGAGTCAATGTATCTTCAGATATTGCTGCGGAATTTGTCTGTTTGACATTTACAGAGCAGAGAGATATTCCAGCATTGTTTCTGAATGATTAGAGTACAGTCAGTGATCAGTGTTCAAGGCCTCTGTGTTGAAAGTGTTTTATTCAGAGGAAAACTACCAACTATTCACTTTGATGGGTGACTTTTAGCTTTTAGGCACTTAATACAAGGTGAAAACATTTCCTCTTGCGGACACACGCGCAGCGTATTCAGCTGCTTTTAAGAGCACAGAGATTTACTCTTTGCAGAACTTTCATAACTGTCTTCAGCTGTTGGATACACAACTGTTGGTTATGAAACTGCAGAAAACAAACCCCTCGGCTGTTGACACCCCAAAAAGCTCAGCAGTGCAAATGACTTCCTTGTCAATCACTGAGGAGCCTTGCTGCCTGGAGTCAGACAGCCTCCTCCTCCTCCTCCATTATTATAGAAGACAAGAAAATGAGATGGGCTCCATTATGTTTATTGTTGCTCCAGCTGGTGGGCTCACATTTGAGGTACATGTTTGATAATAAGAACAGAGATTTATATTATTTTGTGTTGTGGTGGAGCAGGAGGTGAGGGTTATGAAGAAGGAAAAAAATACAACATTACCACTGCACTAAGATGACCTTTACCATCATTAGCATATGATACGTACAGCAGTTCATTGCAGTTAAACTGCAAGTTTTTAACATTCAAAAGTTTCAAAGTTAATTAAAACTTGAAAAAACAGCAGAAAATGAGAGACATTCACAAAACCACAAGGCATCAATTAAAAACTATTTTAAACAAAATAACAATATTCACTGTTTTTTTGGCTTTTGATTTAAGAGTTTCACTCAGCCAAAAATGTACCTAATGCAGTGTGGAGTAAGATTAATCCCCTGAAAAGACTCATGCAGGCAGGTCTTTTTCACACCGAGGCTTGTCATAGCAGGAACAGCACAAGTGCCAGCAACAACATTAAAATAAGGAGCTGTTAAATAACAACATAATGAGCTGTTAAGCTGTAAAAACAACTTGTTTTCTGACTAATGATGGCTAATACTAAGTATGCTGCTGGTTTTCTACTGAGCATTAAAGGTCCAGTGTGTAGATTTTAGGAAGATTGATTAGTACATTATAGCAGAAAAAGTATATAATATTCATGAGTATGTTTTCATGAGTGTATAATCACCTGAAATTAAGAGCGACTGTTTTCATTACCTTGGAATGAGCCTGTCATGGATTTTTAGAGGAGTGGGTCCTCTTCAGGTGGATACCCCATGTTGTAGCCCAGAATGGGCTAACCATCCACTGGCCAAAGAGGCCCCTCAGTGTTTTTAGTTAGTTTTGCAGTCATCATTGATTGCTTAATGTTTGGAAGGGGAGGATGAGCGGAGGGAAACTTTAATGCTAGATGCCACTAAATCCTAAACACTGGATCACTGGAAAACAGGCTAAAAAGCAGTTTTTCACTACATTCTCTTGTTAAAAGATTTAAATATGTTTCACGTCTGACCACAACCAGCTGCTCGGATGATGTAGTCAGAAATGTGCAGAGCTGCACCTGTAAGCACGTCCTACAGTAATGCTTCTGGTGCACTATACACTGCTCTCTAATCTAATCAGCATATGCTCATGTGGAAACAGCAGGATACAACTGTAGGTGTGAACAGAAGGAAAATTACTTTAAGTAGCAGATTGTCCCCGAACCTGCCCTCACAAGATGAAAAAAAATTGGTTAACAACAGCAGTTCAACATTCTCTAAAAAAGTCTGAAAAAAGGAACCAAGATCGAGAGAATAAAAAGCAGAGAAAATACACATCTCAACACATGGGGACTAGCACAGTTCTGGCCATAGTGCCTGCCTGGCAGCCTCCTCATAGAGGAGTCGGAACGGTATGGGTGCCAACACTGTGAAATGTTAGCTGTAGTAATAATGTCATTGATGGATCACCCTGTGGAAAAAAAATCACATATGGCTTGCCGGGAAACACAGTGAGATGAGCAGGGAGGGATCAGAGGCTAATAGTCACAAGAGTCAGCCGCAGCCACATTGCGTGCTGTCAAGTTGACCTGTGATGGATTATGAAGCCTGTTGCAACAGGCTAAGATGGCCAAGGATGTCCGGGATCCTGGTGTTACTATGTGGGCTGCTCACTGCGGCTGAGACAAATGACTCTTAATATGCATTGGAGATTCCCCCTGATTCACTTGACATTTTAGAGACGTCTCGTTAATTCCACCCTGTCTCCTATGAATTCCATTCATATGCAACAGTCCTGCAGTACTAAAAAACAACGCCTTGCAGGAACGCTCTGTGCAAACGCAGGAAGTGCTGTGATTTTCTTGCAATAGAGCTGAAGGTGAGGATATCTCCATATGAATCATGATATGACAATAAAGTTTCAAGGATGTCATCATTTAGGTGAAGTCATACATCATTAAGATGCTAACTACAGTTAACACAACATGATGTATTTAACTGAAGCTGCTTCTGAAGCAGCTTCTTCCTCATGTATCTCTGCTCTCTTTGGGCTCTGTCATATTTCTACAGTATCCTCAAAATGTATTTGGCCTTTGGGCTCACTGTTACTAAGATTGTACAAAGTTTTCCTACATAAACAAGCTCATCTCTTTCCAAAGAAACAAGTCAGTAGAAAATAAATATCAATCTCATTCACACATCACATTTCAGTTGTTGTAGCTGGTGCAAGAGGTTTTCTTCTTTCTTTTTCATGAAAACATTATTTTCGGCCCCTAAGCAAAATACAACCCAAAACTCCCAGACTGTCTCCTCCAAAATCCACGAATGCTTTCTGTTTATTACCTTTCAAATATTAGATCCTGAGAGCTAGAAGACAGAGAGTGTTGTTCTGTCTCCCTCTTGGATGGTTTGATGAGTGTTACATCCAGCATAGCAACTGTTGAACTAAGAAGAAGTGGTAAGAATGCAAAAGTTCTAAGGACACATGCAACATTGATGAAAATATTGGCAGCTTGAGTTGATGTTTGATCCAAACTTCCCTGTAAATCTGAAGAACTCAACTTGTTGTTTCCATGGAAACATTCTATATTCTCTCCCTGAGTCATAAAAGTGGTCACTATGTAGTTTAATTTGGTTTTTGCATTAATATTGACATAATTTGTACATAATGAAGAGACCGTCATTTCTGCCAACTCTCTGACTGGCTTCTTACCTCTATGTTCCCTTTTTTGCTTCACCTGCACAGGCTCCTTCCATGTTTGCAAGGCTTTGATCCGTTGCCTGTTGGGCCAGCTCCACCTATTACTCCCAACCTTTGCTATCTGTATCACCCCTCATGGTTGTTCTTTCATCTGCCACTTACTGTCCTATCACTTGACAACCAAATAGTCTTGGCTGCTGCCCGTAAAACAAAGCCGAGACTGTGATGTAACTTTATTTCCTCATGGAACAGCATTTCTTTTTCTATGATGACATGACCCAGCCTGAAGACGCTCATTCAAGGCAGCACCTTCCATCAGAGTAAGATGTTACCATGGCAGGTGATGGTTCATCATTGTTTCCATTTGGCTACCAGACCTGTACTTGCTCTCTCATTCCTCTGCTCTCTTTGAACTGTACCCCACTGTCATCACCATCCTTCTTGAGGGGCATGAGTGGTAAAAAAAAAAAGTTGCATTGTCTATCTGACAACCACATCACTGTGCTTTCATAAACAAAGCTCTTTCATGATTACTAGACATCTTAGGTTTCAGCCTACAAAAACTCCATTGCTGACTCCCTCTCCCATGCCTCGTTTCAGGAACTCAGAATTCGGCACCAGGCTGGGATCAACACAATTTTCTGATTTCAGCAACTGTCTTCACCTGAATCCCGAAACTTCAACACCTGGTAGTTGCATCACACTTGCAATCATAAAAAGTCTCAGTCCTTGAACCCTGTCATTATATTACTCTGAATGGTGCTGTTTCAAAACTTTTCACACCGTGCACAATCTGTCATTTCCTTCGGTTGACATTATTTCATTGACTAGGTGCGTCACTAACGCCTACTCTGTTCTCAATATCAAAACTTATAGCTTTCCAATGGCCTGAGTGGTGTAAATTTCTTCGTCAGACTGCTTTTTGAAGCTCCAGCTACATTCACATGTTGACTAAAAGTCCTATGAAAGACAGAACCCAAGCTCCATCCTTAATGCTGACCTCTTACAGCAAATCTCTTTTGTCTTTTCAATAGTCCCAGCAGGGTATCTATTCCTATAAATCAACACTACCCTTGAACCAGTGTTCCTCCTAGCATTCTTCAGTTTTTTCACAATGATCAGAATTCACAAGTAACTCATCGACCTCTAATCTATCTCAGCATGCAAACTTCTCCGATATTTCTGTCCACCCCTCAGACATCCTTAAATTTAAGCTCAAATAAAGCAAAACAGTTCATTTTGGCCTCTCATTCCATTTTCCACCTCCATTTAAACATTGTGTCTGAGCCCTTTTGAACCAATTCTAACCTACATCAACGAGAGATAAGCCCACCATGCTGATCCACATCATCACTGAATCAGGCAGCTCATAAGCATCAATGATATTTTATTGTAAGATGATGAAGCTCAAAGCTCTTCTGCTTCCACACTGAGTGTTGACCCTAGGTACCTTGACACTGTAGCCACAACATTACATCCTTTAACCTTTGTCCTCACACAGTCGACCCACCACCATCCTTCTACTTGACTCCTTTACATCCCATGGAACACGAGCCTTAATCAACCATTTTCATCCCCTTTAATCATTCCTAATTAAATAACCTTTATACTGTCTTAATGGAGTGTTCTTGATGGTGAAATATTAGCTGTAAATAATGTTAACCATGTAAAAATGAATCGGACATTTTACTCCTCTTGATTTTCAAACATTAATTCTACTGCAGTTTAAACACACACATATCAATGTGCACACATATCAATACAGTAAAATGAAAATATTATTATTAATAATAATAATAAAAGTGAATATTACCCTCAGAAAAAAATGTGAATTTGTGCTCCAGCACTTTTTCCCAGAGGTACCTTCTCAGCTGTTTCTGCTGATATGTTGCTGACACACCAGGGACTTCACACCTTCCCCCACATACAACACTATCCTCTAAACACATCCTCCAGATATATCACTTTCTGCAGCCATATCATAGAGATGATGTATGGAGCAAATATTTATCCTAGCTATTTACTGTGTAAACATCATTGGAAGTTGATTTATGGTTGCATTCTTAGGTAATGTTACTTTTTATTGCATTATAAGGCAATAAAGAAACATGAGGGAAGCGTGCAGCGTTTCCCCTCATAGTATTATTCTCTCCTCTGCAGTTGCTTTTGTGATCACTTCAATTGGACTCATCTTTGAGAGGAGCTGAAGTGGGGTTTGTATATGAACGTTTCTCTTTTATGAGCTCTTTGAATGTAACTTATTCTGTAAAATGACAGGATGACAGATCATCTTTGTTCCGGCTCATTTTTTTTCTTTGCCTTTTTAAAGGAAACATACAAATTCTACACAAAGGCTGCAGCTACACAAAGCAGTTCTTTTCCACAGACAAGCTTTTGAAAAGGATGGACCTGTGTAACTTTCCTTACGTCATTATTACTCTTGCAGTTTTTATTCAAGCATCACTTTTATGTGAGCATACTCTCCCATGGTTAATAAACAGAAGTAGGCGCAGCACCCACCTCGCAAAAACTGGGCAACATCAAGTGGGCGTGAATTCACAGAAAAAATATAGGTAGGAGAGCTGACATCAATTCTATCTTTTGATGACATTACATAAGACCAACAGACAACCACGCTTTTCAAACAATATCCTTCCAAATGGGTTAGTTTATTCTTATCAAGGCATTTATTCTAATTATGCTTTCATTTTGAAAAAATCACACCAGTTTGTAAATATGGATTGGCTTCATCGTCAGGTTCTCAAATTAAGTAGAGTTTGCAGTATTATATTTCAGATGCTCTGACAACACACTGCAAACAGACACAGAAGTGAGGTGAGACAGTGTGGGCTCCAGATTAAGACAGAAACATGGACATGCGGGCAGATATTTCCATCACTGTAGGAGATAAGTCAAATCAGCGTTGGAGTGGGTGGTCCTCTATGAGGGCGGGTGAACATGTGCCTCTGGGATGACAACAATAGTGTCACACTTACAGTTGCCTCTTATTTCCCATTTGTAACTATGCCATGTCTCAAGAGCTTACATACTATGATGCAAGCATGTGTGATATAAAGCAATATTGCATTTTTGACAGATCACCCCTCCCCCCTCTCGTGCCACATTGCTACCTCAAACCTCAAAGTGCAAGTAAGAAAGTGTGGAGAAAAGGAGGGGATGGTTTTTATGAGTAAACTCATTAAACAACAAATAAAGGTTAAATAAAGTTAACCAACAGTCTCGCTGAATGAGGTCACTGTCTCCAAATTTAAACTGTAGCTTTGTCTTTTACACATGGTATCCCTCTGTGTGCAGTTCAACAGAAATGAAGAACACATAGGTACATGCCCTTACATGGAAAATTGGAAAATTCTGAGTCAGCAGTAGCGGCAGAGGATTGTGAAGCTCTAATCATTTGTGTATAGTGATTAAACTTTAATTGAATTTTCTGCACCCACTGTGTACCCACTGATTTTTACTGTATTACCTTAAACCTCAGGTGACTTTGAGTTAATTAAATCAAACATGGATATTGCATAGTCTCAACAAAACCACTGAGGGCAAAGTTCCAATTGAGTATTAGGGGAACACAACTTTAATTACATGCAATAACTGTGGTTAACATAATCTTTACATTAGTTCTGTGAACTCAGCTACTGAATAACCCTTGAGCAACTGTGCTTTATTGATTAGCTTTGTTTCTATTGTGGTTATTTCTAACTGCAACTTGTGGATGGTTTGTTAGCGTGGATGCTGTACACACTGTAGATACACAGTATAAGACTTAACCTAATCAGTGATGCTGCTGCAGTTGCATAAAGTTCAATGCAAAACATCTGCAGTAAGCCTAACCCTTACCTTGACCACTGTTGCCTACACTCTACTTACCAACCGATAATTTTGCAGGATTTGAAGGATTTGTAAATAAACACTAATAACCACTTTTTCAAAAGTCATGTCCGTGTCTATAAAGGTATTCCGAATGTAGTGGAGGGCTAATTATTCAAAGGAACTTTTCATGGATAATGTGCGTCAGTGACAAATTGATTTTCAGTTTTCAAAAGCTATCTTAGTAAGCTCAGGGTATATTTAATATGCTTTTGTTCTGTAGATGTACAAATGAAACTTTATTTCCTGCATTCTGTAGGGAGAACAGACATGCAGCCCTGCCTCCTGTTAGGCATGTTTGAGCACGTTCAAAGAGAATAACTGATGTTGTGTCATATGGATGAGCAAGGCCATCAGTGCTTGAAAGTACAGCATAGTACTCTTGAGTTTGTTATAATTTGTTACTATGGGAAAAATGCATGCTATTCTAGCATTCATATGAAGAAAAAGTTTAAAACTGTACAGACTGAGTCTCATAAATCCATGTCTGGTGTTCCTATTTTGTGATGAACATCCTAATTAAAACATTGCAAGACAGGTACCTCTATGAATAACAAACATTCTCTCTGTATTTTAAAATGAGATTAAACACGCAGACTTGGCTGCATGCAGAATGGGAATTCAGCTCTTTTTTTTTTTTTTTTTTTTTTACAAAAAGTCAATGCACAAGGTAAAGAAAAATCAGTCACTAAAATGTCAAGATCTCCCTTCAGCCTTGGCTAATACTAATGCAGCATGCTGCTATCATAAATGTTAATTGCAAAGCATTTATAAAAAGAGAATTTGTGATGTTTTGTCAAATAGTGACATCAGCAAAAGAAGCACTTTATACCAAGGTGATTCATGTCTTGGTTTTATTCTAGTTATCCATCACTTTTTGCAGCTGCTTAAGAACTGTTCTTTTTTATGTGATAAAGAAATGTTTTATGTGAAAACATAAATTTATGATTCTAATGAATTAATCTTGTCTTCCTTTGGGTTTGTCTCTTTAATTAGTGGTGCCCCATCATTGAAATTACAATATCCAGCTATAGGTTGTTATCATCACTCTTACCATCTTGTGACATCCATGAACACTGTTGTAATGTAGCTCTGATGGGTCTGTAATGTAATAATCATGATCAGTCTACTGTCCTGTACTAAATCAGTGCTGTACTATACTGACTGTCACTGGAATACAAGACACAAATGCAGGACTACTATTGTTTCTGGTCATAGCATCATTAGAGTTAATGGTATTTGTGCCTATTGATTTTCACTGTAATCACAATAATATTGATCTTGGACAGCACTGATAGCAGCATCTACCATCAGCCAGTGTAAAAAGGAAAACACTGCATTGTCATCACACTGTTTATTATTAAAGGCGTTTTTCTGTCTTCCAAGAAAAAAAGACGTTCCACCAATGCAATCTTTCAAAAAGACCAAAAAGAGAAATGGTGACATTTTGTGAACATTGTGTGTCTATGTGGCTAACAGATGGCATTCACAGATGCTGCAGGTGCTCCATCTTTGTTGGTACCTGGTCACCGGCCATGTTTGCTCACCCCGGGGCTGTTGCAGGTGGGTTCACGGTTGGCATCTCACAGTGTCAATATTTGCTTTTGCACACTGCTTCCAGGTTGGGTTCAACATCCATCCACTGCTTCAGGGAGCTACTTCCAACTGACTTCATCCTAAAGGCAAACTTGACAAATAAAAAAAAAACTGCAACGAAAACAACATTATTTTTATTTAAGCCTGAAAGTTCTGCCCTTTCATTCAAATCCCTACAAATCATTCCCGGAACAGCAAATCTTTATTGTACACTGACAATCCAGGAAAAGTGCACATGGGGTTTTTGTCTCTTCTTTAACCAGGCAGTAACCATGATTGACAGGTGATCTTGGCAGCCCTGGTAGACTGGTTGGTGTTTATACATGCAAGGGATGAATCCCTGTGTCTGTGTGGGTTTGTGTGTATAAAGGTAGATACATGTCAGTGTGAGTGTAAAAAAACGGAGCGGTGTGAATCACTGCTAGCTGACCTGGTGATCACAGGTCCTGGGGCTGTTCCAGGGAGTTCTCACAGAAGCTGGTTTCAGTGGGAACATACTCTGTGATTTAATCAATACTACAGATGCCTCGCTTGGTTTTGGGAGCCCATCAATAATGCTACTGATCTCATGTATGATTCACTACCCTTGTGAGTACTGGCAGTTTTCTGATAAACATGAAATCTATAGATTGGCCTCCCACTATCCTTGTTGTCATATGCATGTGCATTCATACCATGCATGTATCATTGCTAACAAGGCTATGTTAATTTAGGGCATTTATCTAAGATCATTGCTAATGACTGCAGTGTTTTGAGTGTATTCAAGCAAAATGTGGTAAGTGAGAGATTTTAGATTCAGAACTAGAAGTCCTCTTCCCTTTCCCATCAAGGACAATAATGAGGGCTCCAGTTGGGCTTGAAGTAAGAGCAACTCTGTGACTTGGATAGGCACAATGCTTCTCCGGCAAAATTGTTTTAAACAATGTTTTTTAAAAAAAGTCAGAGGTTAAAGACAAACAATAAGTTCAGTAGTTCAGTAGTTAAATTGTACAGAAAAATTGCAGAGGAACCCCCAGTGCCCCTACGAAGCAGACTTAGGAGTTTATCATTTAGACATAGAGGAGAAAAACACTTTTTAAACCGCCTCTGTTCTTTTCATAACTGTAGTACTGAGCTTTCTGAAAGAGGGAAGTGAGACATCTTAAATGTGGGTTTAGTTTTAACAGATTCTCCAGAATATTTCTAATGCTAATGCTAACTAACTACACTGAATATATTTTTTTAAGAAGCTGTTTTCACTAAGAGTAAAGAACTGTTTTGTTTCTGAACTTGTCTTGTTAAACTTAAGTGCTACATGCAGACAGTTATAATCTATTACAAAGACTAAGACATTTAATTGACAATAAGGAAAAGGTAAGGCAGGAAAGGTTAGCTGCTTTAAGTTTTATTTATCATTTGATTTCAGTTTCTACATGAGGATGAAACCTCCATACATGTCAAAATTGTCAGGGAGTTCCACTAGGTTATGTGCTGAATTACTTGTGGTTTTTATAGTCTCTTAAAGTTGATTGGAGGACAAAGCCTTTAGCATTCAAGTTCCACTCCTATGGATCCATCTTCTAGTCTCAGTCAGGGAGGCTGACCCCCTCTCCACATTTATGAGTAGGCTTCAAATGTTTCTTTTTTAAAGAAAGCTTATAGTTAGGGCCGGTTCACACTTGCCATATACTAGCCCTTGGTTATGCAATTATTTAGACTTTGGATGCTGAGGGACTTCCCATGATACACTGAGCTCCTCTCACCTCCTTTCCCTCTCCATCTGTATGCATTCATGTCACACTGATGTGTGGTCTAGTTTTAAGTGTCATCAGACAAATTGTGCTGTGATTTGGCACAATATAAGAGTAAACTTGTCTCTAAGGCTTACTGTAACTCTCTCTGCTGCATGAGGAGATTAGCAGTGAAACCTTTCTATGACAGATTCACTCATTTGGTTTATTAAGTCTTAGTGAAAATTGTTTTTGCTGATGATCCCTTGGAGGTAACCCTGCTCATGTGGAAACAGCTACTCAGAAATCTTACAGTAATGTTATGGTTGTACTCCTTTAGTGAAAATCTTAAAGATATGGGACTAAAAATGTGGATAGTTACTTTCACAGGTTTTTGATTACATATATATAAAATAAAAGATTGACTTTTAAAAGTTTGCCATCAAACATTAAAAAGAGGTTAAAATGCAAAAGTTTTTAGCTGCAGGATGTGCACTCTCAGCCTCGATTTACCTTGCCAAGCTTGGCAAGGATTTTGATGTGGCTGCCTGAATAAACATTACCTCAAGCTGAGGTAACCAACATCAGTAAAGTCTTAGCAGGACAATGTCATTGACAAGTCATAGAGTCTCAGCACTAAAGCCTCGAAGCTTGATTTTTGAGCATTACATTTCATTCTACTACATGTAATGCCACTTTACATCTTTTAGCCTGTATGCAGCCACCACATCACCTGTGATCCACGTAAGCTATTTTAAAGTGCCGAAAAACTGCTTATAAAGATTATTGAAATGTTTAAACTTCACTCCTATACATGCATTTTATGCACCGGATAAACTTTCCCCCTTGTTTGTTCTAAATAAGAAAAAACACCTATATTCTGTAAATGCAATAACAGTAGTTAATACATAATATTAGAAATGACCAGAAGAGATATTGTTAATAATACATTAGTAATTCTGTAATTGGCTTCTTTTTTTTTTTTTACTACTTTTCCCTTCACCTGTTCTGTAGAGCCATGAACAGAGTCTAAAAAAACAAGCAAATTCTAGTTTATCAATTTCAGAATATAAAATGATCAGAGTGACACAGTATATTCATTCCAAAGCATATATAAATGTGTTTTTCCCCCTCACATCCCTCATACCTGCCTGCCTGTCTCTCCTCTTCATTTTCTCCCCATGAGTGTAACAGGCTTGTGAGAGAAGGAGGGGCAGAAGCACAGTTTTTACAATTATGAATTTGGCTTTTGGCAGCGTATCAGCTCATTTCAAGCCAAAAGGCTAAAACCTAAGTGGAATTTTGAGTCGCTGGTGTTTAAGTGAAAGTAGAGGTCTTTTTAGTTAATTCTTTGGGCTATTTATTTATTTATTTATTTTGGGTATGGAAAGTCACATGTGACTGAAGTCTGGATGTAGCTTGAGGCTCAAGACTGGAGACATTAGTTATGGTATAGCCAAAAAAAGGGTGACTCATTTGGTCTATTACAGTTTTTCTCAGTCGCTTTGGTACATTTCTCAGATCAGAATTGAAATTCTCAAAACTACTTGTTCAATCTTC